>CM062814.1:788804629-789369629 GCA_031772625.1 Pinus tabuliformis
TTTCTTGGATTTCCCAAGCCACTGGAGTACACAGACTCTTCTTCTTCCTACCAGCTCTGTGACCTTCTGGTCTACAGTGGAAAGAGCCAAATGTGATGCTCAGTCTGGACAGATTCCTCTATGGGATGGCTTGAATCTTCAAGCTCTCTAGTGCTCAACGCTGCCGCTAGTCAGCTCAGCCCTCTGTCTCTTCTGCTTTATTTTACTGTTCTTTGTGTTCCATCCTCCTCTCGGGATTCTGGTTCCTTTCTCTATCTCCCTTCATCTCTTGGACTTCGACTACCTCAACTGACTTTGTTCACGGCTTTTAGCCATTCATTCCAATGCCTATTTGATTCATCTTCCGCCTCTATCGATTCACCTTCTACAACTGCACTTGGAGTTCCCTGTTCGGCATCATCATCAGTTCGCAGGGAGTGGCCACATGTCCTCCTCTAAATGGCGCCAGCCTGCTTCGTCGGTTCGTTTCTTCAGTTACGTCGTGGATGAATCTTTCCTCCACCATGGTGGTCAAATGGATTCCAAATCCCTTCTAAAACGCAGCGTATTCCCTTTTCAATTCTGCTTCCTCCATCGGGCGCGATCTCAACTGTCCGATTTGAGCCCTCCAGATCTGATGGCATACGCACATTTTGCTCAGTTGACTTGCTCGACCGATAGCGCGCGATCAACGACGGTTTTCTCTCACCTCCGCTTGCCACACGTCGATCGATGTATGGAATCGCTCCGCTCTCGTCCAAAACCTCTTACCGTTCAAGGGCACCCCGATCAATACCACCGGTTTCTAGAGCGCGGGTTCTGCCTTTGTACTTTAGTGCTTTTACCTTTTCTGCGCGCAGTTCTCCGGTTCCCAACGCGACCGAGTGCTCGAGCTTCCTCCATTTTGGCCTTGTTCGCCTAGGCACTAATCGCGCATCAAAAATCACCTCCATTTCCTGATCTGGGGCTCCCAGGGGCTACTTTAACCTCCCGCGCAGTATCCATGGGCCTTGGTCAGCGCGCTTTGACTGAGGTCCTCGTCGTTCCACGTTGGCTGCCATTGCCACTAGTTTAGGGTGTTTTTGATTGTTGTTTTGGATTCTTTAGAGATTTTCCTCGACCTGATACAGTCATGGTTCTTTGACAGTCTTTTATGGATCCAAATCGGATCAAGATACATATGATATTTATGCACTGAAAGAAGCCCTAACCATGGCATACAAACCCTATAATTGACCCTTCCACACTTTGGCAAATTTATCAACACAAGCGACAAAACATACCTGTAACCTTCCTCTATTTTGTTCAGTGAAACCTATGAGATTCTCAACCCCTTCTCTAGCTTTCTGCTCCCAATACAGGCTCGACCCTTATCTCTTGTGGATTCCATAGTTTGGCCTTCATAGACAGGTTTGAGGTCACTCAAATAGTCTCAGTGTTAGGCATATTTCTTGGGATGGAGGTCAATAAATTAGGCCCTTAATTTCTGCTCTGTTAGTAGACCTTACAGCCTCTATTGTGCATAGATATTATGGCTCTTTCCCTCACCAAAATTCAAGAGAACCTCTCACCATACCACTGAATATTCAGCCCCAAACCCTCACAATAAACAAAAGAACTTCGACTAGCTTTCCTCCTTCGATCTGAATGAGAACTTGAAACAAAACCATAACCAAAACACGTCCTGTGCTCCTATCCAGCTCATCTTCTGAGGTTAGCAGCTCCTAGGCTTGTGTTTCTATGATGAGTGCATTTGCATAAGAAGTATTTTAAATTTTATGCTCCTCCTTGATCCATAGGAGGAAGAGATTTGATCTATCTACCAAATTTACTTGGATCATCATTGTGTATCAATACCATATAGGTACCATTGGATATCAGTTTGCCACATGAACAAATCCATCTTCATTACTTGATTTGTGTCTTGATCTTATTCAACTCGAATTATGCCACAGGGAATTAAAATCATATTACTTGGATGTCATCTCTTTAAATCCTTCACACTAGCTTGAGCGAGGGTACAAGCCTTCTTCAAGATATGAACTTTATTGAGGTAAATGGACTGGAAACACTACAAAAATGAAGACTAACTATGGACTTCTAAAGAAAACTTTTGATAACATTGGTTTCTTGAAATCTTGAGCCTATTAGGTTCTTCAAGACTTTAATTTTACCAAGAACTCGACATACTTCAAAAAATATACTATTTCTCTCTTCTTCATGTTTCGAACTAATACTTAGATAACTCAAACATGATTAAACCAGTGGAATGTATTTGTGTTGAGACTCAAACAAAGATGTTACTTAATAACATTTGGAGACAGTATGAATCACAGAAGTTCAAATATCCAATATATCATAGAGAAGACGTTCAAATAAACTTGTATCATTGAGTTCATATGGATGGATGACTATGTGTCACTAAGATAACTCAGATGTATTATTTCATGAAGACTTTGGAAATTTTCAATTGACTATCATTATTTATTTGAAGCGAAATACTTTATATTCTTATAAGAAGAAATTTCGGCGTAAATCACATTCAGAAAATCATTGTCGACGCGTTTCGAACCAACCAGTGTGGTTCATCATCAGGACAAGTTGAAGAGACAGATCCAGCTTTGCATGTTAAATAGTCTGAGCAGAGCTTCCAACGGCTACTTTGACCAATGGCTAATTTTGACTTAGGGAATAGAGTCATAAAATCAATTTTATAATTTAAAGGTATGTGGATGACACTAATGTCATTTGGTCCCATGGCCAAGAGGAGCTGGATCTCTTCTTCAATCACCTCAACTGTCAGTCCTCTGCCATTAAGTTCACCATGGAAAAAGAGGTCAATGGTTGCCTCCCTTTCCTAGATATTCTTATTTCTAAGAATAAGTACGACTCTCTCTCCCACTCTGTGTTCCGAAAGAAAACGCATACTGAGCAGTATCTTCATGCCGATTCCCATCATTTCCCTACTCAAAAGATGGGTGTTCTTAACACCCTCGCTACTCGTGCCCTTAGGATTTCTGATAATGAGAGTTTTGATAAGGAGAGATCCCATCTCCTTAATGTCTTTGTGGAGAATGGCTATAGTAGGCGCCTAGGTCAGAAGGCTTTCCTTAAAGCCTCTAAAAATGCGTTAATTAAAAAAGAACCGAAGGAGCGCCGACTAGGTGTCCATCTTCCCTATGTCCAAGGAACCACGGACAAGATTGCTCGGATCCTTAAGAGGTATGATATTCCCTCAACCTTTAGGCCCCTCAACACCATTCGTAAATCCCTCCGATCGGTGAAAGATCCCGTTGACCCTAAGGACATGAAGGGTGTCTACTTGATCCCTTGTTCTTGTGGGACCCCCTATATCGGGGAAACAGGGCGCTCCATCCATCAGAGGATCAGCGAACATGCAGCTAACCTAAGACATGGGAGAACCAAGTCTTCAGCGTTAGCAGAGCATGCGGAAAAGACCAAGCATCAGGTTTGTATAGAGGAGGCCAAGGTTATTGCCAAAGTTGCTCAGTTCCATCATCGTAAATTCAGGGAAGCTATTGAGATTGAAAGAAGACCTAACAATCTCAATAGAGATGACGGCTGGAAGATCAATAGACGTTGGATCCCTACCCTTTCTTCCTAGTCTTTCTTTTCCTTCCCCCCCCACCCCCCTTATCCTTTTTGAGCTTTCGTTGTTCCCCTTGGAGCCTTGTCTTTTCCTAGGTTTTCTATTGGTCTTTTTCCTGTCCTTCTCTGTCTTTTTATTTTGTGTCGCTCTTTCTATTTATTTTTTCCGGATAGATATGAATTAATTAATTCTTAACTAATATTCTTTATTCTATTAAATAACCCCCCCGGGCCTATTTTTTAGTTTTCTCCTTCAGGTATACTTATATATATATTTGTTAAATTATCACTATTTATTTTTTTATTTTTTTTGTTTTTTATTTTTTATTTTATTTATTTTTATTTTTATTTTTTTTTAACTGAATGTTATTTTTCAGATATATTTATTTATTTATTATTATTTTTATCTATTTATTTATTTATTTATTTTTATTTTTATTTTTATTTTTTCCAACTAACTTTAACCTTTACCTGCTTCGTTCTTAATTAAATGTATCTATTTATTTATTTAATTTGAACTTATCATTATTTTCTAGTTCTAATATATATTCTAACTAACTATTATCTTAAAATTACTTTATATATATTTATTTATATATATTTATACCTTTTTAACTAACTATTAACTTAAACACCAATTAAATTTTTTATATATTTATATATTTTAAAGGTATGGTCACCGAATTTAACTAACTTCTTTTAAATTATAAAATTGATTTTATGATTTTGTTCCCTAAGTCGAAATTAGCCGTTGGTCAAAGTAGCCGTTGGAAGCTTTGCTCAGACTATTTAACATGCAAAGTTGGATCTGTCTCTTCAACTTGTCCTGACGATGAACCACACTGGTTGGTTTGAAACGCGTCGACAATGATTTTCTGAATGTGATTTACGCCGAAATTTCTTCTTATAATTGTTATTGATCACAGAAGCCTTTATTCAACTTTATATTCTCCCACAGTTTGGATCTCCAACACAATCACTCTTCTTCATGTATGTTCACAAGATTGTTCTGATTATAAGACATCACAAGCCATTGAGATGAGCTTAGGCATGTTCTATCCCTCTTCTTCAATAGGAACTCTGCCCGAATTTGAACCTTGTTCCTAGCTCTGATACCTATTGAAATTCCAATCCAAAAGGGAATTTCCAGTCATGATAATTACTTGTGAATTTGTTTACCGTTTTTATTAGTTTTTCCTTAATTATTCATCAAGCAATTACCATCAAAATACAAGAAAATAAATATCATAATGCACAAGAGACAAGCAGCACCAGCAATTAGGCCAGAGACCAAAGAAAAACCCACAAGGGGAAAACCCAACAATCCTTTCTTTATAGATTCTTCGTCAACAAGAGAAATTCAAGTCAAACTAACTAGTGTCAAGTAAGCCCTTCAAATCCTTCCAGGTCATCCCTCCAATGCTTGCCTTGCTTTAAAGTTTGTCCTTAAGATAGACAACTAGTCTGCTACTTCATAAAGATATGAGTGCCATAGGAATTTATATCAGTACAAAGAAGTACATTCATATGAACTCCAATCATCATTATAGAGACTCGCATCGCTAAAATTTGTATCAATACTGAAACTTGCATCACATAAAATTTGCATCATATGGAGAATTTAGATCTTCTTATATTACAAACAATAGGGGCCTCATCTTGCTTGTATATTACAGAAGAAAATGCCTTATCTTACTCGCATGCCACAAAAGAATCTATATGAGATTACCAAGCCACAAACTTGAATTTCTCTTACATTTATCATCATTGAATTGGTTCAAATTTGCCTCAAAAGTGCCATGTGAAAGTCCCTTGTAATTTCCTCATATGTTGCATACCAATTGCCTCAGATACCCAAAATTATTTTCCATTACTATTAAAATTGGAAACTAGGGCCAAATTCCACCTTGGCACAACTCATTTGATGGATATTATGATTGCATTAAATTCCTCTTTTCGAGAGGATCAAAATTGATATAAATATTATCTCATTTGGACAAGAAGAAGTGTGATTTTGAATTTATGCCCACACATGTGCAAATTATTCAGGTTGGCCACATCATCATGTAGGGTCATAAAGCTCAATGGACATGACTCTTCACCCTCAATGACTTGTATAAATACAACTACCTCTCACCTCATTTGGCATCATCATCCCTCACACATTCTCTCTCCTTCTCTCATTGGTTCGTACAACATTGGGCATTCTCTCTCTCTCCCACATGTGGCACAAGGAGGTTGAATTACAAGACATAATTGCAGGGCCGAAAATATTAGAAAATTATGTAGTTTGACCAGCATTGACCATCGTTGACTTTGACTTTTTGGGAATCCTTTGACTTCTATTTTCAAGGTTCTTAGCAGGTTGCATTTCTAGGCACAAGAAATGAGGAAAAAGGACTTTGACCTGCGCTGACTGCAGGCCTGTTTGACCGTAGGTTGACCAAGTTTGACCATAGATTTTATGACTGTTTTGGGCTGACTATGACTGCTAGTGGAGGCTGAGTTTGACTACCTCTGACTAAGCTTAAAAGGATAATTTTGACTGTTGCGTTGACCATCTTTGACTTTTTTATTAGGGCTAATTTGGTTGTTGTTGACTGGGACAGTATTGCAGAACTTTAACAGGGTTGTTTTGATCTTCTATTGGCAAGTCAATTTTGAATTTTTGCACTCTTTATCTCTCTATTGAACATTTGATATAATAATAAGAAGATTTGATCAAAGGGTTTTCCCCACATTTGGGTTTTTCCCTGGAATCTGCCAAATCTAGTGTCCTCTTGTCTTCTGCATTTTGTTTCATGTTATATGTACTTTTGTTATCAATGTTATTAATGGTTAATGTGATTTTTATTGGAAAACGAAAATGAATGTCATTGGGCTGCTAAAGGAACACTAAAGTAATTTTGTTAAGCATATAACATACCATTATTATCTAAATTTAACATGGTATCAAAGCACATGTGAATACAAAGCCCAAGAAAGAGATAGAAAAGAAATCACTAAGAGAGATTTGTTGGTCAAGGCTATTGATCTAGCTTCAATGGATTCTACATCTTACTTCAAATATGAGGATAGGCTCAAGGACAAATCTAACTATCACGCATGCAAAATGACTTTGGACTTGAATTTGGAAGAGCATGATGCCATGGACTATGTGAAGGTTAAGAGTGGTGGAGCCTCCTTCAAATGCACTTGTTGCTGCAAAGACAAAATACAAGAAAGGTGAGGTCAAAGATAAAAGAATTATTGTAGACTCCATTCAAAATCATTTTGGTTGCTTATATATCTGATTTAGGAACATCTAAGGAGATGTATGATAAGTTCATTGGGATGTTCAACATGAACAATGCAAATCAAATCCTCTTTCTCAAGAACAAGTTGAAGGACATCAAGACGGATAAAGGAAATTCTATCCAATCCTACTTCATGAGGATCACTCAAATCAAGAATGACCTTCTATCTATTGGAGAAGTTATTGTTGATAGGGAACTCACTCTCATTACACTTGGAGGTCTTCCAAGATCATGGGATGTATTTAACACAACCATTCTTAACAATGACAACATTCCTAGTTGAAATTAATTATTGGCTCGATTCACTCAAGAAAGAGACAAGGATGACGGAGAGAAACAAGCCCTCAAATGGAAATGATCCCACTACCTTCTCCACTCATTCTAAGAGGAAGAATAATGTTGGTCCAAGAAAACGGGGTCAAAGATTCAAGCAAGGATTCAAAGAAGGAAGAAAAGGAAGGTGCTACAATTGCAACAGGTTTGGCCATTATGCTAGAGAGTGTCCTCACAATAAGGATACTCCAAGGGATGATGACAACAAAAACCACAACTACAAAGGCAATGGAAATCAAAGGAACAATAGGTTCAACAATAAAGGGAAGAGGAATGCTCCCGCTACTCGAGATGGAAATGGTCGACCTCCAAAAGGATGAGAAAATCTAGGTATGAGGAAAGTAATGTTATAGGAAAACAAAAATAATTTTATCTTATTTTCACTCTATCTAATGCCTCTCCTCTAGATACTTTGGGTCATTGTTTGATTGATAGTGGAGCCTCAAGGCACTTCACTGGGTATAAGGAGGCCCTCTCAAATTTGGTTGAAAGCAAGACTAATTTGGAAATCATACTTGGAGATAACGCCACCTATCCCATGAAAGGAATAGGTACTATCACTCTTCAATTGAATCAAGGTCAAACCATTCATGTACAAGAAGTGTTGTGTGTGCCCGATTTGAAGAAGAACCTTGTGTCTATTTCTGCGATGGAAGATAAGGGCTTCAAGGTAGCATTCATTGATGGAAAGATATGTATTTGGAAAAGAAACCCTATAGATGCTTTTACACTTGGATTTAGGTTTGAAGGTCTCTATAAAGCTGGAGGAAGTCCTTTGGGAGCCTTGACTTGCGATACTTCTCTTAAATTTGAATTATGGCATTGAATATTTTCTCACCTTCATTACAAAGCCTTACCTGGGGTCGGGAAGATGGTCATAGGTATGCCTGAGTTCAACATGAATCATGCGGGACTTTTTCAAGGTTGTCCAGCTGGGAAACTTATAAGGGGACCATTCCCTTCAAGTGAAAGTCAAACTTCCTATATTCTTCAATTGGTCTGTTCTAACCTATCTAGTATGCTTCCTATAACGTCATTGGGAGGATACTTATACTATGAAATTTTTGTGGATGACTTTTACTGCAAAAAAATGGATCTACTTCTTGCATAAGGGTGAAGTGTTCAAATGGTTTCATTCTTTCAAAGCCTTGCTGAAAGGAAGAATCAAAAAATCATGGAAGCCACCCAAGTTATGCTCCATGATCAAGGTCTACCGAAGTTCTCACGGGGAAAAGATGCCAACATTCTCGTGTATGTTGAAAATAGGAGCCTGCATCAAGCACTAGATTTCAGGACACCCGAAGAAGTTTTCACTGGTAAGAAACTTGATGTTTCTCATTTTAGAATATTTGGTTGTCCCTGTGGAAAATTGTAACTAGGTTCGGTCTTCATAATGACATGTGTAATTGTGATTTTATATAATTGATGAAAAGAAGAAAGCTAAAATTATTTTTGTAATGCTCATCTCATGGGTTTCATGAGCAAGTAATTTTATTTTTAGTATGACTCCCATTGTGAGTCCTTAGGATTGGTCATAAAGTCAAATTGAGTCAATGTCATGTATGAAGGACCCTTCTTTGGCATGTTAGATTTTGTATGGGTCATTAAACAAGTATCAAAGCCCTCCAAGACAAGTGCAAAGTCAACTCCTTCAACTCGGCTTCAAGAAGAATAATGAAATCTCCTCAAAAGACACATCGACCTAGCTCACTGTCAAGTCGGCCTATTATCCTGGGCAACCACTATAAATAAGTAGCTTGACCTAATTTCAGAACAGATTTTCGATTAAGCAAGTCTGAAGTGAAGTAGTGTGAAGGTGATCAAGAAGGAGCCTAATAACCAACAAGGTACAAGGAAAGAAAAGAGAAGTCCCTAGGGTTATTTTGGGACTATTTTTGGGCCAACAAACCTCCACACGTGCGAGAGATATCTATTGTCTATTGCAGGAAAGATGAAATATCACAATCACTATAAGGAGAGTATTTTGGGTGAAGAACTAGGGTGACATCAAGCAAAGTTATTAAGCAAGCAGTCTCCACCTAAAAGCGAATGGAATCAAGGGCTCAAAGGTGACACTTCACATGTGCTAGGATTTCCTAAGTAAGCCAAGAAGTAGTAGATCTAAAATGGAGAAGAGGAAGCCGAGATCTGGAAGGAAACAGTAAAGGAGGATGAAATTTTACTTTCATTGAAGGAAGAAGAAGCTTTGTGGCTTAGTCTTGGAGTGGAAAATAGGTCAAGCGTCTTGGTCTTGGTATTCATCAATTGGAATCTCTATAAGAAGAAGAATTTGTTCAAGTATTCTTCTCAAAGAGTGAGAGCTTTTGGCCTTGGCTAATAGTCTATATTCTATGTCTCTTGTATCTTTATGATTTATGCATTGGTATTTGTTTTATGAAGAAGAACACTAATAACCTAAGTAAAATAAGATCGTAATCTAAAGAAGTAAAAGCACTCACAAGCAGTTACTAATAGAAGAAAATCACATAATTTTTATGCCCTAGATTTCTCAACATGGTATCAAAGCTAAGGTGACTAAGTCAAGGAAGGGAAACTTATCAAGGGACACTCAAGGATCAAATATCAAGGAACATCATAACCCTAGATCAAACAAAAAAAGTTTACAAAGAAGTATTAGGATCATCATCAAGAGGGAGAAGGCCAAAACCCTACATCTACTCAATTTAAAGTGTTTTGAAGACTAGTCATCCAAAGGAAGCTAGATCAAAAGGTTGTGTCATCTCACTCTCTTTGGGATCAAGGATTGTTATTGAAGAAAACTACCTTCATCAAGAAGAAGTTTTCTATCCTCTATATCAACATCAACATCAAGAAAGAAGTAAGAAGAAGGAGCATCCTATCAAGTAAGTATATTTATGTCCACATATGAATCTTTCAAAATGTATTTTTTCAAGGGAAACAACAAATTGGTTGGGGCTTCAAGCTATCTTGCATGGAAGAAAAGGACATATATGAATCTCATTGAAAATGAGGTTATGGAACATGTCAAACGTTCTATCACTAAACCAATAAAGGAAGATGCTCAAGCTCTTGCAAAGTATATGAAAGGGGAAGTTAGGGCTCAAAGGATTCTCATAGAATCCATCAAGGATCTCCTCATCCCACATGTATCTAAACACGAAACTTCAAAATAAATATATGACAAACTGGTAGAGTTGTATTCTGTAAGGACTGTTGGAGAACTCATCTTATTAAGACAAGAACTCTACAATCTAAAGATGTCAAGGGAAGATGGAATGGCCTCATACTTTATGAGGATATATGAGATCTGGGATCAACTACAAGATCTAGGAGAAGTCATGTCTGATGGAGAAATGACTACAATTGTATTAAATTCACTATTGGAGGAGTGGGGTAACTTTACTTCAAGTATTTATGGGAAGAAAGAAGCTACTCCATTCCAGGATTTGTGGTCACTATGCAATATTGAAGAAAGTAGACTAAATGCCAAATCTGATGTGGGAGCAAGTCAACAAAGTCAAGCTTATGCTATAATGACAAGAAGAAAGGGAAAATTTGGAAACTTTGGTTCTTTGAAAACGAAAAAGGACATGTCTAAGATTAAATGCTATGGGTGTCAAGAATATGGGCACTACAAAATAAATTGTCCTAAGATCAAGAAGGACAATAACAAAAGAGGAAGAAAAGAAGCCCATATCACCGAAGAAGTGGAGGAAGTTGAAAAGAAGAAATCCAAGAATGAGGAAGTAAGAGATCTCTATTATGATTGAGATAGTCTTCCTCACCTAAGTTCTTATCAATTTCCTAAGTCTTCTATTGTAAGATATGGCTATCATTATTCACTAAGAAAAATGATGGGATGCACCATGGCATCATAGAAGCATTGAAAGAAAGATCTCAAGACATCATTGTCGAAAAGCATGAAAGATGGTTAGAATATATGAAAGTCAAGGATATAGCTCTTGGGAATCTCATTGGGAACACAAGTTGCAAGGTCATCCAGTACAAGGTTCATCATACATCTATCAAAAGGAAACATATGTTGATGTGGATACTTTAGATCCTCCATATTCTCTAATGGAATCTTCATTAAAAGTTTCACCAATCATGAGGAGAAGCAAGTGTTTCATGAATAATTCCAAACTTGTGGAATTCATGGGATGATGGTATGATGACATAAAAGTGAAGCAAATCAAGGGATTGAAGCTCTTTCAATCAAGGAAGTTGTTGCAGGAAGTCTGGATGACCCAAAGGAAAAATGAGGAATGTATGCTTACATTTGATATTGTGGAAGTCATTTCATATGGTTGTAGGTATCATGAACCAATGATCTATCTTAAGAGCATGATCAAAAGAAAGGTTCTCCTCCCTCAAATGGATGCAGGAATGCATGGGTCACACATTCACTAGATGAAATCAACATAATATGTCCTCATATGAAGTATGAGGTGGTTGACAATAATTAAGGAACTTTGATTGGAAGCTCCTAGGAATGAAATGTGTGAAGAAAGGAAGGAATATATTGTGGAATATGCAACCATGGTAAAGGAAATCAACATCTGAAAGACCAAGAAGATTTGACTAGGATATCTCCATGAAAGATATGAAGACTTTGATGAAGTCTGAAAAAAGAAAGAAACCCTTGATAATATATATCTTTGGGAGGTGTTTCGATATGTATGCAGGAAGATGATGCAAACTAAAAGATGTCATGATGAAAGACCATCACAAAGGTAATGTTTATTTTAATTTTCATTCCTTTATTTTTGAACAAATATCTCGATGGGTTTATGCAAGGCTACTGAGGGACGATCCATGGATGTCTTCCACTACCGATGCACATGTAGTAGGATGAAATATCCTTAAGTAAAAATGGCATGAAGAAAGCAGCCTGGAATGAAAGAAGTCCAGATATGGACTGATGTATCACTTTCCAATGGTGACATGGTTGGCTCATGGATGAGAGTAATGGATGCTTGGTGCCCTATGTAGAAGTCCCAAACATGAAGACTCCTAGATAACAAAAATAAGTTCATGACATTGTGAGGAGGAGTTCTTCAAGAAGATGGTTGTCCCGTCATATCCACCTAAGGAGTTTTTGTAGATCCCTAATTAAGAGGGAGCATAGAAACAAGTTTATTACTTGGAAGAAACTTGGGAATTCCTAAGCCAAGAGGGATCTTACGTAGATAGACACATCTGACATCTGATGCTCTTTCAGGATGTATTAGGGCATCCAAGATAAGAGTAGTCATTGAGGACTGGTATTCTTTGAGGAATTGGAATCCAAGATAAGAATAGTCCTGGTGGAACACACCCTGAGAACCCGAGTGGCGTATGTTCCGAAAGAGACAATGATGAGAGTGTCTGTACATCATTGTTTTTGCGAACATTCTACTCAGATCTCGTGGAGAGATAGAGTTGTTAGTCAAGGCCTTTCTATGTGACAATGTTGGTTGATATGATGCTAAACAAATGAGTTACCAATCTGAATCTTCTTATGAGAAATTCTTCATATTGAGAATGACCAAGTACCATTATGAATACCTCCCTAGTTAAGAGGGAGTGTTGAAAAGTGTAAGTAGGTTCGGACTTCATAATGACATGTGTAATTGTGATTTTATGTAATTGATGAAAAGAAGAAAAATAAAATTATTTTTGTAATGCATGTCTCACCAGTTTCATGAGCAAGGAGTTTTATTTTTAGTATGACTCCCATTGTGAGTCCTTAAGATTGGTCATAAATTCAAATTGAGTCAATGTCATGTATGAAGCACCCTTCTTGGGCATGTTACATTTTGTATGAGTAATTAAACAAGTATGAAAGCCCTCCAAGACAAGCACGAGTCACCTCCTTTAAGTCGCCTTCAAGAAGAATAATGAAATCTTTTCGAAAGACACGTCATCCTAGGTCACTGTAAATTTGGCTTATTATCCTTAGAAACCACTATAAATAGGCAGCTTGTCCTAATTTCAGAACACAGATTTTCGACAAAGCAAGTCTGAAGTGAAGCAGTGCAAAGGTGATCAAGAAGGAGCCTAATAACTAGCGAGGGATAAGGAAAGAGAAACAAGGTCTATAGGGTTATTTTGGAACTATTTTTGGGCCAACAAACCCACACATGTGTAAGAGATCCCTGTTTTCTATTGCAAGAAGAAATTTGAAATATCACAGTCACTATAAGCAGAGTATTTTGGGTGAAGAACTAGGGTGACATCAAGCTGAGTTGTTAAGTAAGAAATCTCCACCTAAAAGAGAATGGAATAAAGGGCTCAAAGGTGACACTTCACACATGCTAGGATTTATGAAGTAAGCCAAGAAGTTGCAGATCTAAAATAGACAAGGGGAAGCATAGATCTGGGAGGCGGCAGTAAAGGAGGATGAAATTTGACTTTCATTGAAGGAAGAAGAAGCTTTGTGGTTTTGTCTTGGAGTGGAAAATAGGTCAAGGGTCTTGGTCTTGATATTTGTCAATTGGAATATCTAAAAGAAGGAGAATTTGTTCGGGTTTTCCTCTCAAAGAGTGAGAGGTTTTGGCCCTGGATGATAGCCTATATTCTGTGTCTCTTGTCTCTTTATGGTTTATGCATTGGTAGTTTTCTATGAATAAGAACACTAATAACCTAAGTAAAAGAAGATCCTAATCCAAAGAAGTAAAAGCACTCACAAGAAGTTACTAAAAGAAGAGAAATCACATAATTTTTATGCTCTAGATTTCTCAACAGTCCCATGTATTTTCATGTGCCTAAAGAGAAAAGAAACAAGTTAGAAGCATCTAGGAATAAAGGTATATTTGTGGGCTACAGTGAAAATTCAAAGGCATATAGAATTTATGTTCCTAGACAAAGAGATGTGGAAATTAGCCATGATGTCACCTTCAATGAAGAAGCTTCCCTTGGGAAGGCCCGAGAACTCCCCATTCCAAGGAAGGATAATAATGATGATGTTGCAGAAAAATAGGATGAACCTCCTACAAATGAACCTATGCCTGATGTTGAAGGCCCAATGGATCCCATTCATCCACCACCTAGTGATCCCTCTACCTCAAGGAAAAAACCTTTGTCACTCAAAGATGCTCTCGAAGATGCTGAGAGACATAATGCTCCAAGGAGAACATTCCGTGAAAGCAAGAAACCAAACATATATCAAGGGTACTTAGTTTCTATGAGAATTATTGTTCAATCTGAGCCATGTACGTTCAAGGAAGTCATAAAACACCAAGTCTGTAAGGATGTGATGAATGAGGAATACGAATCTATCATGAAAAATGATGTATGGGATGTGGTGCCTAGACCAAAGGACAAGTCTGTGGTCACCTCAAAATGGTTCTACAAAATTAAACATGGAGTTGATGGTTGTGCTGAAAAATATAAGGCCATGTTCATTGCTCAAGGCTTCTCTCTAAAGGAAGGAGTGGACTATAACGAGATATTTACACCAGTTGCCCGATATAATACTATCTGATCAATTATTTCTCTCGCTGCCTCTCAAGGATGGAACCTACATCAAATGGACGTCAAGATGCTTTCTTGAATGGATCGCTTAAGGAGGAACTCTATTTGCAACAACCTTAGGGGTTTGAAGTACAAGATCGAAGGACACATGTATGCAAGTTGAAGAAATCCCTCTATGAGAGGATTGATAGTTATATTATGAAGCTGGGATTTACGAGGAGTGATGTTAATCCTAAATTATACTTCAAGGTTGAAAAGGACATGCCTCTCATTTTGGTACTTTATGTGGATGATCCATTTCTAATAGATGTAGACCCTCTTATTTATCAATGCAAGAGGGAGTTAGATTCCGAGTTCGAGATGAAGGACCTAGGTCTCATGCACTACTTCCTAGGCCTGGAGGTCTGGAATAAGTCAGGTGATATTTTCCTCTCTCAAGGAAAATACATTGTGAAGTTGCTTGAGAGATGTGGGATGGTGGATTGCAAGTATGTGTTTACTCCAATGGAACTCAACTTGAAGAAACTATGTGGAAGTGTTATTGGGCCTGAATTGGCAAACTCTTCCAAATATAGACTACTTGTGGGGACCCTGATGTTCTTGGTAAACTCCCATCCTGACATATGCTTCGCTATGAAAATGTTGAGTCAATTTATGGTTGAGCCTTATCACATACATTGGATTGCTACCAAGAATCTCTTGAGAAATATTCATGGCATGATCAACTGTGGACTGAGATACATTGCGAGGAATTTGAGCCTACATGGATATACTGATGCTGATTGGGCTAGCAGTGTGTCCGATCGTAAGAGCATGTCTAGATGTTGCTTCTCATTTAAGTCTAATTCAATTTCTTGGATGAGCAAGAAGCAGAAATCAGTTGCTCTAAGCACCCCCGAGACCGAATACATTGTAGCTAGTATGGCCTATTGCGAAACTATTTGGTTTAGGAAGCTCTTTAGTGAGCTATTTGAGCTTGTATTTCATACCACCATGATCTTCTACGACAACCAAAGTGGGATTCGTCTTTCAAAGAATCATATGTTCCATGACCACTCCAAGCACATTGATATCAGGTACCCCTTTATCCGGGATATGGTACAACAGGGAGGAATAAGGGTCCAACACATCAGGATTGATGAGCAGGTCATAGACATCATCATGAAGACCTTAGGGAAGGTCAAATTCTTAGCCTTCTGAGAGAGACTTGGAGTCATGGAAAGACCCTCCCATGAGGGTCCAGCTTGAGTTGGACATTGAGCTCTGGGAGTTCCTAGGGGCTTGGGGTACTTCTTCTATGAGTGACCATAGGGTGAGTGGTTCACCTTCCCCTATTGGTGCATTGTGTACAGGGTGAGTGGTTCACTTTCCCCTACGATTGACATATGCATAGGATGAGTGGTTCACCTTATCCTATGGCATATGAGCAGGATGAGTGGTTCACCTTCTCATGTTGTTGCCCCAACATACATCCTACCCATGTACTCTAGGACTCATGGGAAGTACTTCTCATTTGGCCAATGTGCTGGGAAACGTTGATAGGGACCATATCACTACCGATGGATAAATTATGTACTGTCATACTCCCTATGTCTAGGATGCATGGTGTTCAACAACTTGATCTGGGATCAAGACTGACATTTGTCAGTGGAGAGTGGTAAGGTCTTGTGACTCACTCTCGATCGATTCTTCTTCATTATGTTTAGTGGAGCAGAGATGAGATGAGACACAGAGATGGTACATGACGATAAGATGGCATGATGATCGATGATTGGAAAGTGGCATTCTCCCTATTTGAGAGGATGTGTTAAAATTGGAAACTAGGGCCAAATTCCACCTTGGGATAGCTCATTTGATGCAGATGATGATTGCATTAAATTCCTCTTTTTGAGAGGACCAAAATTGATATAAAGACCATCTCATTTGGACAAGAAGATGTGTGATTTTGAATTTATGCCCACGCATGTGGAAATTGTTTAGGTTGGCCACATCATCATGTAGGATCATGAAGCCTAATGGACATGACTCTACACCATCAACAACTTGTATAAATACAAGTGACCTCTCACCTCATTTGGCATCATCATCACTCACACATTCTCACTCCTTATCAAATTGGTTCATACAACATAGGGAATTCTCTCTCCCTCCCACGTGTGGCACAAGGAAGTCAAATTACCGTACAAAATTGTTGGGAAGAAAACCTTAGAAAATTATGCAGTTTGACCAACGTTGAATTTGACTTTCTGGGCATCCTTTGACTTTGATTTTCAGGGTGGATTTCTATCTCAGCATGCCACATTTTTGGGCACAATAACCGAGGCAAAAAGAGGACTTTGACCTGCATTGACCACAAATTTTATGACTATTTTGGGTTGACTTTGACCACTGTTGGAGACCAAGTTTGACTACCTTTGACCGAGCTTCAAAGGATAAGTTTGACTATTGCATTGACCATCTTTGACTTTCTAGTTAGGACCGATTTGATTGTTGTTCACTAGGACAATATTTCAAAACTTTGGCAAGGTGCTTTTGATCCTCTATTCAATTGATTTTTAGGGCATAATAGAAAAACCCTAGATTACTAATATATTCCAAACAGTAGACATAAAGCAAAAATTTATCTAATACAAGGCTTACTTACAACATAACATGCATGAAATAATCCATCACTGATCCAATGGTCAGTTGAACTAGAAGAATGGAGGTGGAATATAGGGTTAGTAATGTAAGGTGGAAAGCGGCAAGTATGGAATCATGATAGATGGAACACACTATCTCATTCAGGGCTTCCCAAGTAGTGCCCCACCTATACCAATTGGGCCATTATGGTAGGTCCCACTGGACTAGGGTCGAATATTAACCCCCCATTTAAGGCAAGGGAATAAGATCATAGTCAAAACCCCTCCTCTTTGCAGCTCACCTCATAATCCATATAAAAATCCCAAAGTATAAACAAGCATAAGCACCCGATAGCAAAATGAATAAAGTACCTTTTGATCAGAAACCAACCTTCATTGATGTGCTCTTGTGAGATGGGTGAGAGGCATATGACTAATGCAGGTGGAAAAGATGAATAGTGGCACATCATCGACTAATGGTGGCTATCAGGGTCTATTGGCTGGCTGGTTGGATGCGAAGTGTGGGAGATTTTTGTTTTCCTATAGGGTCACCCATTTTTTGTGCGTGATAGCCCCCACAGCGAAATGGTCCAGCATCCAAACTCTCTTTGCCTTGGTAGCTGAGAATGGATGCATAGTCCATCAAATGGATGTATAAACTACTTCTTGAAATGGATACCTAAAAGAAAATGTTTTTGTATCCCAACCAGAAGGTTTTGTTGTGAAGGGGAAATAACAAAAAGTATGTACACTCGTCAAATCGTTGTATAGAATAAAATAATCATTGCAAGCCTAGTATGAAAAATTGACTGAGCATCTTCTGAAATTAAATTTCAAACACTTTAATCTTGATGTTGAAACTTTATTTCTCATGAAAGTCAAAAAAATTGTTGTTTGTCTTGTCGTACATGTACATGATCTGTTGATAACAAGGAAAAATGAAAATTATATTGCATCCATAAAGAATGAATTGAAGAAAGGATTTAAGATGACATATTTGGTACACCTTCATTACTATTTGGGCATTGAAGCGACCCAACATAAGAGATATATATTCCTCTCACAAAAAAAGTAAATTAGATAGTTGTTGAATAAGTTTTGCAAGGATTAATGCAATCATTTGTCAACTCCAATGGAACAAAATTTAAAGCTCACATTTAAAGGACATGAATTTGACAATGCAACTAAGTATAGACAGCTTGTGGGAGGACTTATCTACCTCAGCACTACCAAACCAAATATTCCATTCGTTGTTGGAATTCTTTCCAAGTTTATGCAAAAGCCTTGTGAGGGACATTTCTTTGCTACAAAAAGAGTTCTAATGTACTTGAAAGGAACTCAAGACTTTGGACTCAAATATTCACAGGTATATGACTTCAGCTTGATTGGATATTCTGATTCAGACTTTGATGGAGATAAGGAAAATGGAGTATCTACTTCAGGCTATGTTATGCATCTTGTTGATTTTTCTACAATAAACACAGTAGAAACCAATTTTATGATCTGATAATTACTTCTAATGATCTTCAATTAATTTATCTTGTGCCACAAAATCTCAACAGTAATGTAGCGAAAATAGTAGAAACAAATAAGATCATAAAGAGACAACCATGCATAATAGAGACAACAATTTTTCCCTGGGAAACCCAAACTTGGGTTAAAACTCAACAACTCTTCTTCTAGGAGAAATTGCTATTCAGCACAGTTTACAATAAATGTCTAGAAATCTATGCCAAAAACCAAGTCCAAACTTTTGTAATTTCATCCTTATTGTTGTACCCATTAGTGTCTTCTATAAAAAAGAGATGATAGTTAAGTGAGACAAATGAATTGTCACATCATGTGTATAAACAAATAAGATCATAAAGAGACAGCCATGCACAATAGAGACAACAATTTTTCCCTAGGAAACCCAAACTTAGGTTAAAACTCAACAACTCTTCTCCTAGGAGAAATTTTTGTTCAACACGATTTACAATAAATGTCTAGAAATATATGCCAAAAACCAAGTCCAAACTTTTGTCATTTCATCCTTATTTTTGCACCCATGGGTGTCTTCTATAAAAGAGAGATGATAGTTGACTGAGACAAAAGAATTGTCACATCATGTGTATATATACAAGAAAAATGGGTGCAATTACCCCAAGGGACACACCCTTTTATGTTGGAGTCGACTTGTCCCCTTTTAAGTTTACATGAAACCCAAAATATCAAAATTTATTTTATTTTAATTTCCATAAATTTTCTAGGCCAACTTAGGAGGCCTCTTGGCATGCAGGAATACCTCTTGATGCTACACAAAAAATAAACACTCCCTCTTAGTGAGGGAGGTGTTCTCCTTGGCTACAACAAATTCTCCTTTAGCTGGAATTTCTTCCTTAGAAGAGTTTAGGAGCTTTCCATATTGACACATGTCTATGGATAACTCCACCCTGAAGTGGGCAACGTAAATCATATATCCAGGATTGGCCAAAGTCCTTTACGACTCCTTAGGTGAATGTATCAATCTCCTCTTGTCATGACTTAGCCTAGGCATCCAAATTTTTCTACTTATGGAGAGAATTTTCCTTTGGACCATTCACCTTTCTAGTCAAAGTCCTTTATGACCTAGCCAAGTTCTTCTGGCTTTAAAGGTGAATGGTCCTCAACATCAATTGTTAATGCATACAAATTTCTTCTTGCATAACCTGTATGGGCTAGGGTTTCTTCATCCTACACATTGGCAAGTGATTTATCGAGTTATCTACCCACACCAAAGGCTCAACAATAGGCTAGCATCAACAGCAAGTCTACCCTTGGATCTCTCACTTCATTAGAGAAATTTTGAAGTAAAAAATGGTCCCCAAAACAGATATGTACAACCAAAATCAACTTTATAAGAACCAATAGGGTTCAAGATGATGATGTCAACCATGGGGGATGATTCACCATTTTTGGAGTAAGAAGGTAAAAAGATAAAATAATAAAAAATTACCTTTTCAACTGATATTTTCAACTTATCTCCCCACAGTTTTATTCAAAATTCGAGCAGGAGCACTCGTTGGATGTTGAATTTAATTCTTCATGCTCGTTGGATTGCAATCACGTTTTTTCATGTATTCCTCATTTTTCATATAGCAGGGTCCATCGAAAGTATGCAATGTGGGCACTCCTTAGATGAGGAATTAAATTCAAATCCAACAAGTGCTCCTGCTCAAAATTTGAATAAAACTATGGGAAGATAAGTTTAAATACGAGTTGAAAAAGTAGTTTTTCTTTTTTCCCTCCATATTTGATGAGGTAATCCAATATTATTTTATTATTTCCAATATTAGTCTATAATATTCCTTAGGAGGCCCATTCTAGACCTCAAAATTTCTCTAATGGCATTCAAAACTCCAAGTCTTGTTCTAGGGTTTACAAACCCTAAGTCTTCCTCATTCATTGGGGATCCATAGAAAAATTAAATGTCAAAAGCAAGCCATCGAACAATGTCTTCCAAATACCATATTGTCCTTTGCCTTATAATCAACATGCATTAATTATCCTTGCTATGCTAATACTTTGACAGGGTGAATGCTACTTGAGCCAATAATTTGTCATAGTTCTGCTTTCAAATTGTAACTGGATATAACAACACACATAACCAACAAATTGCAATCAACATAACTTTCGTGACCCTACATATGTATGTCCATGTTGGTCAACCTTGTCAACAATTATACTCATTATCCATTCATTTATTTTTCAATTGTGTAATCTTTCCATTTATCATATTAATTGTAAACTCATTCTCATCACCAATACCACATAACAAGTATGGAATCCCTTCAAATTTACAAAGCAGAACAGACCGAGGTGGAACATTTTCTACAAACTCACAAAATGGGAGGTTACCTGAGAAAGTTGGTCATGTATAGAATTGTGATAAAATAATGTGTTAGCACCTGTGGCAAAACCTTCTATTTATGTTTCTTCTAACTCATTCTCTGGGTTCAATGAAAGTGCATGTGTCTCACCAACAAAGATTATGACCAAAAATACGATCAAAGAAGCGAAGATTTGAAGATTGTAATGACCATATTTCCTTAATGCTACAATCTTTTCAAATGCCTTCTCATTGAATGAAATGACATATATGAGTATGCAAGGGAGATATCTTTGTATCCTCCTGAACAAGTTACAACTTGTGCCCCTACACATGGTCTCTTATTAATATCAACAACACAAAAGTCCACAATGGGACTGATGTTCACAAACGTTTCCAGAACTTCCACATTTGAACTTGTAGCATTAGGTTGAAGACATAGTTTAATAAGCTGTGAATTTCCATAGCTAGACCTAACATACACAATTTCATTCCCTAGATAAGAGATTATTGAAGAAGCATATGTCTTTCCTAGAAGATGTAAATTAAAACTAGTAACCATATGATTTTCATGAGTTATGGAATGTAAATAGAGCTTTCTATTGTTTTCACTCATCAGGTATCTAGAATCGTCAACACTTCCATAAGCTTTAGTGATAGACATACACCTGGTTCTCCTATGAATTGTAGTGGAAACAGATGCACTGCAATAAACTATTTTGTGCTCAACAATAATAATAATAATCTCTCCTAAAAGCATGGAAACTAGTATTAAGATACCAAAACCATAATCTACCTTGGTTTGCAACCAAGGCCCTTCATTAAATCTCTCTCCATTCAAATCGACCTCGTATGTCTTTACATGGAGTTCATCTATATCTTTTGGAAAATAAGTACTTGTGTGTTGGTATAACACATAAATTTTGGATTTGAAACAACCATACGAGAACTTGATATCCAAAATTGCAATTTCATGAAGCTTGATATTGAAAGAGCCATTGGGTTGTGCATTATCATCCAATATTATTGCTTTGAACAAACCATCATAGATGTGAAATCCTATGACCCTAAAATCTAGATCAAGGATACCAATCTACCCATTCTCTGCAGGATGTTGAAAAGGATGTGACATCTACCATTGTCGTCATGATAAACTGACCAGATACAGAATCCCACTGAAAACACAAAACCTATATTTTTTTATTGAAATGAAAAGATAATCCTGTTGCTCCCAATTAGGTTAGAAAAGCTCAAGCATCGCAATTCGCTCATAGATTGGTAAATTTAGAGTTTGTTGTACATTTTTGTGGGTCAGAGAATGAACCACAATTTGTGTACATTTTGTTATGATGAGGTTAATGTCGTGAGGACCACTAAAGTTGTCAGTGTCGAAATGAGTACCATTGGTAGGCTTGTGAGAAATCACAACATAGTTCCACATACTCATCTTGTTTCTTCTCTAACTATTGCATGTAGTCTGTCTCGCCCTTTCTATTTGATCCAACAAAAATTAAATTGAAGATAACTCCAACTTTAAAGAACGACCTGTAAATACTTGTACTTTTTCAACTATGGCCAACCTATGGCCTACGGCCCTTCCAGACAGCCTCAGCCTCCTTTTTGCAAAAAAAATTTGGACAGTGGCATTTTTGATCAAACAAAACTCTCCCGAGCTCGGCTTTAGATAGTCTTCTATTTTAGGTTGTGGCTTTCCTTCTAGGGCTAATCTTCAATGTTTGCTCCTTTAACAAGGCTCTGAAACCATGTTATTTTTCTACAATAAACACAATAGAAACCAATTTTCTAACATGATAATTACTTCTAATGATCTTCAATTAATTTATCTTGTGCCACATATATCATTAAGCAATTATACACAGAAAATCTCAATAGCAATGCAGCGAAAATAGTACAAACAAATAAGATCATAAAAAAATAGCCATGCACAATAGAGACAACAAATTTTCCCTAAGAAAACCCAACAAATCTTCTTCTAGTAGAAATTTTTCTTCAGGTGGGTTTACAAGGAATGTCTATAAATTTGTGCCAAAAACCTAGTCCAAACTTTTGCCATTTCATCCTTATTTATGCTCCCATGAGTGTCTTATATATAAGAGAGATTATGATTGAGTGAGAAAAATGAAGTGCTACATCATGTGTATATATACAAGTCAAATGGGTGCATTTACCCCAAGGGACACACCCTTTCATGTTGGATTTGACTTGTCCCCTTTTGAGCCTACATGAAACCTAAACAAATAAAATTTATTTTATTTTGATGTCCATAAATTTTTTAGGCCGACCTAGGAGGCCTCTTGGTATGCGAGAATGCCTCATGATGCTACACAAAAATCAACCAGTCTTTGATCAGGAGTTGTATCCTGAAGGTCACACAAATATTCAATTCCAACAAATTTCACAACAAAGGCAAAATATGTGGAAATTACAGAAGCAACCAAGAAGATTGTGTGTCTTAGGAAAATTCTTGAAGATTTGTAAGAGAAATGTTGAACAAATGTAGCAAGAAAGGCTCAATTTGATTTTAGCCTTAGTCAAATTGTGTAAATCGAATTTCCACATCAGCAGGACAACTTGGAGGTAGTTAACTGGTGTGACATAGATCTTGTCACTTAGTTAGCTCAGTAAATTCGAGTTAGATGGCTTGGAGTTCAGTTATGCATGTGTGATTGCCAAATTTTAGTAATCCAATTCATTTATTTTCAGTTGTATTCAGTTAATTGACCTCTAACTATAGTTGGATTCAGTTGAAGGTCAGTGGTCCAGTGGGACAACAGTCTAACTTAGAGATATCTAAGTTAACAGATCAATCAGCCCAAAATAGCTAGTGCATGCAAGGAATTCGAATTCCTCAGCTGAAGATGAGATGACAAGGCATTGTAACATCAGTTTTAAACTAGCTTTGAGTGTACTTGTGTTACATGCAATCAGTGATCAATCCTTGGGAATTGCACAATCAATTTGGAGGAAATTCCTACCTTTTAAAGGCCAATTTCCTCAGGAGATGTGCAAGGAAATAGGAGGCTTGGTGGGAAAATAATTGGCTAGGTGTTGGAAAGAGTTTCCAACTGAGCAGAGAGAAAAGTTATTCTTTTGCAGGTTGAACACAAAGTTGGAGCTAGTAATTTTAATAGTTTCTCTATTCAACTAATTAACACAAAAAGGCTTGAGGGGCTTTTCCCAGTTGGGTTCCCCTAGAAATCATTGTGTATTTGTGGCTTTTCTTATTGCATGTCTATGCATGTTGCTCTAAATGGTGATTTTCATTCTGCGGATCAATAGAATAGAATTGTGTCTCTTCTTTTTTAGTTTGAAATCTTGATTAGTTACAATCTATATCAAATTTCTACATGGTATCAGAGCCCTAAAATCACATTAGAACCAGTGTTTCAAACTTGTCTCTCAGGAATTTCGATTTGGAAACTTCAATACAACAATTTTTCTTTAGGATTGGGAGAATATATTTCAATGGTATGAGATAGAAGTATGCCCTAGAGGGTAGCTTAAATTTTATAGCCTGGAAGGATCACATGCAGGATGTGATCGATGAAAATGGTGTGTTAGAATATGTGAAAATTGATATTGCAAAACCTCCACATTGAGATGCACAACAATTAACCTAGTGGAATAAGGATTTTACAAAGTCGAGAAGAATTATTCTGGAAGGCATGAGAGATCATGTGGTTTCAAATCTCTGTGGCAAAGAGACATTATTTTCTATGTGGACGACAGTGACTAAGCTATTTGAAAATAGCAATGACCATAGAAAATTGGCCCTGAAAGACAAACCTAGAAACATTAGAAAGCAGAAGAATGACATTATTCCATAGTATCCCTCTAGGTTTACACAAGTTCAACATGAGCCTTAAGGGGTCAGGGTGAATGTAGTGGAAGATGACCTGGTGAGCCTAACTCTTCTAGGCCTTCCAAATCTTGGCATAGTTTCCAGGACTCTGTGAATAGAAGGGAAAAATTACCGAATTGGGAAATGTTGTGGTCTGATTTGGTTCAATAAGAGTTCAGGAGAAATAACATATATGGAACATCATCCAAAGTTTACGATGAAGAGAATTTTGCATTGGTTGGAAAGGGGAAGAAGGGAAAAGGAAAGAAGACGGGGAGAAAACCTGAATCTAGCCAAAATAATGGCAAGAATAAATACTTGAGCAAGATTATGCTTCCACTTCCACGAATACAGGTACTATGAAAAAAAATGTCCACACAAGAAGTCTAACAAGAATCCTTCAAGAGGAGCTCTAGGTGAACCATTGGCTTCACAATTTGAATTAGACTTCACCCTAATAGCATGCATGGCCAACACTGTTATGGGGAGTGTGTGATACCTTGATTATGGTGCCTTGTTTCATATGACAGGGTGCAAGAATTTTTTCGATAGCCTGGAGGAGAAGGATCTCTAGATGCATATCGAAATGGGGGATGATGGGAGGTACGTTCCTGCAAGAATTGGTAATGTCACCTTTGAGAGGGTGAAGTCCTCTCCTCTCTACCTCAAAGATGTTATGTTTGTACTTGGCCAGAAGAAGAACCTGATCTCTGTAGCAGTATTGAAGGATCATAGCTATGATATTATTTTTAGTAAATGGAAATCCTTTCAGAGACACATATCTACTTGGAAAGTGAAGTAGAGTGGAGTTTGAGTCAAGAATATATGCAAAAAAATTTGAAAAGTGTAACTAGGTTCAGTCTTCATAATGACATGTAATTGTGACTTTTCTAAATTATGTAATAAAGGAAATAAAAAAAAAATTGTATACCTTGCTTCATGGGTTTCATGAGAAAATGATTTTATTTTAGATGCTCCCATTGAGAGCCTTATGATTTGTCATTAAAAGTCAAAAGAATTAAAGTCATGTATGAAGAGTTCTTCTTGAGCATGTATATGAGTCCATTAAAGTGTCTAGAAGCCCTCCAATGATAAGCACATGGTTCTCCTATTTAAGTTAGCCTCCAGATGAATTAAGTAGCACATGTTGGCTCACCTAATAAGACACATCCCTTCGCTATATGACATGTCGGCTTATATGTATGACAAACTACTATATATAGGCGTGTAAGAATCCGCATTCCAGAAGCAAAAAATTTCGGATCATACTGTAAATTCGATGGGAAGTCACTATATTTAGTTCGGATAAGAAGCTCGGACTAAGGTACACGAGTCAAGGAATTTGGATGTCTTTGTAATTTCGGTTGAATAGAAGCAACTAAGAAGATTACTATTTCAAAGATAAAGTTTCGATATCCTAGCAAGGAATCACAGTTCAATGAAGATACTATAGTTCGATGGAGTCAAGGGAATTCAGAACCTTCTGTAATCATAGTGACATCAAGAGTCTTTTTGCTACACAGTTTGGACAAGTATAGATATATTACAGTTCATTGCTAAAAGGAAATTATAGTTCGGTGGTCTGAAGACTGATTTTCGGTGCCATCACAAGAAGTAAGGTCTCAATTTATATGACAGCAAGGAGCCATCTCACAAAAGGATATGACAATGTGAAGATAGTGACAAGATCTCGATGGTGACAATGTCTCGATGGTAAGAAGGTCAAAAAGGAAGAGGATTCAAGAAGAATAAGGTTGGTTGTCAAAGAGAATGTGTGTCTTAGTCTTGGAGTGGCAAATAGGTCAAGGGTCTTGGTCTTGGTATTCGTCACTTGGAATTTCTAGAAGAAGAATTTGTGTGGGTTTTCCTCTCAACGAGTGAGAGGTTTTGGCCCTAGCTTATAGCCTACATGATGTGTCTCTTGTGTATTTATGTTTATGCACTGGTTATTTTTTTATGAAGAATAAAACTAATAATCTAACGTGAAGAAGATCTTAATCTAAAGAAGTAAAAAGCATTCACAAACACACACTAATCGAAGAGAAATACCCTAATGTTAGAGCCCTAGATTTCTCAACATGGTATCAGAGCTAAGGTGTTGAAGTCAAAGGAAGACATCTAATCAAAGAGGAATTCAAGGATCAAGTTTCAAGGAAGGCATCAAAGCAAGTTGAAGGTTATCAAATCAAAAAATTAAGATCTACATTGAAGAATCAAACCCTAGATCAAAGAAGCAGTCTACAACAACAAGAGATTTTATTTCTATATTTATTATCAAAAGGCCACAAAGACCCTCATCAAGTTGTCTACAAGGCAAGATAGCTCGGAGGACTTTAAAGATAAAGATCACATCATCTTGGAGAAAGTGGAAACCCTAGAATCATTTCTGATCTACACTACAAGAGAAGTCGAAGTATATTAAAACAGAGAAGGCATTGTCACCATTTTCAAGGTTATAAAGCAAAAAAGGATCCTGTCCTTACCCTAGAAGAATATCATCTGAGGAAGTAGAAAATCATCCTCATCAAAAGGAGCAACATTTTCTATTGAAGAAATGATTTTTCATTTGGAATAAGGTCATACAAGAGGGAGCACTAACACATCTTCTTCAACCATCATCAATGTGATCAAGCAGAAGAGTTCATCTTCACTTGTCAAGTAAGTAGCTTTCACTCTTTAATTAAATTTGGTAAAATGACTTCATGTTTGCAAGGAAATCTATAAGTTGGTTCGATCATCAAAATTCCTTGCATGAAAAAGGAGGATAGACATAGTCCTCTAAGAAGTTGAAGTCATTGAACATATCAAAAGGTCTCCTCTGAATTCATGGAAAGGGATACTTATGAAGAATCTCGTCATATAGAAATATTGGAGACATAAAAGCTATGCAAATGATAAAATCATTCTCTAAATATATGGTAAAGAAGGTCACATGACTTAGATCTGATCCACACAAAATTAAAGGTATCAGAGGATGAAGGATATCTTCATAACATCTCAACTACGAGATCTCGGAGAGATAAGAAGATAATCATCATTGATCTATAATGCACTAGTTGATGGAAAAGGTAACAAATATCCATTAGGATAAGAAAGTTACCTCATTCAACAACTTGTGATTTCTATAGAAGAAGACAAGTTGACGGAAAAAGTGTTGAAGGATCAAATGAAAGGATTCAGACACTTTGTCAAAAGGAAAGAAGAACATAGCTAAGTTTCATTGCTATGAACATTACAGGAAAATATTGTCCTTAGCTTAAGAAGGAAAATAACATGAAGGATAGAGAAGAAGTCCATTTCACCGAAGAAGTGGAGGAAGTTGAAAGAAGGAAGTCCAAGGAAGAGAAGAATTAGAAGCAAGATCTCGTGACATCACCATAGGGAAACATGAAGGACCGCTGGAACAAAATCTATGGTAGTAAACTTTGAAGGATATAGCTCTTCGTGAATCAAAGGAAGAAGTCATCCAGGACTAGTCTCATCATACATTAGTCAAAAAGGGAAACATCTGCTAAATAAAGATATGCGAGATGGAATCCTCATTGGATGATTCACCGATCTAGAGAGGAAGCAAGTGTTTCATCAGGAACTCAAACTTGTGGAGTTCATGGGATGATGGTATGATGACATAAGAGATGAAGAAGATCAAGGGATTGAAGATATTTTCAATCAAGGAAGTTGTTGAAAGAAGCCTAGATGGCCTAAAGGTAAATAAAGTATGCTTGTATGTAATGTTATAAAGTCATGTTGCATGGTTGCAGGTAACAAGGATCACTACTTCTATTTTAAGAAGCATGATCAAAGGAACGAAATCTCCTCCTATGAAATAATGTTAGAAGGCATGAGTCGCACTAGATGAAATAAACATAATATGTCCTCATATGAAGTATGAGGTGGTTGACTATGATTGAAGAACTCTGATTGGAAGCGCCTGGGAATGAAGTGTGTGAAAATATAGGAAGAGATCGTGATAATATGCAACAAAGAAAGAAGGCATTCAACATCCAAAGTCCAATAATATTTGACTAGAAGATCTCCCAGAAGAATGTGAAGACTCTTATGGAAGTCGGAAAGAGATAGAGACCCTTGACATTGAATATCTATGGGAGAGGTGTCAATCTACATGCAGGATACTGATACTTACAGGAAGATGTCATGGTGAAATATCATCACAAAGGTAAATATGGTTTGAAGTATTCAGTGATTATTTTTTAACTAACATCTACTTGGGCTTATATAGAATTATCAAAGGGAAGATCTATGAATGACTTCCAAGAAGACCATATAGAAGGATGTAATGTCCTTCCGAGAAATATGGCATGAAAGCATAATGACATGAAGCAAAGCTAGAGGGAAAATTTGATGGATCACTTTCTAATGAGTTAAGGGCATGACTAACTCATGGCTAAAAGTGATGGATGATATGTGCCCTATATATAGAAGTTCCCAAAAGTTGAGGACTCCTTAAAGAAATTCATGACATCAAGGAAAGGAGCTCTTCATGCAGGTGACTGTTTTAGGATCTCCACATGAAGAGTTGTTATAGGTCCCTGGTTAAGAGGGAGCTTGAGAAGAAGTTTCTTACTTGGAAGAAACTCATAAATTCCTAAGACGGAAGCTTAGGTACATTCTTCTGTGATAGGAATGAGTACATTCCTTTAATGGAATAAAACCTCCTGGTATAGAAGGGAGTGATAGACACGTTGTTATGTTCTTCACTTGGGAAGACAAAATGGAGAATTGTGTAATCATTTGGCATCTAATTCTCTTGTGTGATGAGATAGGGCATCCCATGAAAGAGTAGTCGTGGAGGATTGGTATTCTTTTGGGACTAGGGAGTCCAAGAAAAGAATAGTCCTTATGGAGCATATCCTGAGAGAACCCGAGTGGGGTATGTTTCGAGAGAGACAATGATGAGTATGTCTATAAATCATTGGTCTCGTCAGCATTGTGCTCTGATATTGTGGAGAGATAGAATTGTTAGTCAAATTGCCTTTCTATATAACAATGTTGGTTAAAATGATGCTATACAAATGAGTTACAAATCCGAATCCTTCCTATGATAAATTCTCTAGATTGAGAATGACCAAGTACCATTATGAATACCTCCCTAGTTAAGAGGGAATGTTGAAAAGTGTAACTAGGTTCGGTCTTCATAATGACATGTAATTGTGGCTTTTCTAAATGAGGTAATAAGGGAAATAAAATTATTTTTGTATGCCTTGCTTCATGGGTTTCATGAGCAAGTGATTTTATTTTAGATGCTCTCATTGAGAGCCTTAGGATTTGTCATTAAAAGTAAAAAGAATTAATGTCATGTATGAAGAGATCTTCTTGAGCATGTATATGAGTCCATTAAAGTGTTTAGAATCCCTCCAACGACTAGAACATGGTTCTCATATTCAATTCGGCCTCTAGATAAATTAAGTAGCACATGTCGGCTCACCTAATAAGACACATCCCTTCACTATATGACATGTCAACTTATATGTGTGAGAAACTACTATATATAGGTGTGTAAGGATCTTCATTTCAGAAAAACAGAAGTTCAGATCATACTCTAAATTCGATGGGCAATCACTGTATTCAGTTTGGATAAGATTGCGAAAAAAAGTTCGAATAAGAAGCTCGGACTAAGGTACAATAGTCAAGGAATTCGGATGTCTATGTAATTTCGGTTGAATAGAAGCAGCGAAGAAGATGACTATTTTAAAGATAAATTTTTGGTGTCCTAGCAAGGAATCACAGTTCAGTGAAGATACTATAGTTTAGTGGAGTCAAGGAAATTCGAAACCTTTTGTAATCACAGTGACAACAAGAGTCTTCATGCTACACAGTTTGAACAACTATAGATATATTACAGTTCGGTGATATGAACACTGAGTTTCGGTGCTATCTCAAGAAGGACTCGATGCCATCACAAGAAGTAAGGTCTCGGTTATATGATAACAAGGATGTCTCACAAAAGGAGATCACGATGTGAAGACAGTGACAAGATCTCGATGGTGACAATGTCTCAATGGTAAGAACGTCGAAAAGGAAGAGGAGTCAATAAGAAGAAGGTTGACTTCCAAAGAGAACATGTGTCTTAGTCTTGGAGTGGAAAATAGATCAAGGGTCTTGGTCTTGGTATTCTTCAATTGGAGTTTCTAGAAAAATAATTTGTTTGGGTTTTGCTCTCAAAGAATGGTAGGTTTTGGCCTTGGCTTATAGCCTACATGATGTGTCTCTTGTGTATTTATGTTCATGCATTAGTTACTATTTCATGAAGAAGAACACTAATAATCTAACGTGAAGAAGATCCTAATCTAAAGAAGTAAAAAGAATTCACAAACAATCATTAATGAAAGAGAAATCCCCTAATGCTAAAGCCCTAGATTTCTGAACAAACTTGAGGTGGGAGATTGCAGTGCATTGAGCAGTGAGTTTGAAAAAATGCAGAGTCGAGAAGTTTGAAAAAATGCAGAGTCGAGATGTTGGAGAACTCTGGCATAGGAGATTGGGTCATCTACACCATGGTGCCTTAAAAGCATGTAACAAATTACCACCAGTGTCCCTAAAGGCTCTCTTGACCAGAAGAAGGTTTGCAAGGGTTGCACACTGGGGAGATATGTCAAATACATTTGCAATGGCCGAGATAGCAGAGCATATGCAATCTTGGAACAAGTCCACTGTGATATTTGTGGACCCTTTTCTACAACCTCCACATCAAAACATAAGTACTATCTTATTTTTATTGATGATTTCTCTAGAAAATGTTGGATCTTCTTCATGTGGAAGAAGGATGAAGTTTTCTAAAAAAATGTTTGAATTCAAGGCATTGGTCGAGGAGACTGGGAAGAAGATGAAGCTGCTTAGGAGCAATAATGGAGGGGAATTTGTTTCGAATGCCTCAAATATTTCTATGCCGAAGAAGGTATTTGAAGAGATTTGACATCACCCCATAACCCACAGCAAAATGGGGTAGCTGAGAGGAAGAATAGGAGAATAGTGGGAGCAGTAAGGGCCATATTGCATGATCAGGGGCTGCCATTAAATCTATGTGCATAAGCATGCAACACTGCAATCTACTTGCAAAACTAGAGTCCTCATAGGATACTTGGTATGATCACACTAGAGGAAGCTTTCTCTAGGAGAAATCCTGATGTGTCCATTTTAGAATTTTTGGGGCATCAATTTATTTTCATGTCTCCAATGACTCGTGGAAGAAAATTGAGCCTATAACAAGGTTGGGAGTTTTTGTAGGATACACCGAAACTCCACACAATTATCGGGTGTATTTTCCTTCACTGAGGATGAAAGTTGTAAGGAGAGATATCAAGTTTGATGAGGAAAAGGCTATCAGATGCTCTCTAGAATGAGAGTTGAGTATCCCACTGGAGCAGGTGTTTTTAGCTCCAAAGGAGGAGCCTCGAGATGAGCTTCAAGAGGTTGTGGAGTAGCAACATGTAGAGAGAAGACAGGAGGCATAGTAGAGGCACGCATTCAACTGAAATCTTCCAGAGAGGGGAGAAAGAGAACCAGAGAAGCTGCTAGATCATTGCGGGATGCAAGGGAGAATGTGGGAGCCCCCACATCACAACGCAGGAAGAGGAAGTCACCTGATAGGTACACTAGTTACATGGCTCTCATGACAGAGCTCATTGAGCCAGAACCTTCTTCATTTGAGGAAGCAGTTTCTCAATCTGTTTGGGTTGATGCATTGGTGGAAGAATATGAATCCATCATGAATAAAAATGTATGGGAGGTGGTGTCAAGACCATAAGGGAAATTAGTGATTGATTCGAGATGGATCTACAAAGTATGGATTGTATGGTCTCAAGAGAGGATTGTATGATCTCAAATAGGCACCTCGAGCATGGTATAATCGGATAAACAATTACCTCATTGGATGTTGGCATTATGATTCAAGTGTTGTCCTTGATGGCAACTCACTCAGAGGTTGGTACAGGTGCTCAGAGGTTGGTACAGGTGCTCAGAGGTTGGTACAGGTGATGGCAACTTAATCAGAGGACAGATCTTAGTACAGCATGCCAAGAAAGTTCATACACGCAGGTTCGTTAAGCCCAAGTCGCGTATACAATCAGGTTCACTATATACCAAGTCGCGTATACGCAGGTTCTCTATATATCAAGTCGCGTGTACACTCAGGTTGGCTTCAGTAAAAGAGCGTGTATGTGGAAAAGTACCTTTGGTCTGTGGCAGTTAGTCCTTGGAAGTTGTGCCTATGGTTTCGGACCATGGTGTCTCGACGGGCGTGTCGATCCCTCGTTTTGAGGTTGATGGTATTGTGTTACTATGGTTTTGGACCGTGGTATTGTGAAGTACCTAAGGCTATATAAGGAGAAGATCATTAGGCAAAGGAGCAAGCATTGGGTGTCTGACGAAGTGAGAAGATCTGGTATTGCTGGTTATCTGTTCGGGACGCTTGGCAAGGGTCGGATCTGACAGCGAAGGTATAAGTAATTATTTCTAGATCTGCACGCGGGTTGCCTTTGGTGAAAGCGCGTATACACGCGGTTTTGGTACAGTGAAGTAGCGTATGCATAATAAGATTTGATATTTCAGGTTGCTGCTGATTCTGGTGGTTGTTGCAGAGTTCTGGGCTCTGGTTTGGGTTCTGTGATCTTGATGACAGGGTTTCAATGATTCAGTATTAGGTTGTTTAATGAATTATGATGCAAGTATAAGTTGATGATTGTATTGCAGTAATGTTTGTTTTGTACTCTTGGATCCAGTCTGAAAATTGATGAAACATGGTCCCTGAAGGAAAGAAGGTTGTAGGGTCAGCACCTACGTACTAGTAAATGGATCGGCTAGTACAAGAGCTGAGGGGGTTGTAGCTCCCTTCCAGAAGTAGTTGGAAAACGAGAGAGGGTTGTAGCCCTCTGCAGGTTGTAGCCTGCGTACTGGTAAAGGACTGCACCAGTACATTGTAAAAGAAGTTTCTTATTAAAGAAGAAAGAGACGAATTGCAGCAGGTGGTTTTCACCCACATTGGGTTTCCACCTTATATCATGGTGTTCATGTGTGTGGCTCTTGTGTGATGTTCTGTTCTGTTATTCTGCACCTGTTTACTGTTAATATGCTTAATAATGTTCTGATGCATTTACTGAAGATTAAGCTAACTGAATTATAAGATCTCTGGATATACGCGAGTTTCATTAGACACAGTAGCGTGTACACGCGGGTTCACTTAACTGAAGTAGCGTATATGTTTCTGAGCATGAAATTGGAAAGTTTTTACTGATCTGATAATACTGATTCACCCCCCCCCTCTCAGTATTATTTCCAACATTGGATTGGGCTTCACCAAAAGTGAAGCAGATGTGAACCTATATAACATTGCAGTAGATGGTAAGTTGCTTATTCTTGTTTTGTATGTCGATGATTTAATATTGACAGGTGATGAGTAGTTGATCCACTCTTGCAAAGAGGATCTTGAAAGGGAATTTGAGATGAAAGACATGGGCCTCATGCATTACTTCCTCGGGTTGGAAGTATGGCAGGGTTATGGGGAATTGTTTGTCTCTAGGAAAGTATGCTACTGAGATACTTCAGACATTTCACATGGAGAATTGTAAGCCCATGGACACACCTCTAGCTACCAACTAAAGGAAGGAGAATGTTTCTTCAGGTGAGGAAGTTGATGCTACCATTTACAGGTAGCTTGTGGGTTCACTGATGTATCTTGTGAACACACAAATAGACATGTGCTATGCAGCCAACCAGCTTAGCCAAGCTATGGTGAGGCCTACCAAATTATATTGAAAGGCGGAAAACCATGTGTTACAGTACCTCAGAGGCACTACCCAGTATGGATTATGGTACAGATGGAAAAAGGGAGTGAATTTGAAAGGCTTCACCGATGCAGATTCGGAAAGGAGTCCATCCAACAGGTAAATTACATCAGGTGCTATCTTTAGTGTTGTGTCCGCAACTATTTCCTGGTACAGCAGGAAGCAGAGGTCTATGTCGCTCATCTCAGTAGAGTCTAAATACATGGCTGTAAGCCAAGCAACATGTGAAGCAATCTAGATGAGGAAAATACTTGTGGGACTATTCAATGTAGAGATGGATCCGACAGTGATATATTTTGATAATCAAAGTTGCATTAAGCTCTCTGAGAATCTGGTATTTCATGACATTTCAAAGCACATTGATATCTGGTATCATCATTTGTGAGACTATGTGAAGAGGAGAATTATGTTGTTATAGTACATTCCAACTAAGGAGCAAGACGTTGACATCTTGATAAAGGAATTTTCAATAGGTAAATTTGAATTCCAGAGGTTCAGGATAGGGGTGGTGGAAAATCTCTTTATGTCTAAGAGGGAGTGTTGAAAAAATGTAGCAAGAAAAGCTCAATTTGACTTTAGCCTTAGTCAAATTGAGTAAATCGAATTTCCACATCAACAAGACAATTTGGAGGCAGTTAACTAGTGTGACTTGAATCTTTTCCCTCAGTTAGCTCAATAAATTTGAGTTAGAGGTCTTGGAGTTCAGTTATGCATGTGTAATTGCTAAATTTTAGTAATATAGTTTAGTTATTTTCAGTTGTATTCAGTTAACTGACCTCTAACTATTTTTGGAGTCATTTGAAGGTCAATGGTGCAATGGCACATCAATCTAACTCAGAGATCTGTCAGTTAATTGATCAATCAACCCAAAATAGTTAGTGCATGCAAGGAATTCGAATTCCTCAGCTGAAGTGGAGATGAAAAGGCAAGGCAACATCAATTGTAAACTAGTTTTGAGTGTATAGGTGTTGCATGCAATCAGTGATCAATCCTTAGGTGCTAGCAATTGTAATAGTTTCTCTATTCAACTGATTAATGAAAAAAGGATTGAGGGGTTTTTCCCAGTTGTGTTCCCCTAGAAATCACTATGTATTTATGGTTTTGCTTATTACATGTCTATGCATGTTGTTTTAAATGGTGATTTTCATTCCACAAAACAGTAGAATAGAATTGTGTCTCTTCTTTTTCAGTTTGAAATCTTGAGCAGTTGCAATTTCTATCAAAATTATACATGGTATCAGAGCCCTAAAATCGCATTAGAATTAGTATTTTGAACTTGTCTCTCAAGAATTTCGATTTGACAGCTTCAGTGCAACAATTTTTCTTCAGGATCGAGAGAATGTCTTTCAATGGTATGAGATTGGAGTATGCCCTAGAGGGTGGCTCGAATTTCATAGCCTGGATGGATCGCATGGAGGCAGTGCTCGATGACAATGGTGTGTTAGAATATGTGAAAACTAATATTGCAAAACCTCCACAGTCAGATGCACAACAATTAACCCAGATGAAGAAGGATGTTGCAATGGCGAGAAGAATTATTCTGGAATGTGTGAGATACCATGTGTTCTAAAATCTCCATGGAAAAGAGATGCCATTTTCTATGTGGAAGAAATTGACTGAGCTATTAAAAAATAGAAGTGACCATAGAAAATTTGCCTTGAAAGACAAACTTCGAAACATTAGAAAACAGAAGAATGACACTACTTCACAGTATCCCTCCAGGTTTACACAAGTTTTGGATGACTACGGAGGGGCCTCGGTGAATGTAGCAGAAGATGACTTGGTGAGCCTAGCTCTACTAGGCCTTCCAAAATCTTGGCAAAGCTACTAGGACTCTGTGAATGGAAGGATAAAATTACCGAATCAGGAAAGGTTATGGTCTGATTTGGTTTAAGAAGAGTTCAAGAGAAATAACAAAGATGGAACATAATCCAAAGCTGAAGATGAATATAATTTTGAATTGGTTGGAAAGGGGAAGAAGGGAAAAGGAAAGAAGACCTAGAGAAAACCTGAATCCTGCCAAAATAATGGAAATAAGAAAGACTTGAGCAAGATAAAAAAATTCCATTACCACAAATATGGGAACTATGCAACAAAATGTTTGCATGAGAAGTCTAACAAGAAGCCTTCGAGGGGAGGAGAAGGTGAATCACTTCAAATTTCGAATTAGACTTCACCCTAATAGCATGCATGACCAGCATTGTTATTGGTGTTAACTTTTTCTTAGGGCTATATTGTTCTTTGCTTTGATAATTGCATTTCTTCATTAAGATACTAAGTTCACCCCATAACATCATAACACTATTTAGATTTACATCATAATTCAACAGCATATGAAACTATGTAGAAATAACAATAGCATCATCATCAATGTAGAGGAACATAAAGGAACATTAGAAGAAAATCATTCACACAGAGACACTAGGATTGGTCGGAGACCAGGGAAAAACCCACTATGGGGAAAACCCTTGCAAATTATTCTTCTTAGATTATCATGAAATGATTCAACAAAAGAGAGTAAAATGATCCATATATTCATCTATGCAACTAACCAGCAAAACAACTACGACATCCATGAAATGAACTCAAAAATGTATATGCTCAAAACTCTAATTCTGAAGACTGTAATGAATTGTCATTGTCGGAAACCCTAAACCACCAATCGCATGGATGGAGAGTTGTATGTGCGACTGGAAGGCTCTAGTAGCATGGATGAGCTTTTGTGCATGCAAATAAAGCTTAATCCTTCATGTTTTGTGTTTGCGACTGGTGCCCAAAACCCTAAATTAGAGATGCGAGCTTCAAATCCTGCAATTTCACCTCGAAGTGAACCTGATCCTCCACGGATGAGCCTCAAACATGTGCGAGCCAAAAAAAAAAAAAAGGATAGAAGAGTGTCTCATTACTGTGTCCAAATGAGGTATAGGGCACTTGTATTTAGCCTTTCAAGGTTGTCCACTTTGCTTTAGGGTCGACCATATCAAATGTGCACATGTGGGCTCTTCTTCATAAGTACACTTTTCCTTATCCGATTTGAGTCATCTTTAGGTCGATTTTGGTCATCACGAAAAGAGGAATTCAATGCAATTATTTTCTCTATCAAGTGAGTTGTCCAATGTGGAATTTGACAGTGGTTGGATATTTTTAACACTCCCTCTCAACTAGGGAGAATTCCACCTGCATCATGTCATGAGTACCCTTCCATCAAATCATATCCAATATCAAGTATCTCATCATCTCGTATCATCACTGATCATCTCAATTAATCTCTTGCTCATTCCTTCTTATCTCTTTATTGTCCCTTCTCATATGTTGAATATTATTGAATCTAGAAGAAGAATTTTTCATCTGAGGAGAGCCTAAGCTACCACCCTCTTATTCATCGAGATACTACCTGGAATTATCGACAGGGATTCAGATCTACGACCTGCATCATCATAGGAGACCATATCATCATAGAGTACATCTCAACCTAGAACCACATCGTGGAGCTACTACTCAACCTGGAATCTCATGGGGGAGCTACTACTATGACCCCATATCGAGCAATAGATGATATAGGGGAGCTACTACTCAACCCATCCTATTGCATATTGATATTCCCGACAATGACCCTTAATAGTCATGTGGTAGAACACTTGCATCATAATATGAGTTTGGACGAGATACCCAACTTACCAAGAGGTAAGGATCACACACACCTAAGCCTCCTCAACCCGTTGGCCAGACGAGGAGGGATAATCCCAACAATCTCTGCTTGTCGGTATGATGCCAACTAGGGTATACTCTACAAACACCAAGATAGGGTGAGCTACTACTCCAACCCAATGGGTAACAGATAGGGGTGATACTCTATTTTCCAGAGTTCCCTCAACCCCAGGAGCCCTCTATCTCGATTCCTCACTGTTAGTCGGACTAATTTCTCTTGCGGACAAGATGGATCTCCCTAGACCTCAAAGAAATCTAATAAAAAACAAGAAAGAACTACTACCTTTCCTTAGCTTATGATTGATTGAAACAAAAAATATGAGAGATATCACTTACTGTTTAATCAAAACGCCTGTTGAAGTCCCTTTCAGCTCTTTCGATAAATAGCTTCCTCTTGATTCTTTAGAGACTGTTGTAGCTCTTCCCACAGCTTCTCCATGATGTTTCGAAGGAGATATGCATAGACAGAAACACACAAAGGATAAAAGCATCTAATATATAATGAAAGGTAAATGAACTAGTTAACTCAACATATATCATAAATTGAATCAATAATCAATCATAACCTAGGTGAGTGATCAAGGAATCCCACAAATGATATTGAAAAAGACATAATTAGGAAGGAAAAAATCATTTTTATTAATTAAAATGGAGAACAAACTTACAACCTCAAATCCTTGAAGTTACAAGCCTCTTCTCACAATCTTCAACCCTCTCCTTGGATGAAAAGCCTCCTAGCCTTATTTCTGCAGCATAAGCCTACCTTCAATAGTCCTTCCAATCCTCTAGCCTGTGTTTTCTTCATATGCCAAGAGGGGGAAGTTTGGGATCCATTTCCTAAGGTATGATATCCACAAATGGTTGGATAGGGATTCCACAAAGAGAGGGAAGTAGCTCCATGATGGTATGGATTAGGCCTGAGTAGGCATCCATTCGATGCTGTTACTTAGGAAATATTTGACTAACAAAGCTTCTAGACTTTACTTTTTATTTTTACATGCATTAAGTCATGTGTGCAGGCCATAGTGTCAGATAGAGAGTACTTGTGCACAGTTTCTGATGGTCTCTTATGACTATGCGCAGAAATGGACTAGGGAACTATGCAGGAAGCCAAAAATAGGTTTTTGAGCCTTGATATCTAGGAATTTCATTCTTTGTGGGATAGTTTGGGTTCTAAACTTGCAGGGGGATGCATTGGAACACTTAGATGGATAACGAAAGATCCAAAACGATGGTCATTTTCCTCATGCAACAAAATGACGTGTAACAAATTCCCCCCTAAAGTGCAAAGTCAGAAAAGATGATTAATGGCTGTAGCGCTTTACCATGTTGAGGTTCGAGTTAGAGACTGTAGTAGGAGACCTGAAACAATCAATCAAATGTTACAATGCAATATAAAATCATTGTTGATGTAGGCATTCCCATACTCAGAGCATAAATCTTTCAAAGAACCAGTACGGAAATACATCTGAAGATCCATGTCAATAGACGACATAGTATGGATGCAGTCATCAATGGATTTATGTTTACTGTTAGCTCTGCTACATATCTTTGATTTCTAAAGGCTGGAAGTGAGCTTGGTCCATGGTCACACCCAAAAGAGACTCATAACGGTCACTTTCTCCTTCCCTTGCACCGCTCATTCTCCTTTCATCGGTCCTTAAAAAAACGATTAATTCCTTTATCGGGTCCAGGTTTAATCGCTATCGCAAATCGCATCCATGTGTGTATAAAGGTTGCGCCCCTCTGCTTCCGCCGATGCGATATTGCAATGCGATCTGATCACAATCGCACATCGCCATATGTAAATACCCAAAAATACCAAAAAAACCGATCCGATGACTCCCGTCTCGCCCAATCACTCCTCCACCGTCCGATCAGTCCCATCACGACGGATGGCGTCCACTCTCCCCGCGCCCGCGAAGTAATGCCGCTTTAACGTGCGATAGAGGGTGGTTTTCCCCTCCCCTCCACCGCCACGCATCACATTATGAATGGTATCGTGTGCCGCACCCTTTTACCACCAAACTCCCCAACGCGGTGCGATCAATACCGCTTACCACCCGTCCGCGCCTGCCAACCTTCGTACGCTTCCGCCGCCCGACGACCGTTGGATCTGCTCGCCCGAGATCCAACGGCCCCTGATCATTCCACTCCCGCCTCCTCCGATATCCCCGTGGACTCATCCACGTCATCTATCCCCTTAATCCGACGACCAGTCTCGCTCCTCCATCTGATTATTCCACCCACTGCACAGTCCACGTACCTTAACCGTTCCATGCTCCAGAAAGGACGAAGGTGACCAGTTTTCAGTACCAGGTGCATTTCCTCCTCAACAACTGCATTCAACAGACAGTATGGCCGAGAAGGAAAAGGACAGAGCATGAACAGACAAATGCATTTAACAGTTATGGGACTTCATCCCATACGATACTCCAGCCACCTGAGAGGACAGCAGAGCACCCAAGAAGATCAAATTCATCCACTACAGCAAGTAATCGCACTCAGACTCCATCAAGCATTTAAAGCGGTTGGTGGTCAATTATGACCCCTCCATACTTAGAATGGCCGAGTGCCTTTGTAATAAAACTCTATATATACCCACAAAGAAGATGTAATTAGGGTTGATGGTTGATGTTTTGATGTAATGTTAAACTTCTGGAGACTGTGACTATTTTGATACTTGCAGCGTCTCGTCTTCATTTTCAGCGAATACAAGCTTCTTTTGTTGTTAATTGCTCACTTTTCATTCTCCTTTTGTTCTAAGCTGTCCCTGATATGCTGTATTTTTGAGCTCTTGATATTTAACATTAGAGGTGCTGTCATCCTACCCCTGTGTTAAAGTCTTGTATGTATCAGTGAATAAGTTATTCAGGTTTCTTTTCACCCAATGCCAGAGAGTTGTCACCCTGTCTGTGTGTTGGGGAATTAGATTTACAGACTTCTTTACTGGTTGCAGCCGGCCATCACATGGTCTTGTGCATCTGCTAGTGTGGTCAGTATTCTCCATATTCACCCAATCCTTAAATTGTGAGTAATTGGTGGTCTAAAGCCTTGTAGTCTGGGGGTGTTCACGCATGTCTGGAGTCAAGCAAAGTAGAAGTGGTTATATGGATTGAACAAGCATCATCTCTTCCATTCATCCATTTGCAAAAATAAGTTGAATTTGTAATGTTCCCGAGCATCTCCGAGCTACAACCTAGGAGAGTTTCTTGGGGTGATAACATTAATTGACGTCGTTGCCGAGGAGAGGAGAATGAAGCTCAGCTTCCCTAGGAAAACGACACAGTTCCAGCTTTGATGATAGACAAAGTCTGGACACATTTCTGGTTGTAATCATCTATCTGGAGACTCTACTAGAGGACCAACCTAGTGGTGACTCCACGTTACAGTTCTGGCTCAGTTTGTGAGGCATACCCGAAGAAATCCTTAGAAATCACCAGCTGACCTAGTGCCTGACCCCGAGAAGATTGCTAAGCAAAGGAAAACATCACAGAAAGGAGCATCAGGATTAGGTAAGTCTAAGAAATCTTATGTATCTCTGCAAGAGAAGATTATAGCTGAGAATATATGGTTTGAAGATATAGAGCCTAGCATTGTTAGTCAATAAATACCTTCAGAGATTCATAAAGCTCCTTGTTCATTTAGTTCCCCTTTGGATTTCAGTCCAAAGAAAGTCTCCCATACGGTCCCTCATACTCCTTTGTTTATGTCATCCATTTCACTGCTCAAACTGCCAGTATCCTCCCACCTACCCCAGTCATGGTAGGCCAGCAAGCACCCACAAGGATGGAAAGAATCATAGCTGCTAGGTATGGACCCCTGGGCTTGCCTGTTCCTTTGAATTCCATGCCTGCAAGAGAGTATCAGAAATATATGCCTAAGTTCACTGGTACAAAGGGAGTAACAGCTGAAGAACACCTTGAGTCTTTTTATAGTTATGTTGATAACCTTGATATCAGTAAAGATGATGTGTGGATGAGGGTGTTTGTCCAAAGCCTTGATGGAGAGGCCAGAAAGTGGTTCAGAGAATTTCCCCCTAGGTCCATAGTAGACATTGAAGCCTTAGACGATGTATTCTTGAAGCATTGGGGAGATAAGAAAGACTTGCTCTATTACCATACAGAGTTTGGGAACCTCAAGAGGGAGAATGGGGAATCATTGCCTGATTTTAATAAAAGATTCAATCGTATGTATAGTAAGATACCAGCTGAAGTAAAGCCTACCCCCACCTCTACCAAACTCACCTATGCCAATGCTTTTGACTCTGATTTCTGCCTGCTTTTAAGAGAAAGAAGATGTGCCACTCTAGCTGAAATGCAAGATGCAGCTCTAGAGGTGGAATCGAATATCATGGCTGCAGAAAAGCTCAAAAGTCATGCTGACAGAAGGAGGCAGAGAGGCGAGGCTTCTTCTTCCTCTGCTTCATCTTCAGAGCCTAAATTAGACAAAATGACCAGAATGATAGAGTCATTGGCTGCTGAGATATCTAAGCTAAAGGTTGAGCAAAGTTCAGGGAAAACAAGGCTTCCAAACACATTTGCTCCAAGAACCCCAAATCCATTCAGAAGAGCAAATGAACAACTGTAAATCATTCAGAGGGGTAAAGAAGCTAATGAAGAACAAAGAGTTAAGGCTCCTTTCTAGAACGTAGTCATGGAAGAGGAGCAGTTTGAAGAAGAGGATGAAATTCATTGCATGGAAGATAAGGGCAGCGCTGCTTTCTTGACATTGGCTACCTATGAAGAATCATTACTCCAAGACCAAACCAGTCAAGAGTGGGATAGAGAGGTTGTTCTGCAGGCTGGTGAACAGCAAAGATATAATCTGAGGTCAAAAGCGAACAATGTCAAGGAGAATCCTACCCAAAGAGCTGCTCAGCTAATCCAATCATCCTCAAAGCACCAGCTCAAGAGGTAAGAGGTCATGATAAGTCCCCTTCCCCTTTTAGCTTTGAATCAGAAGTCCAGAAATTAAAAATATATGTGCCTCTGATAGAGCTTGTAAAGAGTGAAGTTTTTAGAAAGCCTATCCTTGATGCTCTTGAGCTAAAAGCCTCACCAGCCTCTATTGACTACATCAATTTGCAAGATGATAAGCCTGCAGTTGTGCTTAGCCCAATGATCAAACCTGCTGATAATAGCTCCCCATCGTTCTATGTCTCCTTGACCATTCATGATAAAACCCTCCATAACTGCCTGCTAGACACAGGGGCCAGCCACAATTTGATGCCTAAAGCTGTCATGGAAGAGTTAGGCCTTGATATCACTAGACCATATCATGACTTATTCTCATTTGATTCAAGAAAGGTAAAATGCCTAGGATTAATCAAAGACCTAGCTGTTACCCTAACTTAGCTGCCCATGAAGAGCATGATGATGGATATTGTGGTAGCAGATGTTCCCCCTAAATTTGGCATGTTGTTGTCCAAAGGGTGGATTAAGAGACTAGGTGGGACATTACAGAATGATTTATCTTATGCCACTATCCCAGTCTTTGGAGGAGAAAGCAGGAGATTGTATAGAGAAGCACAGCTGGCCTACATCATTAGTGATGAGGAGAATCCTTCTAATCATCCCATTTATGCCGTGGACACCGATTTTGGAGCATGTATCCTCCAAATTGAAGAATCCTAAAAGGCCTCATTGCGGCTCAAGAAACCAACAGTTCAAGCCGAGGGAGAGCAAGGAAGTCAAGTTTGGGAAATGTTTTTTGATGGAGCATGTTCTAGGGAGACTACAGGAGCAGGGGTGGTGTTGATTTCTCCAAAACAAGAAAGCACACATCTGTCTTTTAAGCTGGCTTTCCAAGTCACCAACAATATAGCAGAGTATGAGGCTCTGATATTGGGCCTCAACGCAGCCAAAGATAGAGAAATCAGAAGCATAAAGGTGTTTGGAGATGCTGATCTTATCATTCAGCAAGTGAACAAAACTTTTCAAGCAAAGCACCCAAGGCTGAAAGCATATAGAGATGAGGTATGGAGACTCAAAGATTCTTTTGATAATTTATGTATCTCATACATCCTTAGAGCCAAAAATCATCTTGTCGATTCCCTTGTTGTGTCTGCTAGCATGTTTATCCCTCCCATCCCTCCCAGACTAGTTTATGAAGTTCAGATGAAATATAGACCATCCTTGCCTGATAATGTCCAACATGGAAAGTTTTCGAGGATGATGATGAGGTAAAAAGGTTTCTTCAAGTCATTGATGAATTCTCCGAAATACAAATTGACCAGGAGAATGAAGCCTTGGAAGAAAGCCCCTAGTCCCAGCTTAGAAACAAAATTGGCAAAAATAGCATTATCCAACTACCCAGCAATCACATACCTAAAGGCTTAGTCCCTTTAGAAAATTTGTTTGACCAGAATGATGTGCCTTATAAGGCTGCCTAAAAAGAAGACCAATCTACAGTCCATAAGCATAACATAGGGAGTCCAGATCAACCAAGACATATAAATCTATCCACCCATCTATCTGCTGCCCAGAGTTTTGAATACTGCAATCTAATGAAGCAATTTGCTGATGTCTTTGCCTGGGAATATAGTGACCTAAAAACATATGACAAAAATATCATCCAGCATAAAATCCCTTTAGAGAAAGACACCATCCATTTTAAGCAGAAGCTGAGGCCCATAAATCCCTTGCTCCTCCCTCTAATTGAAAAGGAAATCAAGAAATTACTGGCTGCCAAAATCATAGTCCCTCTCAAATATTTAAAATGGGTGGCCAATTTGGTAGTAGTGAGGAAGAAAAGTGGAGAAATCAGGCTTTGTGTTGATTTCAGAAACTTAAACAAATGCTCTAAGAAAGACAATTATCCTCTACCCAAGATGGAGCATTTGCTGCAGAAAGTCTCAAGAGCCCAAGTAATGTCTTTCCTAGATGGTTTTTCAAGGTATAATTAGGATGTTGTGCATCCAGATGACCAAGAGAACACTGCATTCACCACTCCTTGGGGCACTTTTATGTACTCCAAGATGCCTTTTGGGCTAATGAATGCTGGAGCCACCTTTCAGAGGGCTATGGATATAGCATTTGTAGGAGAGAAGGATAAGTTTGTCCTTATCTACCTTGATGATATAACAGTGTACTCCAGCAGCCATCAAGACCATTTGCAGCATTTGAAGAAAGTGTTCCTGAAGTGCAGAAGGTTTGGGATTTCAATCAATCCTAAAAAGTCACAGTTTTCTTTAAAAGAATGCAAGTTGTTAGGACATGTTGTTTCTGTTGCAGGTGTCAAAATTGACCCAGAAAGAGTAAGAGCAATACAGACTTTGTCTCTCCCAAGATCAAAGAAGGATATCCAGTCCTTTCTAGGTAAGATAAATTTTGTAAGGAGGTTTATCCCAAATTTTGCAGAACTTGTAAAGCACATTACCTCCATGATGAAAAAGGATCAGAAGTCAAATGGACTGATGCAGCAAGAAGATCCTTTGAATCCATTAAAAAAGCTATTATGGAAGCTCCTACTTTAATCAGCCCAGATTACAGCAAGGAGTTCCATATATTTTCGTTTGCCTCTGATGACACCCTTGCAGCAGTTTTGATGCAAGCAGATGAAGAAGGCTCAGAGCATCCAGTGGCATTTTTCAGCAAAACTTTAAGGGATGTTGAGCTGAGGTACGATATCATTGAAAAATAGGCATATTCTCTTATTAAATCTTTGAAATCTTTCAGAATCTACATTATGCATTCCAAGATAATTGCATATGTACCCTCTGATTCAATAAAAGATGTTCTAACGCAGCCTGACGCTGATGGAAGAAGGGCTAAATGGATTTCAAAGCTTATTGAATTTAACATAGAATTGAAGCCCACCAAGCTTGTCAGGGGTCAGGGCCTTGCTAGATTAATGGCTGAAGAAAATTGCAGAACACTGGACATAAATCTCATAAACACAATTTCAGAGAGGGGTCAGACAAGAGAAAAAACAGTTGAACCAGAGAAAAATCAGTTATTGGCAGAAAATCTATCTTCTTGCGATTGATACTTTGCAATAGCTCAATTCTTGTTGAAGCTAGAAGTTCCTCCAGGCTTTAGTTTGAGCCAAGCCAGAACTATTAAACTCAGGGCAGCTAAGTATTGCATTCATGAAAATCTGCTTTACTGGAGAGACCCCTCTGGAATTCTTTTGAGGTGTCCAGACAAAGAACAATCCATGTAAGTGATGCAGCAGTTTCATTCCAGTATATGCGGAGGACATCATTATTGGAAAACTACAGCCCATAAAATCCTTAGAGCTGGGTACTATTGGCCCACCTTGTTTGCTGATGTTCTTTCATTTGTCAAATCTTGTGACAGGTGCCAAAGATTTGAAGGGAAGCAGCAATTGAAATCCCTGCCCTTAAAACCCATACATGCTAGCAGCCCTTTTCAGCAGTGGGGCTTAGATTTCATTGGAGAAATTAATCCATATTCCAGTGGCCAGCACAGATGGATTTTAGCAGCCACAGATTACTTCACTAAATGGATTGAAGCCATCCCTACCAGAAAAGTTGATCATCATGTGGTCATGAGGTTCTTGACAGAGAATATCTTTGCCCGATTTGGTTGTCCGCATAAATTAGTCATAGACAATGCAGCAATTTTCAAGGCAAAAGAATTGGTGGACATGTGTGACTCAATGGGCATTAAGCTGGTTCATTCCACCTCATACTACCCTCAAGGCAATGGCCTAGCAGAATCTTCCAACAAAAGCCTAATAAGGATAATTAAAAAGTTGTTGGAAGACAACAAAAAGAATTGGGATTCTAAGCTCAAGTATGCCCTGTGGGCTGACAGAGTGACCATAAAAAAATCCACAGGGAATTCTCCTTTCAAGCTAGTATATGGCACTGAGGCCGTATTCCCAATGCAGTTGACCCTCCCTGTGGCAAAATTCTTGCAAGAAGAGTAGAATGAGGAAGAGGACATGGCAAAAAGGATCACTGATTTAGCAGAGGTACATCAAATCAGAGAACAGCTGGTTGAAAGGTCTACAACACATCAAAAGAAGATCAAGGAAGCCTTCGACAGGAATGCAAAGACAGACAATTTTTAGGTTGGAGACTTGGTTCTTAAGTGGGATGCACTGAAAGAGAAGAAATACAACCATGGGAAGTTTGATGCTTTTTGGATAGGGCCTTTTATCATTTCTCAGATCCAAGGGAACAATACTTTCATGCTGCAAAGCATGAAGGGAGAAGCAGTTTTTGATGGCCCAGTTAATGGGCATTTTCTAAAAGTTTATGTTATTTAAGGTCTTTTGGCCTTAAAGTTGTAAATATGTTGTTTTATTAGTTTAGGTGTACGCTTAATTAGACTCCATGACCAATGGAACACTAGGAAATTTTGCTAATATGGTTTTCACAGGAAAGGCAACGGTCTGCAGTTCTTGAAAACTCACAGGGAGGATCTCATCCCCAGAAGGAGCTAGTGTTAGCTCTGCTACATATCTTTGATTTATAAACGCCGGAAGTGAGCTTGGTCCATGGTCACACCCAAAAGAGACTCATAACAGTCACTTTATCCTTCCCTTGCACCGCTCATTCTCCTTTCATTGGTCTTAAAAAAAACGAATAATTCCTTTATCGGGTCCAGATTTAATCGCTATCGCAAATCGCATCCATGTGTGTATAAAGGTTGCGCCCCTCTGCTTCCATCGATGCAATCTGATCACAATCGCACATCGCCATACGTAAATACCCAAAAATACCAAAAAAAAACTCGATCCAATGACTCCTGTCTCGCCCGATCACTCCTCCACCGTCCAATCAGTCCCATCACGATCGGACGGCGTCCGCTCTCCCCGCGCCCGCGAAGTAATGCCACTTTAACGCGCGATAGAGAGTGGTTTTCCCCTCCCCTCCACTGCCACGCATCACATTATGAATGGTATCAAGCGCTGCACCCTTTTACAACCAAACTCCCCAACGCGGTGCGATCAATACCGCTTACCACCCATCCGCGCCTGCCAACCTTCGTACGCTTCTGCCACCCAACGACTGTTGGATCTGCTTGCCCGAGATCCAACGGCCCCCGATCATTCCACTCCTGCCTCCTCTGATATCCCCATGGACTCATCCCCGTCGTCTATCCCCTTAATCCGACGACCAGTCTCGCTCCTCCATCCAACTATTCCACCCACTGCACAGTCCACGTACCTTAACCGTTCCATGCTCCCGAAAGGACGAAGGTGACCAGTTTTCAGTACCAGGTGCATTTCCTCCTCAACAACCGCATTCAACAGACAGTATGGCTGAGAAGGAAAAGGACAGAGCACAAATAGACAAATGCATTTAATAGTTATGGGACTTCATCCCATACGATACTCCAGCCACCTGAGAGGACAGCAGAGCACCCGAGAAGATCAAATTCATCCACTACAGCAAGCAATCGCACTCAGACTCCATCAGGCAGTTAAAGCAGTTGGTGGTCAATTATGACCCCTCCATACTTAGAATGGCCGAGTGCCTTTGTAATAAAACTCTATATATACCCACAAAGAAGATGTAATCAGGGTTGATGGTTGATGTTTTGATGTAAGGTTCAACTTCTGGAGACTGTGACTATTTTGATACTTGCAATGTCTCGTCTTGATTTTCAGTGAATACAAGCTTATTTTGTTGTTAATTGCTCACTTTTCATTCTCCTTTTGTTCTAAGTTGTGCCTGATATGCTGTATTTCTGAGCTTTTGATTTTTAGCATTAGAGGAGTTGTCATCCTACCCCTGTGTTAAAGTCTTGTATGTATTAGTGAATAAGTTATTCAGGTTTCTTTTCACCCAATGCCAGAGAGTTGTCATCATGTCTGTGTGTTGGGGAATTAGATTTACAGACTTCTTTACTGGTTGTAGCCAGACATCACATGGTCTTGTGCATCTGCTGGTGTGGTCAGTATTCTCCATATTCACCCAATCCTTAAATTGTGAGTAATTGGTGGTCTAAAGCCTTGTAGTCTAGGGGTGTTCACGCATGTCTGGAGTCAAGAAAAGTAGAAGTGGTTATCTAGCTTGAACAAGCATCATCTCTTCCATTCATCCATTTGCAACAATAAGTTGAATTTGTAATCTTCCTGAGCATCTTTGAGCTACAACCTAGGAGAGTTTCTTGGGGTGATAACATTTACAATCATGAATATTTAATAACTCCATGCAGCCTAGATGGATGAAACTAGAACTAGGGTCTTGATCTCCATCTCTCGATCCATAGTACGAATTTAACCATGCGAGTGAATGTCTCGTAGTCGAACATGGTAGAAACCACTTGATTACCAGTCAATGATGTGAACAATTAACAAGTGCGCAAGAAACCACCAATAATGACAATGGTTCTCAAGGTACTTCCTGTACAACCTATGAAGTTCGAATATATGTGTTGATGTCAAACACTCATAGAATCATTTGATCAAAGGTCAATGATGAGAACATGTTGTCAAAGGTGAGAAACCTATCGTTAAGGCATGCAAGCTCCAAGGTATTGAAAGTTTCTAGATCAACTTCTTAGACAATGAGTTGAAGTCGATAGGAAGAGACCTGTTGCAGGAGGGCCTGCGACACAAAACTCGTGTAAAGTTTTGAAGAACAAAAATTTAAAGTAATCCAAGACTGACTCAGGGATGGTCGACGTGATTGAAGACTATGAATAGCAAAGTAATTTTGACTGAGGTTGGACTTCTCTTAAACATATCGGTGACACGACATTCTGACTTGGTAGCATTTGACTCAAAAATGATACCCAAACCAACTGAAGACTTTCAATGAGGTATGGTGAAATGAGAGGAAAATGGATTTCCCAACTCGAACGCAAAAGTAATTGAATGTCATGTTCAAGAGTGACATACTGCTCTTTTCAAATAAAAATAAACATTATTTCCCACTTTTCCCCCAGCATTACTCACAAGTACCGCTTTTTGTTTTACAAACTTGAGGAGGATAACATATGCTTGTCATGTAATCTCATCCTTCGAATGAGTCCTTCGAAGTATTTTTAACAAACCCTAGGAAGGAGTGGTTCGGTCCCATCATGATTGATGAGTCCTACACTATTTAAGTTTTATGAGTCTATAGAAGGGGTAAATCGATGTCGTTTTCATGTTTAAAGAGTTTGAACATACACAAAAGAAAACTCATTCAGTTATTTCAACGTAAAATTTTAACGAGCACAGAGAAAGTAAAGCTCGGTGTTTTTCAGTTTTAGGGAGTCAAGAGAAAAACATAAGTAAACTCCACAATGTCCTTGTTCATAATTTTGGTCCCTCGAGCTCGAAAAGAGGGTAAAATAATGCAGGAAAGAACTCTGTTGACCATGATTAGTCAACTTTTTCATAAATATTCTAGTTCAGTCCATAAAAGGGGTAAACTTATACTGAATAGACCACTGTTCATTTACTTTTACAAGTTCGAACAGTCAAGTACTCGACGATCTTTTCATGTTTAGGGAGTCTGAAAAGGGCGTAAAGAGAAATCCTCGGTTCGTTTTTTCGTAAGTTTTTAACAAGTTCGAAAAAGTGATAAAAATATAGTCAACGCCAAAATGTTTTGTTTTCATAAATACCTATGATCCACACATTTAAACTCAAAAATTATCATCACCATTCAAAAATATAGTCAAAAAACATTAAAATTTTGGTTTTCAGAGGCTAATAGGAAAAAAATAATATTTTAATGGGCCTAAAAACTTATAAAAAACCAAAAAAGTAAAAACTTTTTACATTTGAGAGTGATAGAGTGCATTTTTCACCAAGAACTTCAAAGGCACACTCCAGGCAAACCGTTGGACCAAATCATGAGTTGTCTTCTCCAAGTAAATCATCTCTCTGATATCTTTGTTTTCATTGTTTTTGTTTTGCATTTGGCTATGTATTTTGGTTTTTGAGGGGGTTTTATCAAATGATAAATCGCCCTCGGTGTTGGCAGTTCACCCTTATTGAGCCTGTGCACACCGTCTTAGTTTTTAACATAGAAAAACGCGATGTGCACGGTTTCTGGGGCCAAAACTACATAAACTTGTGTTGTTCTCTAAAATCTTCCGTGTATGGCGTCAAGGGCTTTGAAAAAATAATATAAAACGCCCAAATCTCTTGCAAAAATTTATCATAGTTTCTTCCAATGATCCTCCATGTTCATTTGTAGGGTTTTGAGCCACAAAAATGGAGTGGAGAGAAGGTGAACGTGAAGAACAAGATATATCTCCTTCGAACCACCTAGAGACAATACAGGAACTGAGAAACTATGGCCTATATAATTTTTTCACCATTCCAGGGATGAAGGCCCAGTTAGACTTGTTGGAGTGGATGGCGAGAAAGTGGAATGTACAGGAAGAATGATTCGTGATTGGAGACCATAAACTCACTATCGATGTCAATGGCATTTATTTCTGGTCTGGGCTCCCACACTGTGGAGTGGACATTTCTCTGTATGGACATAAACGAGGTGGTGAAACAACTGCCACCTATCTACTTGAACATTACTTTCAAGGAGTTGCTCTCAAAGATGGGAGAATTGATATCAAAACCATAGAGAGGCTTCCTTTGAGATCCATTGGCTTTATCATTGCACGACTATGCGGAAGTGCAACTCTTCACTTGCTTACCAAGGCTCAGATGCAAATCATTGTAGAGTGCATGCAACCTACAATATTCAACTGGTGCAAAGGGGTAGTTTCCAACCTGAAAAGGAAACTAACTAGAGTTAAAACTAGCAAACCCAAGAATTTTGGGTATGGTGCCTTCGTCATATCATTTTCTATAGAGAGGAACCCCCTTCTCGCTCCACGGGTAGACATAAATGGAGGAGAACTGTGAGATCCTCGGATGTTGAAGTGGGTTACACTGATGACGCACCACGGAGGTGGTGAAGGCCCAACGAATCGATATACTCTTAATTCCTTTGGATGGTTGGAATATCAAATCATCATGATTGAATACTTTCCATATGCAGGCATGGATTACACAAGTGATCTAGAGATGTCACTACTGGCTGGGATGCAGTGGGGTGATATAAGTAAAAACTTCACATTTTTTTTGTTTTGTGTTTTTCAATTTTTTTTAATTTTTTGGGACCCAAATTAACTAGATTTGGCCTCCAAAATTAACTATTTGAAATGATCATGTAGATGTGGGCCCGGTGAGACTAGCAGGACTACGTAGATTTGACAGGCGCGGTGAGCAGCTAGTAGCTCCTACAGTACAGAACCCCGATGCAGCAGAGGAATTCACTGAGTTGGAGCACAACCTAGAGAGGTTGACTCTAGACATCCTAGATGTTGGGATTTATGACTTGCCTCTCCACTATCAGAGGCACGCCGTGGTGTTTCCTGGATCGATTAGCCGCTTGCTATGACAAGTAGCTCGGACTATTGTTTTCTACCATGATCATCATGCATAACTACTAGTCTTAGGGCTAGATTTTGATTTTTGATGATGTATCAGCATGTTCAGATAATAAAGGCCACAGGGCCTCATGCCTTAGGATGGAATTTTTGTAAAACCACACTTTTTACAGACATTTTATTTAATAAAAACTACTACTTCTATCTTATTCTATCTTGTACAATATATGGATGAATATTGTTTTTTCTTTCTTACAGATGTTTACCAATGTTAATGCATCAGTAATCAAATGTAACGCAAGATAAATAGGAAAAGTAGTAGAAAATCATAAAAAGATGTTAAAAAAATGTTACACACAAAACATAATTACAATGTACCCATGGAGAGGCACATGCCCCTCGAACTTTGTTTGATCTGCTTAAGTAAACGGTGATTTAAAATTAGGCAGATGAACTAAAAATTTATTGATAAAATCACATAAAAGACTCAGTTTAAACAAGGACTTGTTTCATTTTTTAATGAGCTTGAAATAGAACTATGCTCATGATTTTCATAAAGTAGTTTCATTTTTATGTGAGCTTGAAACAAAAATAACTATGCTCAGAGTTTATTTCATTTTTTAGCAAGGGTAACATAACAAAAGAACTATCATATGAATAACTTTATTTCATTTTTTACTGAGGTTTACACAGTAAAAGAACTATCCTCACAGCCCTTGTTTCATTTTTTAAATGAGGTTGACACAATAACAGAAGCATCCTCTCAGACACTTGTTTCATTTTTTAACGAGGTTGACACAGTAAAAGAATTATCCTCACTCATATTTGTTTCATTTTTTAACGATGTTGACACAATAAAAGAATCATCATCTTGGGTATTTGTTTCATTTTTTAACGAGTTTGATACAATAAAAGAATTATCCTCATGGGTTGTTTCCTGTTTATGCAAGCTTGAAACAAAAATAACTATGCTCGTAAGAACTTGTTTCATTTTTTAACGAGGTTGACACAGTAAAAGAACCATCCTCTCAAGAGCTTGGATCATGGCTTCCATTTGGAAGAAACACATGCCAAGGGATACTTCCTGACCATGGCTTCCAAGATATCTTCATCAGAAGGAAGAATAGCTCTCTAGAAGGAATACATGTGAAGAGAATCAAAAGGGGTAAGAAAATCCATTTCAAATTCCCCCATAAGGTTCCCTATGTCAATTACCATATCTAAGTCATAAGAAGTCGAGCAAATAGTAAGAGACTCGCTTGCATCAGTCACTGAAAACACGGGACTGGCTACCACATAATTAACCCGTGGTGGGGTAGATACCACTTGCATATAAGGAACATTCATGGATGTTGGATGGTTGGTAGTCGAATCAAGATCAATGAATGAAAGTTGGTCAATAGTCATAATGTTTCCATTATGAGGAAAAGACATCACGTGAAAGAGTGTCGATACAACAACTTTCATGGCATAGACATAGTCTCGCCCAAGGAGAAAATTGAAACCCAAGGGGGCTTGGACTACCACAAGACCAATACAGATAGTTTTACCTTCCAGAGTAATAGGTAACTTAGGAAGGATCCCTAGAGGCTCACTAATGGTTTTGCTAAAATCCAAAAGATTATGTGTAACAGGAACAAGCTAAGGGGAACCCAAGGCTTGCCAAGAGGATGAGCATAAAATACTGACAGAAACACCTTCATCTACATTTTTGTGCCGCACATTCTTACCATATGCTTTCTCAATGATTTGAAAAGGGGTGGAAGAAGGAAGACAAGGTCCTATTTGCCTACTCCAATCAAAGGAAATAGCCTCATTACTTGGAGAGGGTTCCAAGGAAACACGTGAAATGCCCCCATGTGTAGAAGAATATGAAGTGACAAGAAGAACTTGAGCGGTATTATCTTCACTCTCTAACAGGAGAGTGGGATCAACTGAAAATGGTATCTAGTTGACAACTTGATAAACCAATGGCTCATCAACCTAAGTGATATGTGTTTCACCCTCCAATGGAAGAGTGGGATTGACTGTACTTGGAATTAGATCAATCACTTCATCAACTAACGGTAGGTTGGGAGAAAGTTTACGGTAACCAATTGGAAGTTGTTGTTGTGGAACAATAAATTTTTCTAACAATTTTGAAGATTCGTCCATATGAGGGCAAACATGACTATGATGAATCCCTTTGCATAACCTACAAGGAAACCTAACTTTACCCTTTTTCCCAGGAACCTCACAATCACTAGTTGATGGATCAACAGTAGGTTGATAAGAATTTTTTGACCATACTTCCAAGACCTTAGGAATACCAAGACAATCAATAAGGAAGTGGTCACCCTTACAAAGCTTGCAAGGGCATCATGGCTTGCGATGCATATTGGAAGTTTCTTCAACATTACCATTACCTAAAACCAAAGTTGGTTGGCTGACATATTTCTTATCCTACTTCTTCCTCTTCTTCTTCCCTTTCTTCTTCTTCTTAGTCACCTGGTTACTAGGATCAAGGCTTTTACCAAGCGAAGAAGAAGAAAGGGAGGAGGACATGTTGGGTGAAGAAAGTAAAGGGTCAACATGAAGTCGGTGATGTTGAGCTGATGAACTTAGTTGACGTGAAAAACTCGGTTGAGGTGGAATAGTTTGGGTATTTGGGATCAAGAAAGTTGAAAACAACCAAACTGGTAAACCTCTCGTGAATCTGGGAAGTGACAACGTAGCCATAAAAGGAGGACCGACATTTGCAAAATCAGAGAGAGGATTAGGGTTCCCGTTAAAAGGGGTTTATTTATCAATAACTCCTGGCATTGATTCCATTACATTCAACTTAGATAAATTTACTATCAATATTAATAATTGAAAATCACAATCCACACCTAAGGTCTGTAAAAAATGTAAAAACAAGAAAATAACATGCGCTGGTAAATATAAGGAATAAAACCATGCAAACAAGATTTTCACAGTGAAATCGCTAGCTGTGATGAAATCCAACATCGCAGAGATCAATGTGAAAAGTGGATAAATATAGAGTAGGTGGAATCAATTACGTTGGCAACCTGCTTAATGTACACGATCTGGGTGCAAGTAATATTCACTTATGCCATCTTGAGTGAACAATACCACCCTCCAAAAAGGTCCAAGTGATTTTAGCCAACGTTTGTTCTAGGTACAGCAGAGACTTCCCCTCCACCATCACCTTGGGTATAGCCCTAAGATTATGGTCTCTAGGGTTACCACGTAAAACAATTTAACCTGGGGGGACAATCGTGGATCAGACATACATGCAAGGGCAGAGTAACAAAGCCCAATCCTCTTGAAAGTTCCTCAACATGGTTAATTTGAGGTTTACTTCCAAGTGAATCCCAAGTAACTTTCAACATCGTTTTTAATACATGTAAATCACTCTGTTGTAACCAATGAAGTGGGGTTGATCACTCCACTGGGTCTGATATGATCTCGTTCTTAATTCCTTTGTAAGGGGAGCTTCCCAGAGCCAAATTGCAGTAAATGGATTTACTCCCTATCACAAGATGCTAATGTTTGTTTGCAGCTTTGGAAATTTAACTCACTTCCCTATTCCAAAGCCCTACAACCTGATCTAATGTAGGTGGAAAAGAGCCCTAAAATAATTAAAATTTCTAGATTGATTTTATTAGCGTTGATTTTAAGAGTTGTTATTTACTCACAGGATAAATGGACGTGAAACTGATGGTGTTATGACTTGAATCAAAACCTAATGCAATCGAACATGACATGGTAATATTTTCATTTCGATGAATTGTAACTAAAATAAGGTAAGATATTTCATTAACTTTTCAAAAAATACAAGAACCAATGAATCATTTCAAAATCCACATCAAAGAGAATGAAAATACATGATTCTTAGCTCTTCTTCAAAAATGCAACCTAACTTCCTCAAAATCTAACCTACAAGAAGAAAAATTTTGATCTCATCAACTTCTTACATACCCAAACAATCAATAAATTCTTCCTTCAACATACACAAGCTATAATTTCAACTTGACGTAATGAGTTGCAAACCACTGTAAGCAAAATATTATGTTGTCTTATTGAGAGAAAAAATCAGTAATCACTTTGGTAAAACAACAAACTCCCAATCTCAAGTGATTTCTTGAAAAGCCTTCAATTTTTCTAATACTAATGACACTTTGCAGTGGAGAAAACAAATTAATTAATCTGATGCTTTGACATAAAAAAGGACCGACTCAAATAATCCAGCAACGACTAGTCCTTTTGTTGATTAATTAGCAATTCACCAAGTAAAACTTCGAACCCTAATTTGAAAAAGTAAAGAATTCTTCAAAAAGCAACCCAGAAATCCAAATCAAAATAAGGAGGAGATTTCCATAAGGTAAACAAGTGTAATTAAATAGGAAAAACAAAAATCTATGGACTTGATGAAGAGAAAAATAAAATTTTCAAAAATTCCAAAGTATGTGTGCAGGAAATAGAACAATCAAGTGCGCATACAAACAGTTGAAAAGGAAAATGTGCAGAAATATGCTTTGTGCCTAAATATTAAGTGCACACAATGAGAAATTTAAAGAAAAAATAAAAGCAAGCCAAACAAATCATCAAATATAGACTTTCAATTTTTCCAAACACTCAGAGAGGGCTAAGACAGAAAGATCAAAGATAAAAACAAAGAGAATGATGGAGAATGACATGTTCCCTAATATGGTCGCCAATTTTTTAGGCAGACTAATCCCTGTTGCGGACAAAACGAATCTCCCGAGACTTCAAAGAAATCTAGTAATAAACAAGAAATAACTGCTACCTTTCCTTAGCTTATGATTGATTGAAACAAACAATATGAGAGAGATCACTTACCATTTAATTGAAATGCTTGTTGAGGTCCCTTTCAGTGCCTTTGGCAGTTAGCTTCCACTTGATGATTGAGAAACCGTTCCAGCGCTTTCCACAACTTCTCCATGATGTTTCCAAGGAGATCTACATAGACAAAAATACACAAAGGATCAAAGCATCTAGTATATAGAATGAAAGATAAATGAACTATTTAACTCAACATATATCATAAATTGAATCAATAATCAATCATAACCTATGTGAGTGATCAAGGAATCCCACAAATGATATCAACAAATACATAATTAGGAAAGAACAATTGATTTTTATTAAATAAAATGGAGAACAAACTTACAACCTCAAAGCCTTGATGTTACAAGCCTCTTCTCACAATATCCAACCCTCTCCTTGGATGAAAAGCCTCCTAGCTTTATTTCTACAGCATAAGCCTACCTTCAATAGTCCTTTCAATCCTCGTGCCTGTGTTTTCTTTATAGGCCAAGAGGGGGAATTTTGGGATCCATTTCCTAAGGGATGAGATCCACAAATGGTGGGATAGGGATTCCACAAAGAGAGGGAAGTAGCTCCATGATGGGAAGGATCAGGCTTGAGTAGGCATCCATTTGAAGTTGTTAGTTGGGAAAGATTCGACTAACAAAGCTTCTAGACTTTAATTTTTATTTTTACATGCATTATGTGCACGTCCATAGTGTCAAACAAAATGTACTTGTGCACAGGTTTTGATGGTCTCTTCTGCGTATGTGCAAAAATGTACTAGGGAACTGCGCAGGAAGCCAAAATTAGGTTTTTGAGCCTTGATATCCAGGAATTTCATTCTCTTTGGGATAGTTTGGGTTCTAACCTTGCAGGGGGATGCATTGGAACACTTTGATGGATAGTGAAAGATCCAGAATGATGGTCATTTTCCTAATGCAACAAAATGACGTGTAACACTCACCCTTGGAGCTCAGACATGGGGGAAGAGCTGACTCAGTGTCCTCAATCATTCTTACTCTATGTAGATCATACACATATCATCATGCTCATATTTGGTAGTTGTCTCCTATTCATACCAGACATCAAATCAAATATCATATTAGAACATAAATAATCATATACATATCACAAAAAGGATACCATAGTTATCCTCCCTCTCAAGGAGGTGCCAACCACAAACTTGAGTTTGTCTCGTACAGAAACACTGTCTCAATATATGAAGGTAACTCAGTCCTAGCTATATGTGGGATTTTCTGCCAATCGATTCCCACATTTTTGTCATCATAATGTATCAATGTAATATCCAGATCCTACTCAGATGGCTCTCCAAGGAGCTTCTTCATCCTACCACATGGCTAGTCATGCTAGTAATATCGTACTCAACCTCAGTCATGCTATGGACCTCTCATCCAAAATATCATGGAAAATATCATACTCGGGTAGCATCCAAATGTGCTCATCAATAATAACCCCAAATATAATCAGTACATTCATACAACCACATATTGTAGGATGAATATCTCATATCAAAATTGATCATCTCATGCAAGTATCTCAAAGGGTGCTCAGTCGAAACTCAATGTGTATGAAGCTGCTCAATCAACTCTGGTTCTATGCACATCATATATATATGGACGGATGTTCAAAACAGAACATCAATGCTTCAATCAACTGTCGTTTTCAAAGTTTAGTTCAACAAGATTTATTCACAACATCTTGAAATTCAATCAGAGTGTCCAAGGATTTGTATTTCCACTTTCCAATACGTTTTCAATAGCTTCACAATATAGATTATCTTTTCCCAACTTTAGAAATTAATTCGTCATGCCATGATTCATCATTTTGAGCTTCAAAATCCATCTCCCTCTTACTTATATCATCAAAGGCTTATTACCTATCAATAGTAGACCATCAGTGTATAAAACCAAAACCAAAATCAAAGTCATACCTCGGAACACTTCTGAAGTAGAGGTTTGGGTCAACACATCTTCTTGGCTTCACCATATAACAATCAATGAGGTCATATCTAGATTGGGGAGCTAGTTTCCTTCAAAACTCTCTACAACCATAACACTTTTCCAAACCAATATGCTCAGCCTCACATAGATCAATATTGTTCAATCAGATCAACTAAGTCAGTTCATCAAAGTTTAGAAGCCAGATCAAAACTAATATCAAAGTCATCAATATCACAGTATCAATTCTTTAGACCATGTGACAGGTAGGGCTTTCATTAAGTCATGACATCATCTCTTTTCATGCCAACAAGTTGTGTAATATCAATCCAAACTTCATCAAGTCATTCTCATGATCATAATATAAGTCATTTTTGTCGCTAGATGCAAATGCATACACCAAATATAAGTCATGCAGGTTCCATCTTCATATTGGATCACAACTATTAATACTTCAATCATTGTGCTAGGAATAAGGAGGCAAATACAAAACCATTATTGAATACCCATATAAGTCATTGGACGTCACTATGCTCATATATCATTGTCATCAAAGAAGATCATCAGTCATCAAATCAAATCATTAGTCGTTAGATCAAATCCAAATTTGTTATCATAAAGAGATATATAGTCCAAAACATATCTCAATCATCAAATCAAAGTTCTAAGTCGTTATCAAGCATAATGTCAAAACTCCAAACACTACTCATATATATCAGCCAAATCATGTCAACCTCTTGTAGGACAAACTTTAATCATAATGACACATCTGTATGCATATCCCGATCATCTGCAAACACAAGTTCAGTCTTCATGTTCATATTATAGTAAACATTCAAACTTTCCTTCTCATAGATCTTTCTGATGTTTGCTTCATGACTGTAGGATTGATATCCTTCAGGAGAACATTTGATTTCATGCAGAACTTCAGTTTTATGTCTAATAGGCATAGTCGCACCTGTAGGCTTTCTTCCATGCGACTAAGGCCTAGAGTGAGATAAAACTATCTCACCTTAGATCAGACCTTTGATGCAAATCAACAATTTCATATTATATATTTATTCATGCCCATAAATCATACTTCAACAGTAAAGAATATACATATAATGCAAATGGTAATAGGAATAAGAATCTTATGGACAAATTCTCCCTCTGAATGGGAAACCACTTCAGTCATCTTCATTCATGTCATCAACCTATCTATAATACTATCATGCATCAACAGATCTATTAGATCATAAAGTCAGACTATATCCACATATTCATCATGGTCATATATGTTAGCACCAGCTACTTCACCATTATATCATGACATCAATATTTCATCAAGGGCTAGTGTCAAATAGTTAATAGGAGCATACTTCAAGAAACGTGATCACAACATCACTTCATTGCCGCGTAACTCAATCCATCAAGTCAGGGCATTCACTTTTACCATTTGTCATAATTACTAAGCACATCAAAGCAAAACCATGGCCAACAAAAGATCATGAATACCAATCTCATTGTTACACTTCTATCATCATGGCTATCATGCTTTCCACAAACAAAATTAGTAGCATCAAGTTACCATCCATTAGAATCAAGGAGCTAGCCTTCTTCATGGGATCAAGATATCCAAAATGATAGATGTTAGCCAAACATAAAGTATATCAATATATCAAAAATGAACATTGAGTGGCCTCATAGAATCAAGAAGTTCATCATGTTCAAGAAATAAAATACTTGTTCAATACCAAGTGCACCATTTTATCATAAGAACCAAGAATCCAAATCACTTCCATATGCATGCATGAACCATTTGAGAATGAGGCATTCTCATCATACCTTAGGGCTTACCTTGCCATCACACTGAAACAATATATCATGCATATCTTGCAGTATTCAAATACCTGTGCATCCTTGTATTTGACATAGGCAGCGTGTAGCACTTAGTCATATTTTCATCAAGTGCCTCCTTACCTTTTCCAGCTCTATATTTTATTTCCTACATCTCAAATGATCCTCCAGAAGGATCCTCTTATTACATCTCATCAAGGAGGTTAGAAACATCTAAATACTCAAATATACATGCAGGAAGTAATGATATAAGTCTAGACAAAAGTAAAGACATAAAGGAGCATCATAAGTCAAGAAATACTTATCTTCAATGAGAGGTGATCCTCTCCCTCTTGAACCAACCCTCAAGAGCCATCATGGTCTATTATCCATATAACATTGTTTCCTTCAATGTTTCAACCAACTTTATCAACAACCAAGCCTACTAGAGACTATCCCATCTAGGGCTTCATCGAATCTGTCACAAGTGCTTGAGCATATTCACATTGACCATGCTAGATTTCATATCTCGTATCTTTTCCATAAACCAACATTTGTCTCAAACCCTAACCTCATAATATCCATCAAATCCTACACAAATTGTCTAAGGTTATATTCAAACCCTAGAATTGTTTTAGGTCTCCTCCATATTCTTTTGCTTCCATTAAAGGTTTCTCCATGGGAGTGATCTCCATGAATTTTCTTCAGCCTAGCTTTGAAACCATGTTAATTTTTCTTAGGGATATGTAGTCATTTGCTTTGATAATTGCATTTCTTCATTAACACATTAAGTTCACCCCATAACATCATAACATTATTGATATTTACATCATAATTCAATAGCATGTGAAATTATGTAGAAAGAACAATATCATCATCATCAATGCAGCGGAACATAAAGGAACAATAGAAAAAAAATAATTCACACATAGAGACACAAGGATTGGGCAAAGACTAGTGAAAAACCCACTATGGGGAAAACCCTTGCAAATTATTCTTCTTAGATTATCTTAGGATGATTCGACAAAAGAGAGTACAATGATCCATATATTCATCTATGCAACTAACCAGCAAAACAACTACAATATCCATGAAATGAACCCAACAATGTATATTCTCAAAACTTTGATGTTGAAGATTGTAATGAATTGTCACTATCTGCATTCAATTGTCAAACCTTGCAGTTACTAAGCGAAATCTTTGGAAGCCTAATATTTCACATGTTAAATCTCGGTCGCATGGAGGAGGTATCATGCGAGCGACTATAGATTTCCCAGTCACTCCCTTAAGCTTGGCATGTGAGCGGTTGGGATCAGAGCTGAACTGCGGAAACCCTAAACCCCCAGTTGCATGGATGGAGAGTTATCTGTGCGACTGGAAGGCTCCAATCGCATGGATGAGCTTCTGTGAGTGCAACTATACAAACTTGAGGTGGGAGATTGCACTAGATTGACTAGTAAGATTGAAAAAGTGCAAAGTCAAGACGTTGGAGAACTCTGGCACATGAGATTGAGTCATCTACACCATGGTGCCTTAAAAATCATGAAACAAATTACCACTAGTATCCTTAAAGGTTCCCTTGACTAAAAGGATGTTTGCAAGGACTGCACATTAGGGAAATATGTCAAATCCATTTTCAATGGCTGAGATAGCAGAGAAGATGCAATCTTGGAGCGAGTCCACTCTGATGCTTGTGGAACCTTTTGTACAGCCTCCACAACAAAACATAAGTACTATATTATTTTTATTGATGATTTCCCTAGAAAATGTTGGATCTTATTCATGCGAAAGAAGGATGAAGTTTTCTCAAAATTTGTTTAATTCAAGGCATTCGTTGAGAAGGAGACTGGGAAGAAGGTGAAGGCTCTCAAGAGCGACAATGGAGGTGAAATTTTTTTGAATGCCTTCAAGGATTTCTATGCCAAAGAAGGTATTTGAAGATAGATGGCAGCACCCCATAACCCAGAGCAAAATGGGGTAGATGAGAGGAAGAACATAACCATAGTGGGAGAAGCAAGGGCCATGTTGCATGATTAGGGGTTTCCACTACATCTATGGGAAGGAGCATGCAACACCACAGTCTACTTACAGAACTTGAGTCTTCATAGGATACTTGGTATGAACATACCAAAGGAAGATTTCATTGGGAGAAAGCCTGATGTGTCTCATTTCATAATTTTTGGAGCTTCAGTTTATTGTCATGTCTCCAAGGATTTGAGAAAGAAACTTGAGTCTACAACAAAGTTGGGAGTTTTTGTATGATACACCGAAACTCCACACAATTACCAGGTGTATTTTCCTTCATTGAGGATGAAAGTTGTAAGGAGAGATGTCAAGTTCGATGAGGACAAGGCTATGAGATGCTCTCTAGAACGAGAGCTAAGTATCCCACCAGAGAAGGAGCTTTTAGTTCCAAAGGAGGAGCCTCGAGATGAGCTTCAGGAGGTTGTGGAGTAGCCATACAAATCCATCATGAAGAACAATGTATGGGACGTGGTGTTGAGACCAAAAGGGAAATCAATGGTTGGTTCGAGATGGATCTACAAAATGAAGCATGCAGGTGATGGGAGCATCGAGAAGTGCAACACCATATTTGTGGGCAAAGGATTCTCTCAAATAGAGGGAGTTGACTATGAGGACACTTTTGCACCGGTTGCAAGATAATCCTCAATTAGATCCATTCTAGCATTCGCTGCACAGATGGGGTGGAAAATCCACCAGATGGATGTGAAGATCACCTTTCTCAACGGTGTTATTGAGGAGGAAATTTACATAGAGCAGCCAAAAGGATTTGAGACATATGATCGAGACTCAAATGTGTGCATACTCAAGAGAGCATTGTATGGTCTCAAACAGGTGCCCTGGGCATGGTACACTCGGATCGACAGTTATCTCATTAGATTGGGCTTCACCAAAAGTGAAGCAGATGTGAACCTATATCACATTGTGGTAGATGGGATGTTGCTTATTCTTGCTTTGTATGTCAATGATTTAATATTGATAGGTGATGAGCAGTTGATCCACTCTTGCAAAGAGGATCTTGCAAAGGGAATTTGAGATGAAAGACATGGGCCTCATGCATTACCTCCTCGGGTTGGAAGTATGGTAGGGTGATGGAAAATTGTTTGTGTCTCAAGGCAAGTATGCTACTGAGATACTTCAGATATTTCACATGGAGAATTGTAAGCCCGTGGACAAATATTTAGCTACCTATTGGAGGAAGGAGAATACTTTTTCAGGTGAGGAAGTTGATGTTACCATTTACAGGCAGCTTTTGGGTTCACTGATGTATCTTGTGAACACATGACTCGACATGTGTTATGAAATCAACCAGCTTAGCCAAGCTATGGTGAGGCCTACCAAATTATATTGGAAGGAAGCAAAGCATGTGTTACAGTACCTCAGAGGCACTACCCAATATGGATTATGGTACAAGCGGGAAGAGGGAGTGAAGTTGCAAGGCTTCACCAATGCATATTGGGAAGGGATTCCATCCGACAGGAAAAGCACATCAGGGGTTATCTTCAGTGTTGGGTCCACAGTTATTTCTTGGTACAACAAGAAGCAGAGGTTTGAGGCACTCAGCTCAGCAGAGCCTAAATATACGATTGCAAGCCAAGCAGCATGTGGAGTAATTTGTATGAGGAAAATACTTATGGGACTATTCAATCGGGATATGGATCAAACAATGATATATTGTGATAATCAGAATTGCATTAAGTTGTCTGAGAATCTGGTATTTGATGATAGGTCCAAGCACATCGATATTCAATATCATCTTTTGTGGGATAGTGTGCAGAGGAGAATTATATTACTACAGTTCATTCAAACTGAGGAGCAAGATGTTGACATCGTGACCAAGGCATTGTAAATAGGTAAATTCGAATTCCATAGGTGCAGGATAGGGGTGGTGGAAAATCCCTTTCTTGTTTAGAGGGAGTGTTGAAAAAACGTAGCAAGAAAGGCTCAATTTGACTTTAGCCTTAGTCAACTTGAGAAATCGAATTTCCACATCAACGGGACAACTTGGAGGTAGTTAACTAGTGTGACATGAATCGTGTCACTCATTAGCTCTGTAAATTCGAATTAGAGGGCTTGGAGTTTAGTTATGCATGTGTGATTGCTAAATTTTTGTAATCCAGTTAAGTTATTTTTAGTTGTATTCAGTCAAATGACCTCTAACTATTGTTGGAGTTAGTTGAAGTTCAGTGCTGCAATGGGACAACAATCTAACTCAGAGATATGTCAATGAACTGATCAATTAGCCCAAAATAACTAGTGCATGCAAGGAATTCGAATTCCTCTGCTAAAGTGGAGATGACAAGGTAGTGTAACATCAGTTGTAAACTGGTTTTGAGTGTACAGGTGATGCATGCAATCAGTGATCAATCCTTGGGAATTGCGCAATCAATTTGGAGAAAATTCCTATCTTTTAGGAGCAATTTCCTGAGGAATTGAGCAAGGAAATAAGAGGCTTGGTGGGAAAATAATTGGCTAAGTGTTGGCCAAAGTTTGAAATTGAGCAAAGGGAACAATTATTCTTTTGTAGGTTGAGCTCAAAGTTGGAGCTAGCAATTGTAATAGTTTCTTTATTCAACTAATTAATGCAAAAAGGCTTGAGAGGTTTTTCCCCAGTTGGGTTCCCCTAGAAATCATTGTGTATTTTTGGTTTTGATTATTACATGTCTATGCATGTTGTTCTAAATCGTGATTTTCATTTCCCAAATCAGTAGAGTAGAATCTTGTCTCTTGTTTTTTAGTTTGAAATCTTAAGCAGTTGCAATTTCTATCAAATTTATACAAGAAACAAGTGAACTCTACTGTTCTAATTGACAATAATTCTACAATTAAATTGGCCAAGAATCCAAAATTCCATAATCTAACCAAACATATCAATACAAAGTATCATTTAATTCGACATCATGTAGAGGCCAAGATTATTCACCTAGGACATTTTTCCACAAATGAGAAAATTACAGACATCTTCACCAAAGCGCTTGGAAGAGGAAAGTTTGAAAGACTCAGAACGATGCTTAGACTCACAAACACCCCTTCAGATTAAGGTGGGGAACGTTAGACACCCAATCCTCTGAGATTGAGCAGAATATGTAAATATGTAAATAAATAAAATAGGGTAATTTAAAGAGACTTTGGAATTGGAATCCCAAAGGTCACTCTAATGTATATATATTTACGTTTATATTAATATAATTTAGATTTGTAGTCCAATACTTAACTCCTTGGCCTAATAGTAGGCCTTTGTCAGTCGAAAGGTTTACAAGAAGCTAGAACAAGACACATGCAAAATGAGTGGAATTGTGGACAAAGGATGTTGTAGACCATATCCAACTCTTCCTAGATGAAACTTGTCAAAATGATGGCACTGTTTCAACACTATACAATAGAGAGAACCCACAAATGCTCTTGGCTAGCTCTAGTCAACATCAAGAATGTTTCTCTTCCCAAATGACTACTGATAGTGAGAGGCCTTCCTTTTATTTTAAAATGTGTTTCAGATCCTACATTGGCATTATGCAAAAGCTAAGACTATTCGGAGCTTGTCTCCATGAAACTCATTTTATATATGGGTGAAATTGCTTGCATTAAAGCTAAAAAAACTTGACAAAGTTGTGAATGTACTTGATAACATTGTATGTTTTGACAACATTAATTTCCAAACAGGGTATTGAAATAAACAATATGAAAGAGTGCCTAGTGAATGATATTGTATAGAAATATAGTGAAGGTTGTGATATATAAATATATATTTGGAGAGTTGGCATAGGATCAAGTGAGTCGACCTGTAAGTATTTTAAACATTGATCTTTGATGCTAAGCCAACCTACAAGTATGTTAATTAGCCGTTGGTCAAGTTAGCCCTTGGAGGCTCTGCTCAGACTATTTAACATGCAAAGCTGGATCTATTTCTTCAACTTGTCCTGACGATGAACCACACTGGTTGGTTCGAAACGTGTCGACAAATGATAGATCTTGTGATTTACGTCGAAAAATATCTCGTAAACCAAATATAAGGTTGTTTAAGGGGTTGACCTTTTTTTAAACCTGGATTTGCAAATGGTTGTTATGATTGTTGACGTATGGGAATGTGGAATTAGTATTGGTGTTCACCCTTTGAAAGAGTTGTTGGCATGAGAATTTTTCACCGTTGGAGGATTTGGAGATGATTGCATGTTGAAACCAAGCATTTGTCCGTAGTTGATAAATTCAGAAGATGATCCCTTGTTGAAGCCTTATGATCTCATTTTGAACCCTGAAAGTCCACATGGCCATCATTGGAGGCATGATATTACAATTTTGGAGACTGACTACCACTTTGGAAGCCCATGTCCACACATAAAAAGAATTGGTGTTTCATTTCCCCACATTTCGAGACTATGCCCACAAAATTTGTGGAAGAAAAGGAGCTCTGGAGGGGTCTTTGGAGGCTATATGTTCCACCAAAACCTCCTTATACCCCTCATTTATGGAGATGGGTCACTTTTGAGGGCTTATGCCCCTTTGCTTTGTACATGTGGAAAAAATGCCCCTCACATTATGTAATTTCGATTAATTAATTGAAGAGGGCCTTTTGCCCCTCCATAGGCTAGATTAGAGGCTTTTAGTCTATAAAATTAATATTTTAATGGAAAGAAATTGAGAAACTCCTCTATGAATAGACGTGTATGTCCCCTCAATTTCTCATGGTTGGATTAGGGGAGAAGTCCCTTGTCAAGTCTGAAATTTCTAAAATTCTCTAATTTCTTAATTTTGCCTATGGATGGATGAGTTTAATGACTTCTTGAGGAGTTTGTGATGACGTGGATAGTTCTCTCTTCTTGATGGATATTGGTAGATGTTGATGAGAAAGACCTTCGTGATGTGGATAGAGCCATACACTTCTTTTCATGGATGATTATTGGTGAATTTTGATGGATGCACAATAAATTGAGGAAGTTACTTTCCTTATCTTATTTAAGTTGAAGAATAAGGGCTATTAAATACTCACCATAGTTTTCTCAGTGGTTTTATCTCATTATCTTCCTTCGGAAAATTTTCCATTATGTTATTTTGAGGTGACTTGAATGAAGCTCCCTCCCCGAATTATCCTTGAAAATTGTAAGGTGCCTAGCCCAAGCCTCTAAGGTACAAGAGTTACTTGAAGGTAAATATATTCCAAACCTCTTTGAACCTCTCATCAAGCTCTTTCAAGGTTACCTAGGCTAAGCTCACTCCCTTATCTCATCTTTAAAGACTAAAGGATGCCTAGGACAAATCATGTAATGACCTAGGAAAAAATTTCCTACCATGGCTTCTCATTCTATCTAGGGTGTTCCAGCAGAAATTCAATGCATTCATACAACAATAGGAATTCCTTTCACACAACTTATTCAATATAATAGTAATTTTACCCAACAAAAATGTGATATCACTCAATTACACAATGCATAGGATTGACTGTTCAATAACCAGAATCAGTCTAAATCAAATACTTTAAATTATTGGTTGTTAAATGAATTAATGTTACTAGCTTAATTGGACTTCACTACAACCTACAAAACCTAGGCTAATTCATTGTTACCATTTCTACAACCTACAACCTACAATTTTTTCTCATCAACCCCTCAACATGAAAATTTTCCTTCAAACTTCACAGTTACCATTCTGAACATACTAACACTGCGAGATGTCATTTCGTTCATTGGAGGTTGCATTCTCCTGCCTTTGCCTAAATCTTCATTAGGTACTTGAAAGTGTTGATCCTTATATGATTCAAAATATGCACTCCCATGAGGCACATGTATGTTATTTGTGCTCTAGTCTCAATTTGTGTCTAAGAGGTTAAGGAACATAAGTTCTCCAAAACCCAGAAAAGGTTTCAGAAGATAAACTTTTGAAATGCCTCAATTAAATTAATTGATCAATAATTAAAAGTTGTCTAAGTCTAACGTAGGAAAATTGATTAATTAATGGGAATTAATTGAGGATAATCGAGAATTCTCTAGAGACTCACATTGATAGAGTCTAATATGATCTAAGTCATTGATGAGGATCTAATCATGGTCGTTGAAGCTCCGGCGAGAGGTTATAAGAGCAGATCGATGGGATGAGGAGAGACACAAGTGAGGGAGCAAACATCTAGGCAGTGTGAATTTCCCAGTGCATAGTGATTAAGTGAGGAAAGAATCAGTGGTGGAGCATCAATGATTGGGGGAGCAGCAGACATAATTCTATAGGGATTTCCTAGCAAATTTCCAATGTTGTAGAGGCATGAAAGAGGGAAGCCAAATTGCTTTGCAGAAAAGTCGTCCAAGCAGTGTGAGTGAGCCAAAAACCCTAGTGTGAGTGCCAGGAAGAGAATGATTCAGTTGCTGAAGATCGAGGGACCACCTCAAAGGCTAAGCGAGCGATTTCCAGAGGCAGAGGTAGGATAAACGACACAATTGGAGGCATTTTTAGGGGTCTTCTAGACTTGCGCAGGCCAACAGTGCGAGCAGGCCAGAAGGAGGACAGTGGGTTTGCAAAGGGAGAAAATTATTTCCCAAAAATTTTGCCAGATTATTTGCCAGAGAATTGCTAGTGAGGCATCCATATTATTATACTGATATTTTTATTGTAGCATAATAATAATATAAACCCTCATCTGTTGCACCGGTTTTCCCTTCAAGATTTTTCCACGGGCATTAGTCCAAAATAACCATGTTAATTGTGTTCATGAATTTCTCAATTATAATTTATTTTTCCGAAGCGTTTTTTATTTTTGTGAAAAATTGCAGTTAGATTTACTCGATATTAATCAGAAAATTAATAAATTGATAATTAGTTAGGAGAATAAATTCCAATAGTCACAATTCAAGGAATTCTCACATGGTACCAGAGCATCTTTGATCAGCCTTGAAGCTCAGAGGCGGGAAGGAGTGAGATCGTGCAATTTCAGTGGCAGATTCGAAGCACTTTCTCCATATTTGTGCAGGCCAGTCAGGAAATGTTTATAACATACAGGCAAAATTCGATTTCCAGATCCAGATTGGTGGAAAAGTGTGAATTACCTTAGATCTGCAACATCCAATAGTGGATTTGCTAGAAAGAAGGTTTCGGTGGGCAAATCAGTGATTTTGCATAGAAGATCTATCATATATGGGTGCATAGATTTTCAGTAGGTGTTGTAGTTGCAGATTTTTGCAAGGCAAGAAGAGAAAAGCACACTGAGAAGAGGAGATTTCCATATCTCCAGTTGGAGGAAGTCGTAGCAGACTTGCTAGTCCAGCTAGTGGAGTTTCTCAGTAGAGGAGAAACAAGCAGTGCAAGTGCCAAAGAAGGATTTCTGGAGGCAAGTAAGGCAGATCTGAAAATTCCAGTGAGGGGTGCAAGTAGCATAAGGAAGGTTGAGTAGGAAGGAGAAGTTTTAGTCTCTAGATTACTTGAGTTTCGCAGAGATGGCCACAACAAAACTTAGGGATCAAGACAAGCTTGACGGAGCCTCTAACTTTGGTGTAAGGAAGGCTAAGATGACCTTGTTGTTGGATGAGTATGGACTAAAGAAGTATGCGAAGAGTGCTATTTTCATACCAAAAGATGCTCAACAATAGGGAACCTACAAGAAAGAAATGGCCAAAGCTAAGAGGATGATCCTAGACGAGGTTCGGGATCATATCGTCCTGCATATTGTAGAGAAGGCAACAATAAAGGAAATGTGGGATGTTGTAGTCACGCTGTATGAGAATCCATCAGAGAATCAGAAGATGACTCTATTGGAAATACTAAGAGGGGGGTGAATCATTGTTTCCTTAATTTTTCACACAATTGGTTAGTTTATTACTTTAAAACATTCAGAGCATCAGATCAGAACAGAAAGCAACCTCACATGAAAAGATAGTACACAAAATATGTCGTCCACACAAAGTGTTGTGTTATGTATGATGTACATACAACATTTACCAAACAAGTCTGGAAGGAAATGCAAGACTCCCCAAGGGGTTTTACAGTGATGTTGGAAAGAAGCAAATGCTCCCTGAATAGTTGGGCTCCCATACCAAGGATAATGGCCCAAGTACAATCAATCTCTGTTATTGTCCTCAGCTACTATTACTATCCACCACTACTGTTGCTACCAACATTGCTACCATTCACCATTATTGTTGATATCATCACTACTACCATCCACCATTGTTGTTGCTACCATCCACTACCTCTACTACTGGTACTGCCACTACACTTATGCTCAAAATTTGTTGCTCTTACTGTCATTATTGTTTACACAAGGAGAATATTGTCACCAAATCACATAAAATCATGTTACTGACACTTCACTGCCATTATCATAGTACATGCATCATTGTGTCACATGTCATTGTGTTGCATCTCATACATCATCCCATCATAGGTTACTGTCAAATAACGGGTTACTACAGTCATAATCCTACATCACTATCATACAAAGATTACTACTCATTGTCATGCAAGGTCACTAGTTCAATGTTTTCAAGATTATTGTTACAACCACTTATATCAAAGTCACATCGTGTCAGGGTTTCCTTAAGCCAACAAGCCATTGCACTTCTGTGTTGTTCAATATGTTACAAGTACTTTGCTAGTCACTACTATTGATGCGATATTAGATGTCAAATGTTACTGGAATATAAGGTCACTGCAAAAATTCTCATTATGCAATAAGTCCACCGCAATCCATTCATTAAGAGCATGTCATATCAAATGACAATGAAAAGGATCAGAGACAATTTTGATGTCACGGATCTTTGCACCATTAGGTGCTAAAAATTGCACACTTAGGAATATTTTCTATGGTATCTCCAAGATTGTTTCTTCAATTCTCTTGCTGCTAATTATTGTTGATATGTAATTTGTTGGTAGTAGAAAGCATAACTTCTCAAATGTTCAAAATCCTTTGGTTGATAAATTTTGTGATATCATGACTCAAGCATCTGGTGACTATAAATGTGATCGTGCACTCCTCTTGTTACAGAATCTAGGGAAAAGTAGTGTTGTGATGATTCTTTGAGACTTGATAACAATTTGTGAAGTCTTTTTACTTTTCTTATTAGCTTATTCTTCTTCTTATTATTATTAGTGCATATGTGTGTGCTTCATCAAACTGCTACTAAAACAAAATAACAAGAACACAGAATTTGGCTCTCTTTCAAGGAAAAACCCTCTCCACTCTTGAGAGGAAAACCCTTTGTAAGATTTCTCTTATTGAATCTTCTTATTTGAACAACTGCCAAACCCTAGACCCTTGACTAGGATATCCTCCAAGCATAAGTCAAATCCTTCCTCTTTCTACATTGTCACTTCCAGCACATGGACCTTTGTCTTCCGACACTTCTGCTCCTTAGTACTTTGTCCTTTTCTGTTGCTTGTCTCAGTTAGGAAACCCTAGTATATTAGGGCTTCTCTACTTCGCTATAAAGAGAACCTTCTTCACTCTTCTTTGGATACCTTGTAGACCTCAATGCACATCTGAATGAGGCTGCTTATGCTGCTGCCCTTGACTGTTATTGAATCCACAAAAGTTTACCTTGCTGAAGTCTTCACATGTGTGGACAGAAACCCTAGAACAGTCCTCTTTTCTTCGCTTTCTTTTTCTTCCTTCTTTGCTGGATGGGGAGGCCTAATAAACCTTGGATATTAGCCCAAAACAGAGATAATATTTCATGTTGTACTTGACCACAGACAAATCCTTTCTTCCTCGCACGTGTGGATGTTGATGCCCTAATAACAGTCTTTTCACCTTCGCTATTTTGTCTTCTTGTCTTGTTGTTCATGCAACCTTTTGTCTCGTCTTTCTTAAGTCCTTCTAGTCCTCTTCTTGCTTGCAGATTTCAAAGGGAGTTGTGTGTCCAAATGAGGAGTGGACAACCTCTATAAATAGAGGTTTGTCCCTCCTCCTTTAGGCCGACTTGACTATCTTCTAGGTCGACTTGACAGTTACATTATTTTCATCTTTTATTTATCATTTTGTTGCTTGTAGACTTCGTTGCTACTAGGAGAGGATTTGACCATGCTTGGAGGTGTTCCCATGACCTTGTATGATGACTTACATGAGGTAACATGCCCTCAAAGGGTCTTATCATAATTAAATTTTGACTTTGACTCTCTAGAAGCACTTCAAAATTTTCTTGACCTATTTTCAATGAGAAAGAAACTCATTGACAAATAATACAAAAATAATTTCTCTTTTCTTGAATAAGTACAAATATCAAAATTACATTTATGAAGACCTAGCCTAGTTACATTTCCTTCAACACTCCCTCTTAACTAGGGAGGTATTCATACAATATTACAAGGTGTTTGGAAATTTTCAATCTTGAAGAATTCACATAAGAGAAACCGGATTTGCAATCCATCTGTTATAGCATCATATTCATCAGCATTGTCATAGTGCAAGGCCTTGACTAACATCTCCATCTCTTTACGAGACCATGAGCTACAATGCTGGTGAGACCAATGATTTATAGACACCTTCATCATTGTCTCTCAAGGTACATACCCACCCGGGTGTTCACCGAGTATGACCTTCTAGGACTATTCTTATCTTGGGTTCCCAGCCCTCAAAGAATATCGGTCCTCTTTCCTACTCTTGTCTTGGATGCCCTACACATCCTCAAAGAGTATCGGATGCCAAATGATTACCTAATCCTCCCATTCTTTCTTCCCAAGTGAAGACAAGAATATTGTGTCTATCTTGTGTCTACATTTCCATTCATGGCCTTCATCTAGACTTACAGTTGTTAGTCCTGGTCTAGTGCATGACCCATGAAATGGAAAACACAATTGTCACTCCTTTGTAATCAGGGGTGATTCAAAAACTTCCTCTTGATCAGGGACTTGTCAGGGCTCCCACTTAACTGGGGACTCTTTCCTTCATCATCAGCTTCTTCTTCGTGGGTCCTTCAACTGCTTGATCTCCTTCCTTTCTTGATGTCATGAAGTCTTCGATCGAACTTCTTCTAGGTAGGGCACCATCCATCGATCAATTTCCTTCTTGGTTTGTCATGTCATCGCTTTGTGGAAAGTAACTATCACATTTTTCTTGTCATCTTGGATACTCCTTTGTGATCTTTTCCATGCTTCAGAAGACCCTCCTCATGGATGCTTCATAGTACTTGCTAGGTTACATGATTTGACCTAGTATCCCATCATGATTTCATCCTGATATTGCTTTAGCATTGCCTCTTTTGTTGGATGGCTTCTTCATCACGACATTTTTGTGGAGTAGAATCAGTTATATGCACCTTTTGTATCTCCAAGGCCTTCATAGGTGTTAAGGGTCCTTTCTTCCTTTATCAGAGTTGTCCTGCCTTCACATGCTTGATCTCTTTCTTCATTTGCTTCTCCTCGGATAGATAGGTCAACCATCTAATGCTTCTTGTGAGATCATTCCTTCATTGCTTGCTTTCTGGACTTGTCAGCATTTCTTCTCGCTTCTTAGTCAGCGATCTTATGCTCCTTATGTGAGCATATTCTTTTCTTGACCTTCATCGCATTGTGGTACATGACTTCGAGCATGTTTTGTTGAAAGAGATTATTTCATGCTTGATCATGTTATAGAACTATACCCATGACTCAATAATATAAAAATGATAACATGACTTAAACTTTGATGCATACATACCTCATCTTGATTCTCCTTTGATCATCCTTTTCTTGAATCCCATGAATGGGATACCCAATGAGACATCTGCCTTGGTTCATGAACCTTCTTTCGAAGATTCCATCATAGGATATTAAGGATCCTAAACTTGAAAATGTTTCCTTCCTTTGATGACGTAGGTCTTCTAAGATTCTTATCATGATCAAGTTTTCTTTCATCATGTATGAGGTCCTATACTAGGTATGCTTCTTCTACATGAATATCTTGAGCTATTTTTTCCATGTTGCTATATTCTAGAAGATATTTCTACTAATGCATTTTTGTTCTTCTCATAAATGCTACATCTACATGAGTGTCTAGAACTCTATGTACATCATGCTGCTAGATTCTAGAGGATGTTTCTAGTCATGAATTTCAATTTATTCCTACATGCTCCTATCCTACTCAATACTTTCAAAGACGTTTAGAAGTGAAGAGTTTGACCTAGTCATAGTAGAGATCCGGAGGATCTTCCTTCTTGTGCTTCTTTCCTTCTTCTTTCACCTCTTGAGTTAAGTGAGCCTCTTCCCTCTTCCTTTTTTGTTGTTGTCCTTCTTAAGCTTAGGGCAATTTCTTTTGTAGTGTCCATATTCTTGGCATCCAAAACATTGGATCTTGGACATGTCTTTATTGTTTGTTCTTCGTGGACCAAACTTGCCAAATTTTTCCTTTATTTTGGCCATGGTAGGAAATGCTTGCTCCTTTTATCCCACATCTTGTCTTGCCTTAAGTCTGGTTTCCTTTGTTCTGCATAGAGACCACATTTCACTGAGAGTGGTTGCTTCCTTCTTGGCATATATGCTATATGTGAAGTTTCCCCACTCCTCAGGTAGAGCATTGAGTACTACAGTTGTCATCTCTCTGTTAGACATGAATTCCCCAAGCTCTAGAAGTTTATCTCTCATTTCAGAGATTTTCATGATGTAGGGAGTTATTCCTTCCTCTGTTATCTTCATCTTGTATAATTCATTCCTCAGAGATATTACTTCTCCGGTGGTGGATACTGAGAATAGCTCTACTAGCTTATCATAAATTTCTTTCGATGTCTCAAACTTGGAGACATAGGGCATGAGAGAGTCTTTGATTGATTCTATCAAAATCCTTTGAGCTCTTGTCTCATCCTTATTGTACTTGGCTAAGGCTTGAGTCTTCTCCTCAGCAGGGATAGTGATATTCCCGTTGACATGCTCTAGGAGTTCATTCTCCTTGAGTAGTAGATCAGTCCTCTTCTTCTAAGCAAGAAAGTTATTGGTACCTACCAATTTATTAATTTCCTTGCAAAATGACATTGATGTAAATTCAGAAGGGTACATGTACTTGATAGATTTTGAGATGTAATGGAATTGCTTCCTCCTTGAAGGCTTGGTGGCTTGTCTTCCCTGTATCTTGATGCTCTTCAAGTTGCCTTCTTCAAGTGGACTTGCTTGATGACGAGATTTGCTTGATGACTTGTAGCTTGATGTAGGTCTTGCTCCAATCTGCTTTTCTTTGTAGGTGCCTTTATGTAAGGTTCTTCTTCTAGGTTTGTAGACCTCCTTGGTGAATTATGGATTGTAGAACCTTCTTGTCCTTGAAGTGATTGAGACTTCTAGGCTTGATGTTTCAACTTTGTAAATGTTTCTCTTTGATGAGCGTTCTTGAGTTGCCATTTCCTTGATGTGTCACCTTAGCTCTGAAACCATGTTAGAGAATCTAGGGCAAAGTAGTGTTGTGATGATTCTCCGAGACTTGATAATAATTTGTGAAGTCTTTTTACTTTTCTTGTTAGCTTATTCTTCTTCTTCTTATTATTAGTGCATATGTGTGTGCTTCATCAAACTGCTACCAAAACAAAATAACAAGAACACAGAATTTGGCTCTCTTTCAGGGACAAACCCTCTCCACTCTTGAGAGGAAAACCTTTTGTAAGATTTCTCTTATTGACGCTGCTTATTTGAATGACTGCCAAACCCTAGACCCTTTACTAGGATATCCTCCAAGCATAATTCAAATCCTTCCTCTTTCTGCATTGTCACTTTCGGCACATGGACCTTTGTCTTCCGACATTTCTGCTCCTTAGTACTTCGTCCTTTTTTGCTACTTGTCTCAATTAGGAAACCTTAGTATATTAGGGATTCTCTACTTCGCTATAAAGAGAACCTTCTTCACTCTTGTTTGGATACCTTGTAGACCTTAATGCACATCTGAATGAGGCTGCTTATGTTTCTTCCCTTGACTGTTGTTGAATCCACAAAAGTTTACCTTGCTGAAGTCTTCACATGTGTGGACAAAAACCCTAGAATAGTCCTTTCTTCGCTTTCTTTTTCTTCCTTCTTCGTTGGATGGGGAGGCCTAATAGACCTTGGATATTAGCCCAAAACAAAGATATGATTTCCTGTTGTACTTGACCGCAGACAGATCCCTTTCTTCCTCGCACATGTGGCTGTTGATGCCCTAATAACAGTCTTTTCACCTTCGTTGTTTTGTCTCCTTGTCTTGTTGTTCTTGCAACCTTTTTGTCTCGACTTTCTTGCATCCTTCTAGTCCTCTTCTTGCTTGCGGATTTCAGAGAGAGTTGTGTGTCCAAATGAGGAGTGGACAACCTCTATAAATAGAGGTTTGTCCCTCCTCCTTTAGGCCGACTTGACAGTTACATTATTTTCATCTTTTATTTATCATTTTGTTGCTTGTAGACTTCGTTGCTGCTAGGAGAGGATTTGACCATGCTTGGAGGTGTTCCCATGACCTTGCATGATGACTTACATGATGTAACATGCCCTCAAATTGTCTTATCATAATTACATTTTGAGTTTGACTCTCTAGAAGCACTTCAAAATGTGCTTGACCTATTTTCAATGAGCAAGAAACTCATTGAAAAATAATACAAAAATAATTTCTCTTTTCTTGAATACGTACAAATATCAAAATTACATTTATGAAGTCCTAACCTAGTTACATTTCCTTCAACACCTCCAAGGCTCCAAATCGGACCTAATAGATTATCACTAATTGCACCAAGATCATAACCACTTCTCCATCCTATAACACCATGCCCAAAAGAAGACTGCACAAGATGAAATGGTTGGCCTGGAGCCACATATGCATCTTTTGAAAGTTGACTAAGCTCTATTAAAGAACCAGGACCCCCAAAGGGCACATCAAATGCATATGAATTCTTTAGGTCATCTTCATTTACGAAATTCCTTAAAATCCCAGAATTAACAGTTGTTTCATTGATGGAATCATCTGCCAACTTATGTTGTTGTTATAGTTGTTGCTCTCCTACCTTGCTAGAACAAATATCATTGTCCTTCAACCTCAAACTTGTTGCTAGAACTTGTTGATCTGCAAACTGAGCACCAGATGGTTGCACGTGTTGATGTCGCTGGGATGGAGAATTGGCAGCTGACAGAGATTGTGACTGCAATCCAAGACCCAGACCAACGCTTTCTCCTTTTTATGAGTCACAGAGATAAGAGACTTCAAAATGATAAAATCTTGCAGGAAGGTTTCCCAACGAATCCCATAAGCCAAAAAACCTTGTCCAAAAGATTCGTTCTATTAGACTTCGGCCTCCGATAAATTTACAGATATTTCCAGGACTTTGAATTCTTCTAAATGCACTAGCCTCACAGGAGTGCTCCAGTCCTTAGATGGAGACCTCGCACAAGATGTGTTGTTAGAGCAATTTCACGAATCAAGAAATATCCCCTCAGAACAGGCGTCTTCCACCTCCAGTGAAACCCTTATTAAGGATAGTCATGGCCGCAAGAAAAGAATGGTGCAACGATCATGCAAAGAGGATGAGCTTCCTTTTCGGTTTTTATAAATTCATTAGGGCCACGTAGGATAACCTTAGATATAGCCAGTTAAGATCAAATTGCTAGCACTTCCATTACGAATCAGAGTTAGGAAACCTTATACACGTTAGAGTATGAGCAAGGGTTATCACATCAGTTAAGTGCAATGTTCACTTGCAATGATAACCAAAACCCAAAAACCATAACCCAAACCCACATGATCTTCCTTCTCGTTATATCTTCAAGAGATGCTTCAAAATTAGTACATAATCCACTTGCATGTAAGACAACCCATCGAAACCCTTGTGCCAAACAAATCCAGAACCCTTGCCCAAATCTTAGGTCTAAAATCACATGGAGTGTTGCGGAAACACAGAGTATGCCTTTATCAAACCAAGAAATTTCAAAACCTTAGCATTTGCGTTAAATTCTTCCACACTTAAGAGGAGCAATGAAGTATCCTTTTATAAAGTTGAATAGATCTTTGAAAGGCAGGTTGATAGGTCCTTTTGGAGGGAATTTCAAATTAAAATTTCAAATTTTATGGGCCAAAAATTAAGATCAACCTCCATCATTTTTATTTTCACTTTTGACTTTTCGGTTCACAAACCCTTTTTAAAGTTTAAATAATTTTTTTATAATTCATAGACCAACAGTTAATTGGTTTTTTACCAAAGTTAATCCTTAAAAAAAAAGAATCCTTAGACCTTTCCTTTTAATAATCATATTCTTCCATGTCACCAACATGTTGAGTCCTTCAGTAATTTTATGCCACGTCATCAACAAAAATACGATGCCACATCATCCATGCTTTGGGTTCAACGTGAATATGCATGTCATCGGCCCTTGCGGTTTTGGACCATTAATAGGGGTACCAACTTTGACTAAGCATTTCTCTCAAACCGTGAAGGCCCACACTGTTAGGGTCCCACCCTAACCCCCTTATTTATGTCATGGGATCACGTCATAGTCAAGAGTCAATAAAGCCCATATTAATATTTGTAAGTGGTTAACCCGCAATTAATGACGGGACCACAGTTAGTTGCAAATGGGCCGTAGTATTAGATAGATGGTATTAATAAAACCCACGGTATTGGCCCGTGGTATTGCATGTATGAGTCATATATAAAGGATAGAGACTCCCTGCGAGGAGCATTGTGTCTTATTTTTGTAGTCGAGCTCTGCTCTATTGGAGGTTGCCCCCTCGAAGAGGCAAGTGAACATTACTCTCTGAATAATAAAATCATTGCTATTCTGTGTTCTGGGTATCTTTTCTTCGCATATTCTGTATTTGGGTATCATTTTGCAGGTTAAGAGCATAACAAGTGGTATCAGAGCACTTTCCAGGGCCGGTGGGATCCTCCTTAGTTAGAGCCCTGAAACATTGGGCCGAGTACTACTGCCAGACCCTTATGTATATTGCGATCTGTAGCACCTGACACTCCTCACGACCATAGTTTCCTTTTCTATCGGGGGATCACACATCATCTATTCCCGATCCGCGTGTGCAAAGAGGTGCAGCAGCAGCAGACATCAGTCCCGCAGATCCATCAGATCCGTCGCAGCAGTTGTTCCGCCATTTAGATCTCTCAGACCCACCAGATCGGAGTTGTTGTGAAGGGTTCCTATACCGGGGTATACTTTTCGCAGGACTTTTGGCAGCATTGACATTTTGAGGATTTGGCGACTGCAATATTGATCAAGAAGGAGTAAAACTCCGTTAGGAGTTTTCAAAAAAAAAAAAAAAAAGTCTGAGATCTTCCGGGGCGCTTATTGGTGATCTAGCCCATCAGAATCAGGACGACGAGCTGAGCAAGGTGGTACCATTCAATTTATTAGTAAAAATTTTTAGGCGGTCCCAATTTTTCATCAAGTTGGTGTATGGTAGAAACTAGAGCTCAAGCGATGGCCAATGAAAGGATGGACAAACTTGAAGAAACTGTGAACTCCATCCAAACTGAGATTTGCGAACTAAGTCTCCAGATACAGCAATTTCTCCCGAAGGGCAAGGAGCAAGCCCACGAGGAGGCGTATAATGGCCATGAATACAATGAGGGTGAGTCTAGCCACTCTCCTCACGTCTGGCACACCCATCCACCACCCAGTCAGCAACCTCCCAAGTTGGATGTGCATAAATTTGACGGTTCTCACCCGTCCGCATGGCTAGCACAAATGGAGCAGTATTTCAAATTGAATCATATCCCAGATGATGCGAATAAGCTTATGTTGGGGAGCATGTACTTGGACAATGAACGGTGGCAATGGTGGGAATGGCATCAGTGTTGCAATGGACCTTTTAGGACTTGGACCCAATTTACCAAAGCTCTTCGAGATCGCTTTGAACAGGAAGACTCTTTTTTGGGTCGTCTCACTAAGCTCCGATAGACTGCTACAGTGGATGAATATATTACCACTTTTGAAGCCTTAGCCTTCCGCACTAGGGGTCTCACAGATGAGTTCTACACGGAATGTTTTATCAGTGGTCTTAAAGAAGCCATCAAAGCTCAAGTTCTACTTCACCACCCTCCCACGTGGACGGAGGCTTGCCAGGTAGCTCGTAAGGTGGAACGTGCATTAGCAGCCCAATACAGTCGCCCAAATTTCCCCGCTAAAGGTCGTCCCCCACAGGCTCACAACACGACTCAAACACTTAAGGTCCAAAAGGTGTCACCTGCGGAAATGGCCGAAAGAAGGAAGCAAGGACTATGTTACTACTGTGATGAAAAATACTCCCCAGGTCATAAATGCAAGGAGCCCAAATTTTTTCAAATAGATGCCACTGACTACAGCTCAACAGAGGAAGATCCACCACTTGAGGAACATGAGGCGCTAGAAGAAGACAACCCAAAGGAGAATGTCTCTGACGAACCAGTTATTTCGCTGCATGCGTTGGCAGGGATTTCTTCCCCTCAAACTCTCAAAATCCGGGGTTTTCTTAAACATCGCCCAGTAGTAGTCTTGATTGATAGTGGAAGTACCCATAATTTCATCCATCAAAAAATCGCAGAAGCAGCGCATTGTTTTGTACGAGCAGTTTCTAACTTCCAAGTCCAAATTGCGGATGGGGGCACAATGAAATGTGAAGGCCGCAGTGAAAATGTCAAACTTCAAATGGGGGATTATCAGTTGAAAACCTACATGTTTTCCATACACATGGGGGGTTGCGACATTGTCCTCGGCGCTGAATGGCTCCGCACTCTTGGGCCAATCACAATGGATTTCCAGGAGTTATATATGAGTTTTAAGCAGAACAACTCCACACATACCCTCTGTGGACTCCAGGCGGGAGCCCCCTCTATCATCAGCTCACATAGGATGGAAAAATTGTTAAAAAAGGGCCATCATGGAGTAGTAGCTCAATTTAATGCCATCCAGGTAGTCGAAACCATGTCTCTGCCAATTCATCATGAGATGCAACAGATTTTAAATAACCATCGGACGGTCTTTGACAAGCCTCATGAGCTTCCACCCTCGCGAGGGGAACATGATCATAGCATCACCTTGGTTCCAGGGGCCCAACCCCCAAATGTGCGGCCATACAGATATCCGTTCACCCAAAAGAATGAAATAGAAAAAATCATCAAGGAACTGTTGGAATTAGGTGTCATTCGTCCCATCATTAGTCCTTATTCATCCCCAGTGGTCATGGTGCTCAAGAAAGATGGGGAGTGGCGGATGTGTCCCGACTTCAGGGCCCTCAATAAGTTGACAGTCAAAGATAAATTTCCCATCCCGGTGGTTGACGATTTGCTGGACGAACTCAATGGGGCTCAATTCTTCACTAAGTTGGATCTTCGCTCAGGCTACCACCAAATTCGCATGAAGGAAGTCGACATTCCCAAGACGGATTTCAGAACTCATGAAGGCCATTATGAGTTCCTGGTCATGCCATTTGGTCTTTGTAATGCCCCCTCTACTTTTCAGAGCCTTATGAATCACATTCTCAAACCATATCTCAGAAAATTTGTACTTGTCTTCTTCGATGACATCCTCATCTATAGTGGCACTTGGGCTGCGCATCTTCAGCATGTAGATCTACTCTTGCAACTGCTCCGCAAGCATAAATTATTTGTCAAGATGTCCAAGTGTTCGTTTGGCATGGAAGAAGTTGAGTATTTGGGCCACATTGTGGGGCGTGAAGGTGTCAAGGTGGACCCCAAAAAGATCCAGGCAATGCAAGAATGGCCTCAACCTAAGACCTTGAAGAGCTTGAGAGGATTTTTGGGTCTCACAGGCTATTATCGTAAATTTGTCTGCAACTATGGCCGCATAGAGAAGCCCCTCACTCAACTCCTAAAGAAAAATTCCTTCTTCTAGAACGAGGAAGCACAATAGGCATTTACTGCTCTCAAAAACGCCATGTGTTCCACTCCAGTCTTAGCACTACCTGACTTCACCAAATCCTTTGTCATTGAATGTGATGCTTCGGGTACAGGTATTGGGGCGGTCTTAATGCAGGAAGGGCGACCGTTGGCCTTCACAAGCCAACAACTCAGTGGGAGGAATCTGGGCCAATCTACCTACGAGAAGGAAATGATGGCCATCTTACATGCAGTCGAGAACTGGCGACCTTACTTATTGGGGCGACGTTTCCAAATCCACACAGATCATCACAGTCTTAAATATTTTTTGGAGCAACGCCTATCCTCCCCACAACAAAATAAATGGTTAGCCAAAATGCTGGGATATGATTATGAGATCATTTACAAGAAAGGGAAAGACAATAGTGTAGCAGATGCATTATCTCGCCAATTTGAGGAGGAAAGTACTCTGCTCGCAATTTCCCTCCCCATTCCAGACTGGATTGAAGAGGCTCGCAGGGAATGGTTTTCACACCCCGGGCTCTCCCAACTCATTTCTCAATTGCAGGTAGATCCTAATTCCACCAAGGGCTACTCGTGGCAGAATGATATTCTTCGCTACAAGGACAGAGTCGTAATCTCACCAACATCCACCCTCAAAAGTCGCATTTTGGCAGAATTGCACTCATCTCCCATTGTAGGACATTCGGGCTTTCAGAAGACGTATGCTCGCACCAGAAGATCATTTTTTTGGACAGGCATGAAAAAGGACATCCTTACCTTCGTAGCAGAATGTGATGTCTGTCAACGCCACAAAGGGGAAACCGTCAACACACCAGGCACATTACAACCATTGCCCATTCCGACATCAATTTGGACGGAGGTTTCTATGGATTTCATTACAGGTCTTCCAAAGTCAGGGAACAAGTCAGTCATCATGGTGGTTGTGGACCGACTGTCGAAGTATGCTCATTTCTGCGCCCTACCCCACTCGTTTACACCAACTTTGGTTGCTCAATCTTTCATGGATCAGATCTTCAAATTGCATGGCATGCCCACTTCTATTGTGTCCGACCGCGACCCGATCTTCACCAGTAATTTTTGGCAGGAACTCTTCAGAATACAAGGCACTCAACTCAAACTCAGTACTTCATATCATCCGCAAACAGATGGTCAAACCGAAGCCGTCAACAAATGTCTAGAAACCTACCTTAGGTGTTTCACTTCAGAAAAGCAACACCTTTGGGTACAGTGGTTACCTCTGGCTGAATGGTGGTATAACACCAACTATCATGCCACCACCAAAATGACTCCCTATGAAGCAGTATATGGTCAACTTCCGCCTTCCCCTACTTCTTATCTCAAGGGGTGCTCCAAAGTACAAGCAGTGGATCAACTCCTACAACACCGCGCAACCATGCTCGCCCATCTTAGAGAGAATCTTCATCAAGCTCAAAACCGCATGAAGCAACAAGTCGACCAGCATCGCTCAGAGCGCCAATTTCAAGAAGGGGATCAGGTCTTTTTGAGGCTGCAACCATATAAGCAAACATCACTCAAAGACAAGGGTTGTCAAAAGCTCTCTCCAAAATTCTACGGACCATACCAAGTACTTCAGTGCATTGGAGAAGTGGCTTACAAGTTGGCTTTGCCACCTACGGAAAAAATCCATCCAGTTTTCCATGTATCGTGCCTCAAGAAAGTGATTGGGAACAATTGCCGAGTTCAAACCAGTCTACCTGAATTGGACGAAGAAGGGTCAATCTGGCTTCAACCCGAACAGGTTCTAGACACACGAGACAAGCACCTGCGCGGCCGCATGATTAAGGAAGTCCTCGTCAAATGGAAAGACACCTCTCCGGAAGATGCAACTTGGGAACCAGCCACTATTCTTCAGCAGTTTCCGCAGCTTCAACCTTGAGGACAAGGCTAGTCTTAAGGGGGAGGGCATGTTAGGGTCCCACCCTAACCCCCTTATTTATGTCATGGAATCACGTCATAGTCAAGAGTCAATAAAGCCCATATTAATATTTGTAAGTAGTTAACCCGCAATTAATGACGGGACCACAGTTAGTTGCAAATGGGCCGTAGTATTAGATAGATGGTATTAATAAAACCCATGGTATTGGCCCGTGGTATTGCATGTATGAGTCATATATAAAGGATAGAGACTCCCTGCGAGGAGCATTGTGTCTTATTTTTGTAGTCGAGCTCTGCTCTATTGGAGGTTGCCCCCTCGAAGAGGCAAGTGAACATTACTCTCTGAATAATAAAATCATTGCTATTCTGTGTTCTGGGTATCTTTTCTTCGCATATTCTGTATTTGGGTATCATTTTGCAGGTTAAGAGCATAACACACACGATGCTTCGCATACCACTAAAATCAACATGACGAGGAGAATTGAATGACGAGAGTCTCCAAGACAAACTAATTGATTTGCATTATCAAAATCCTCAACAATTATGGGATGTTTCCATCATCTAGGAAACCAAACTCTAGAGCTAGGGTTTCATCAACATTTGCATCATCATCATGCACCTCATCGTGCACTTTCTACTCTAGTTGCATCTATTGCTTGACATCAATGACAACATACTCAATCTCCCCCTTTGTCATTGTTGTCAACACACCTAGCATGACAAGGCATGTTGCATCATGTATCTCTTTCTCTCCTTTGTTCCTTCCAAGTTTCTCAACATATTCTCAAGGAGAAGTTGAGGACCAGTAGAATGAAAAAGGAAGAAAGCATTACACACTACCTCACCAAGTTTCAGAATGTCAAAGATGAACTTGCAACCATTGGAGAAAAACCATCAAATAGCAAGCTAGTCAGAACAACTCTCAATGGTTTCACCAAGGAGTGGCATACCTTCGTCCAAGTTATTTATAGGCGAGATACACTACCTGGATGGGATCGTCTATTGAGTGACTTCACTCAAGAGGAGATGAGACTCAACCTTGAGAATGGTATTTCTGGCAGCAATAGAAAGGGACAAAAACAAGAGGAGGAGGAGGAGGAAAACGTAGCCCATTCATCCAAGGGAAAGGCAAAGAAAGGTCCCAGTGAGGGACAAGGCACAAGAGGCAACTGAAAGAAGAAAGATATGTCGAAGATCAAGTGCTTCATGCATGGAGAGTATAGCCACTATGTCACCCAATGTTAGCAGAGCTAGTTGTAGTCAGATGCTCGATAGGAAGTTGCAGTAACACAGTGTCAGCAGGATGCAATTAGATTGACAGTAACAAAGCTAGTTTCCTTCAAATGATCGAGAGATAGTTGTGTAACTAGTTGCAATGACACAGCCAGTGTGAATTTCCCATTTGCAGGATGTAGGTGCAGTCCCTGCTAGAGGATTCCCAACATAGAACTACACAATCCAGTTTCCAGTGTAGGAGGACAGTGCAAGTTTCCAGGAGGGAGCAGAGTGATAGGGAGATCAAGTCTCAGAGGAAGTCTAGCTTAAGAGAGAATCTCTATGGAAACTAGTGCTTCAGGATATGGGGAAATCAAACTCATTATTGCAGTAGTTGCAGCAGCAGCACAGGCAATGTTGGTAACACTGTAGGGAAGCACAATGCAGTGTTAGCAGCAACGAAAATGCAGAGTGGTTTAGCTACAGGGTTAACATATGAATCAGAGTATGTGCAATGGTTTAGTGGACAATGACAAGTTGTTACAGATGTCAGACATCAACAACGAGTCCAGCGATAGAGGGGAGATGTTATGAGAGAACACCTTCCTCGATAAGAGGGAGTGATGGTTTTTGTAGCATTGGACATGTGTTCAAGTTTTGATTTGTGTCTAAGAGGCTAAGGAACACGAGTTCTCCAAAACCCAAAAAAGGTTTCACGAGATAAGATTGTGAAATGCCTCAATTAAATTAATTGATCAATAATTAAAAATTGTCTAACTTAGAAAAATTGATTAATTAATGGGAATTAATTGAGGGTAATCGAGAATGCTCTAGAGACTCACACAAATCAAGTCTAATATGATCTTAGTCATTGATGGGCATCTAATCATTGTCGTTGAAGCTCCAGCAAGAGGTTATAAGAGCAGATCGATGGGATGCGTAGAGACACTAGTGAGGGAACAAGCATCCAAGCTGTGTGAATTTCCTAGTGCACAGTGATTGAGTGAGGGAAGAATTAGAGCCAGTGGAAGAGCATCGGTGATTGAGGGAAAAACAGAGAGAATTTTGGAGGAATTTTCCAGTAAATTTCCAATGTCGCAGAGGCAAGAAAGAGGGAGGTTGAATTTTTCTGTAGAAAATTCATCCAAGTAGTGCGAGTACCAAGAAGAGATAGATTCAATTGTTGAAGGTTGGGAGACCACCTGGAAGGCAAAGCGAGTCATTGCCAAAGGCAAAGGGAGGCTAGACAGCCCAGTTGGAGGAAATTTCAGAGGTTGTCCAGACTTGCACAGTCCAGCGATGCGAGCAGCCAACAGGTAGTGCGAGCAGGCCATAAGGAGGCCAATTGATTTGCAGAGGGAGAAAATTCTCTCCCATAAATTTTTCCCGGATTATTTGTTAGAGGATTGCCAATGAGGCATCTATATTATTATACTCAGATTTTCTCTATTGCATAATAATAATATAAACCCTCATCAGTTGCACTAGTTTTCCCTTCAGGGTTTTTCTAAGGACATTAGTCCAAAATAACTATGTTAATTGTGTGCATAAATTTCTCAATTCCAATTTATTTTTCTGTAACATATTTTATTTTTGTGAAGAATTACAGTGATATTTATTTGATGTTAATCAAAAAATTAATAAATTGATAATAAATTAGGAGAATAAATTTCAGTAGTTGTTGTTCAAGGAATTCTCATAGCACAAACTTCTTTTTTTTATCAAATAAGAGTGGGACCTTCCATTAATCTAGAAAAATACATAATGTACAAAGAGCAGCACCAGCTCTGTGAAAATTCAATAGGCAGTTGGGCTGGCAAAACCCGAACCTAACTCCAAAAACTATGAAAAGCCCGAACAAGACTACAGAGGAGTTGTAAACAAAACATCCACCCAACCTAGTGTGCAGAGAAACCAAGAAATACCCATGAACAGTCCGCCTGTGGGTTATGGCCCACAAAACCTAGCGGAAGCGTTCATTTGAGGCTTTAAGCCTTAAAACCTGACCACAACACTTTATCGGGTTTTCCTTTTAAAAACCGGGACCAATCATTATATCAGAATACAAAGGAAAACATGGGAAATCCCGCTCAACACCCATAAGGCCAAACTTCAAAAATTTTACACCCGCGATTATAAATATCGGCGGGTCCGCACTCCTGGTCCATCGGCGTTCCGCTGCACTCTCCATTCACCGATCACCGATCGGCCCAATCTCCGCCATCGATTCCAAGTTCTGATCCAACGGCTACCAACGCGTCGCAAAATCGCCCATCGGCGTATCACAATTCTATCTCCGCCATCCCTTGACCTCTCTCTATTGCGATTTGCGATTAGATCTTGGTCGTTGATTTGGCGCTCGATCTGATGGTTGTCGCTGGCCTGATCAACCAACTTGCACGACAAACCTCAACCATTGATCTACTCGCACTAGATCCGATGACTGTTAGGGATTTTGGGTGGACAAGTAGCACGAGGATTAACCGCCCGAAAAGCAGTTTTCTCTCTCCTCCTCGCTGCTACATGTTGCTTGATGAGTGGCATCAGGTGCTCACCCTTCAATACTGCTTAAGGGTTTGAGGTCGCCCAAAATACCACTTTTACTGTTGCAAAACCATTTTCCCCACGAATTAACTCCGTGCTCTTTCACCATTACTGTCCGTCGATCTGAAAGATCCGACGGTTCTCGTTCCTTTCTGTCTACATTGTTGATCTTCTGCTTATCGATGGATTTACGCTTAAACCCCAGTTTCTCTGCCATACTCTGTCTTTACACAAAACACTCATATATTGACTTATTTAAATAGGCCACCAGTCTATATTTTCCAGGTCCGTCCGTAGAATAAACCTACATGCAGTTTCCAGCCCGAAATCCATAGGATGATGGAGTTCAAGGCAAACTTTAGTCAGGTGCCTGTCATCCTGCTGTTATTTACCACTTGCTACTTCCCTGTGATTGGTCCACTTTCTTCTGTTCCCATTAGTCGTCTCTCTGCTTATTTCTCATTCTTTGAAAGTACTCTTGTCATTGGTAGCCTGTCTGTGACAATCTTCGCGCAATCTCCCTGGGGGAGTCGACATCCAGTGATATCTTCTATTACTTTTTGAACAAAGTACTCCTTCATTCACGAAACGATCCGCTAACCTGTTGGTTGTTCTACGCACATGAACAAATTGAGGGTTCTCAGGTCTCTCAGGTGGGATTGTATACGTTGATAGACCTGCAATAACCTCTAGTGTTTCGACACTCTTTCTGGTGTTGTGCCATTGCATATTTTCTTGATCGAATTAATTATCAATTCAAAGTCAGCTTCAATGATAGTATTATGTAAATTTGATTCAATCAAGATTTCTAGGCATTGCTCTAGGGCCATGAGTTCCGCCATATTATTAGTGGCCTTCCCCAAATGACTATGAAAGATGACTTTTATGTATCCCTGCTCATCTCTTATGACTCCGCCATAACCATCCACCCCAGGGTTTCCTTTAGAGGTTCCATCTATATTGAATTTCAAAAAACCATGAGGAGGAGGTTGTCAGAAGTCCTTATCTGCTGTAATATGACTTACAGCCTTGCTTATTCCCTAGGGGAAAGGCACCTGTAGACCCAAATGTAATAGTATTTGTGCATCCTGGTCTTGAGGTGGGTTCTTGGGGGGTTTCTTTAGAAGGGTTCCTACAGTCTCTTTGAGCTGTCTAATAATCTGAGCTATGATGCTCTGGGATGAGCCAATTATGTTCTTGAAAATCATGTTGTTGCGTTCTTTCCAGACATCCCAGATTAGAAAGCCTGGAACAAGAGTCCAAGCTTTGTTGATTATTTCATTTTCAGAGAAGTCTCTCCTCCAATTCTTCAAAGTGCCAGTAATGCTGAAATTATCCCTATCCGTTTTTCTGAAGATTGAAGCCACCCAATTCCACAAGGTGGAGGTGAATGGGCAGAGGTTGAGTAGATGTTCCATTGTTTCTTCTTGTAATTCACATAACTGACATCTAGATGGACCGGCTACACCTCTTTCCCGAAGGTTTTCCCAAGTTAGAATTTTTTTATGTTGCACCAACCACATGAACAGTTTGATTTTCATCTAGTGTTGGTTCTGCCATAGGTCCTTCCATACCTTATCAGGGTTTGGAAAGTCAAGCCCAAGGGCCATTCTCTTGGCTTCTTTGAGGTTGAAGTTGCCTTCATTGTTTCTTCCCCATCTCAGTTGGTCTGACGAGGTTGATGTCAAAATCTTTCTTTGTTCCAAGATCGCTGCAAGAGCTTCTGCCTGGGCCTTCAAATGGCCCATACCAGGTCCTTCCATATTCTCCATTTGCCCTCATTCCTACCCTGACCCCAGAAGTCATTTACCCTGAGTAAACCTTTGTTGTCAGTGTCATTCTTGAGATTGGCTAGTTCTTCTCTTAACAGGTTAGGTTCATGTTGCTAGTTGTCCTCCCAAAACCAAGTTAGGTTTCCATCTCTAATCTCCCAAAAATTGTGTTTCTGAACAATGGCTCTATTCTCCCATGCTTTGTTCCAAATGTGGGAGCCTTTGATGAGCCCAGACATTCGAATGTGATACCTTTCTTGCCAATTATTTTCATACTTTTGTTTCCAAACCTTGGCCCAAGGGGTTACCAATTCCTTTAGCCATCTCCACCAAAGTTTTGCCCCCAGAACTTTGCTTAGGGTTTCAGGATCATGAAGTCCCAAACCTCCATGTGTCTTAGGTTTATAGATCGTATCCCATGCTACCAAAGCCCATTTCTTTTTCTCTTCCCCTTTGCCCCAAAGAAAGTCCCTTTGGATATTTCTGATGTGTTTCACAACTCCTTTAGGAGCAGGAAGGGCTGAAAACATGAAGATGGGAACAATTTGTAGGATAGCTTTTGTTAGCACTAGCCGTCTTGCTAAATTCAAAGACCTGCTTGTCCATTTCCGGACTTTGTCCTGGAGTTTATTAGTGACTGGCTCCCAAACTGCCTTGTTCAGAGGTTTGTCTGTTAGAGGTATTCCCAGATATTTGGCGAGTAGTTGTTCTCTTTGAAAGCCGAGAATTCTGGTGAGGTTTCTCTGAATAGCAATGTCAGTATTAAAAAATAAAATCTTTGATTTGGTAAGGCTTACCTCTGTACGAGCATCCATAGCAAATTCGTTCAAGATTTGCTTGAAAGCTTTAGCTTCCTTGACCGTGGGTGTACCCTGCAGCATAGTGTCATCCACAAATTGTTGATGAGTCAAGGCATCCCCATTCATGGTGAGTTTGAGACCCTGGATTTTTCCTTCTTCTTTGGCTGATTTGATCGCATTGCCTAAACCTTCCATCATAAGAATAAAGAGGAAGGGGGAGAGCAGATCTCCTTGTCTGAGGCCTCTCGAAGGCCTAAAGGTTCTGGATGGTGAGCCATTAAGCAGAATTGAAAAATTAGTTGTGGTGACAAGGGCCATTACCCATCTTATCCAGTTGTGGTCAAAGCCATACGCTTTTAGTACTTCCCTTATGTATGCCCAGCTTAGCTTATCATAAGCTTTCGCTAGGTCAAGTTGTATGATCATACCTACTTGCTTATTGCTCTTGAGAGAATGAACCACCTCGTGAGCTTGAATGATGTTATTTAGAATTTGTCTTCCTTCCACATATCCAGTTTGCTCCTCAGACACAAGAGTTGGAAGAAGGGGCTTGAGCCTTTTTGCAATTACTTTGGATATAAATTTGTACACCACATTGCATAAAGCTATGGGTCTAAAACTATCTGGTATCATTGCTTTTCCTGCTTTGGAATCAAAGCTATGAAAGAGATATTAAGCGCCCTCAAGATAGTTTTGTTTTTCCATGAGTCCTCCACCACATCAAGGATATCTTGTTTGACTATTTCCCAACATGCTTTGAAGAAGTCTACATTGAACCCATCCAGGCCTGGAGCTTTCCCATTTTGCATCTCTTTGATGACTTCGCTGACCTCCTCTTCAGTCACTGGCCTGTTAAGATTGTAATTGTCTTCTCTTGTTACAAGCTTAGGAATGTGCTTTGTGAAGTTGTTGATATATTGTGATCTGTCTATGAGAGGCTCCTCTGTTATGCTTTGGAAATGTTGTACCAGAGCAAATTCTATTTCTTTGTGGGTGCTGAGCTGTCTTCCTTGAGTATCTCTGAGTTTTGAAATCCTGTTATGAGACCTGTGATCCATGGTTGACTTGTGAAAAAACTTTGTGTTTCTTTCCCCTTCTTTTATCCATTGCACTCTCGATTTCTGTCTCCAGAAGATCTCCTCTTGCTTGCATTTGTCTTCCCATTCCTGTTGAAGAGAGTTAGCTTGTATTTTCCTTTCCTCGGTAAAGCCATCTGTGATGAGGACCTGGTTAATTCCCTGTAGTTTCTGTTCAACTTCTTTTTTGGCTTTGAAGATATTGCCAAACTCATTTTTGTTCCACTCTTTAAGCCTGAGTTTGATGTGTTTCAGTCTTTGATGCAGAAGGAACATATTAGTTCCCTGAATGGGCATATCTTCTGCCCACCATTTTCCAATATTGCTGATGAAGTCAAGGTGGGTGAGCCAAATATTTTCAAACCTAAAAGGTCTGTTTCTCGAAGTGCCTATAAAAGAAGCTTCAAGTTGGACAGGCTAGTGATCCAAGCCTCCAAAAGGGAGGATTAAAGCAGACAAGTCAAGGCTTGAGAGGATGAGGTCCTCAGAGATTATGAATCTATCTAGTTTGGAGGCAACTTGTGAAGTCCCTCCCCGCTTATTATTCCAGGTAAAGGTACCATTTTTTGTCTCTGTATCCACTAGCCTCATGTCGTTTAGGCAGTTCTAAAAGGCTATGGAGTCTCTGCCTAGTGTTCTAGTCCCACCTTTTTTTCTGAAAGAGATCTGATCATATTAAAGTCCCCCCCCAAAAGCCAGGGCATAACAAGATATCTTCCTCTTAGCTCCTCCAGTGAGCTAAGAACCCTGAGTTTGTCTTCAAGTTTTTGAGGACCATAGACTTCCTTATCACCCAAAGGTTGGATCACCATCGATAGGTAGTTCTTGGATGCTTCAGCATCTAGGATTCCAAGTTTTGGGGGGTTCCAAAGTGTGAGAATCCCTCCTGCTGTGTTGTCTGCTTTAACTTCTAGATATTCATACTTGATGAACCATTTTCTATGTATCTCTCTTATTTTATCTATTGAACATTTTGTTTCCTAGATAAACACCATATCTGGTTTTTCTTCTTTTATTCTATTACTAAGATTTCTTTGTTTCCTTTTGCTTCCTAGACCCCTAATATTCCAAGTTGTAAGCTTCATTAAGAAAGGTTTGTAAATGAGTAACTAGTAAGGTATTTCATCTTACCTGAGTTGATCATGAGTTTCCCACACTCTATCAGCAGCTCATTCTGTCTTTTTCTTCCTCTTTTCCTGCCTGGGTTCTTGGGAGCGTGTCCCGATGTTGCCTCCATTGTTTTTACCCCTCTGTTTTCCTAGCTATCATGGTTTCTTTTGACTCCAGAACCCTTTGCTTGAGATCTCCAAAAGAAAAGTTGTTGTACTCTGTCAAACTCCTCTTGAGGTAGAGAATCAACCCCTTTGGTGGATCCCTGCTCTAGGAACTTTTCTAAATCAAGATTCTCCCTTTCAAGAATTTCCTGCAAATCATGCTCCTCCGTTCCAACCTCGCTTGGGGTCATCTCATGTTCCCTGTCAAGTTCCATAGTGCTTGGGCATTGGATACTCCAGCACTCCCCATGTGTTTCGTGACATGGACTAATCGCCTCTCGAGGATCCGTTAACTCTGGCGATGCGTTTGTTTACTAACACCTGCGGGTTTTGGTGTAACGGCAATTGTGATCCCAACAAATGGTATCAGAGACAGCTCCCTGTTTACCCTTTATGTCTTTGTAACTCCTGATCTGCTCCATTGCTCTTTCTATAATTCTATCTGCCTACCTACGTTCTGTCTCTGCGCTGCCCTGACATGGTTCCTGACACTCCTTTAGTTTGTTTTTTTCAGGTATATCCTCCATGCTGTCATCTTTTTCCTTCTTTGCAGGACTATCCTCCAGTACCTAGTTCGTTCCATTGTTCCCATCTTCTTCTTCTAATATCTTGAATCTGTTATGACTTGGTTGCTTCTCCTCGTTGATTTTCTTCTGGTTCTTTTTCCCTCCTTTCCCTCTGCCTCCTACCTTAGAAAATCCTTTAGTATCTTTGCCTGTGTTGGTTTTAATATTGCTCTCCATTTTGTTTAATGTGCAGTCTCTGAAGAGGTGTTCGTGTTCATGACATTTGCGACATCTGAATGGGACATGTTCATAGTCCACCGCCTGCACCCATTCTTCATCATATACTTCTAGAATGATTTCGTCCGGAAGTGCTCCAGATAGGTCCATTTCTACACATATTCGGGCAAAGGAGGTGTATTTTCCTCGCAGAGTCGCATCTGATATTTTTTAAAAATGACCTAGTTTATTGCCTATGGCTTTTAAGGATTCTGGCAGCCAATAATCTAAAGGTAGGGAGTAGAGTCTTATCCATACCGGCACTGATGTGAATGTCTCTCGCTCTGGGACAAAATTCATCACCCATGGTCGCATGTAGAGTCCTGCAGCAACATAAAAATATGGTCCTCCTTCGAACACTCTGTCTTTGTCCTCTAAGTTTGTGAACACTACTGTGAAGAAACCCTTGGACCCAAGGTGAAGATTTATTTCTCCCTTAGGTTTCCAGTGGTTCTTTATCCATGCATGCAAAGCCTTCTCCGTTGGCCATATCCCCATAAATTTGCATATTACTGCATACGCCGCCATGTGATCCCTGTGCACCTGTAGCGCTGGATCACTTAAAACAACCCGGGGTGTGATGGCTGACCTAGGTTTACAGAGTCTTGTCATATTCTTGTGCTCAACTCTCTGACTGCCTCCTCCTGTTCTCTTCTCTCTTTTGACTTCCTCATGATTCTCTTCCCGTTCCTGTGATCTGATGTTTTTCTGTTTTTCTGTTTTTTTGTGTTGATACTCCCAGTTTTTGCCTCCATTGGTTTCTTGAAGCGGTTCGAAACTGCATGACTGTAGGAGGGAGTGGAACTCCCCCCTCCTCGCGCCCCTCCATGGTAACCAACACTGATGCCCTATTGCAAACCCTAGTTCAGCTCGCTTCCCCCGCACCGTCGCCAAAAAATTGTCCAAGGACTCCAACAATTCACATATCCTCATAGCACAAACTTCATTAGTTCCAAATTGTGAAATTGATGTTGCCAATATACAATCCAATCAATTTTTCCATCAGGGATTTCAGCGATGTGCAAGTTGCATCTTTCTCTATGTTTTGTAGTAATCAAATGACCCATTATGTATTCAGTTAGACTTCCACCTTGCTCCACCACTTTCCAAGAAAATATTCCAACAGAATTTCCATGAGGTTTTTACCAAAACATCTCCCAAAGTAATCCAACATGCAAAAAAACAAGGAGAAATGATCCAGAATATAGATAGTAGCCATTATTTTCAACCTCATGCATTTGAATTGTAATAGATATGGGTAGACCACGTATGTTCCTTATGGCATCAAGGAGTGATCTATTTGAAATCTGATGCAAAGGAATATTTGCACATGAGAAACTTGTCGATTGTGAATTCACCAAATTCTACATTGTATCCTCAATTTTGCTAGCATATAGACTATGCTTCACACCAAGATAGACTTCGTAGATAATGGACTTCCTTAGGTTCGGAACCATGCTTGGTAAAGATGTTGCAATCTAGTTTGACCCCACTTGCTCAACACTAGGCTAGTCAGAACTCATCATATGAGATGCCAGTTTGTCTTGTGTTCCTTTCTTCCCTTGTTGTTGCAATTAAATTATCATTGTCTATGTAATCTTGTCTTGAGGGCAATACATTATTGTGACTTGTAGCTCTAACGAGCTTCTCCTTAAGCATAAATTTGGGGAAAAAATATATCTCATCTTTGTAGAAGATGATTTCGTCTTCCACCTTGAATCAGTCATCATGAATGAGTCCATCCAATATTTCACGAGAAAAATTATTCTTAGAGTACTCTACTAAGAGATGGACTCTCCAATCTCTCAAGAATGTGTCGTGTTCCGCATGCCTGACCTCATTAGATTGTAAGTTGTTACATGTAGTTCTACAACATGGCATGCAAGCAAGTTCTCCTTGTTTGAGTATGACCTCCATTTGTTGGGCTATGACAATGCAAGGACCATCATTGGTCATGCCTCTCAAAACTACCTTGTTGCCCTTTGGGTCTCGAAATTCCATTTTCATCATTTGGTAGTTCATCACAATTCTTCCTAGCGAGTATAACCACTGACCTCTGTTAGGTCCCTATACTACTAGTGTAACCCCTTATTGTTATTAGTACAATCTCCTTATTATATTGTTGTGCCCATGTAGTCCCCATATTGTTATTATTGTGCCCCATAGAAGCCCACTAATGTTATTATTGTGCCCTTACATTATTATTGTTATGTCGGCTGTGATTATATTATGACACCTTAGACTCCTATATATAGAAAGGAGGTCTTGTCATTTGTATCATCCAATAATTGTTCATTTGTGTAATGTAAAGGAGGTTGCCCCCTCGAAGAGACTATTTCTAAGGCGTTCATCTATCTTTTCTATATTTTTGTGAGCTGATTCCATAACATTTGGTATCAGAGCTTTGGATTCTAGGGTTTCGTTGCTTCAAATAGGTCATCATGGCATTTTCGCTATAACTTTTTTTCTGTGACAGTTCAGAAGTGAAAGAAAACCCATTTGAGACAAAATCGCACTGAACCTCGAGTCCGAATTTTAGAGCTTATCTCGCTATATTTTCGGAGATATGATCCGAGGAAGTTAGGGTTTTTGCAAGCTCCAGAATTTCAACTAAAACAGCTCATCGTGGGATTTTTGCTATAACGCTTTCGCTACAAAGTTTCAGAAGCTAAAACAAAAACCCATTTGAGAAGGAATCAGTCTGAACCTTGGCTCCAAATTTCAGATCATGTCTCGCTATATTTTAGGAGATATAGTCTGAGGAAGTTAGGATTTTTGCAGACCCCCAAATTATATTCCAAACAGGTCACCTTGGGAAAATCGTCATAACTTTTGTTCTAAGCATCATATTGAAATTTCGTAAGAAGTTTCAAAAAGAGGACCTCATGTAGTTTTCTGTGTATCAGTTTCAGGTACTAAGGTCGAAACAGTGAGACGTGGCACGTCATACAAGTTCGCTCTACTGAACTAGTCTATAATCAATTCACTGTGGGAGATTTGGAATAACTCTTTCTTGGATAATCAAATTCTGATCAGAATGGCGGGGTTAGAAAGAGAACTCGGAGAGCTACCACAGGAAGAAATTTCAGAACTTGGAGATCTGAAATTACAGAGTTACAGTGGTTTCAAGATCAAGCTCCTAAAATCAAGAAAAATCAAGATGAGGAAGTCTGATGGCAAGGATCTGGTAAATTGGATACTACAGATGGGGAAATATTTTGATCTACATGGCGTACCACTGTTACAAAAGGTATGTATTGCATCTTCATATTTAGAACAAGATCAATTTTTATGGTATAAAGGGCTTTGTTCTCGTAAACCACTTGTTACGTGGTCAATTTTCACGGAGGAAATTATAGCACATTATGAGGATACAAAGAGCAACACCACAACAATTGGAAGAAAAAAAGAGAAAAAGGGCTTTGTTACAAAGTGGAATGAAAAATTATGGCAACAAGAAAGTCTACCCCTCACAACTATAAAGATGGAAGTGTTGTTTCTCCTAGCCTTCCACAACCTACAAGGGTTACACCACAACAATTGGAAGAAAAAAGAGAAAAAGGGCTTTGTTACATTTGTGATAAAAAATACACTAAAGGTCATAAGTGTGCTAAGAAGAAATTATTTTACATAGATTATGAATAGGAGGAAGAAAAGGATCAAGAAAGATCAAAAGAAGAGGATATACACCAGGAACCCACCCCAGAGAAAGAAGAAATGAATCCGACCATATCTTGTAAAGCATTGAAAAGAACTACCACTCCTCAAATTCCCAAGATAGAAGGACATATCAAGAAGAAAAAAGTTCAAGAAGTGAAAGATCACATCAAGAAAAAAGAAATGAATCCGACCATATCTTGTAATGCATTGGCCGGAATTACCACCCCTCAAATTATCAATATAGAAGGACATATCAAGAAGAAAAATGTTCAAGGATTGAAAGATCACATCGAGCACCAAGAAATGAATCTGACCATATCTTGTAATGCATTGGAAGAAATTACCACTCCTCAAACTATCAAGATAGATTGACATATAAAGAAGAAAAAAGTAATAGTGTTGATTGATTCGGGTAGTACCCATAATTTTATTCATTGTAAGATAGCCAAGGAATTGAATTGCTTCATATATCCAGCACCAAAGTGTCAAGTGATGGTTGCAAGTGGAGGAACCATAAATTCCTTTGGAAAGTGCCATAATATCAAGCTATCCATGGGAGAATATGTATTGAATAGCCCAATGCTTTCCATTCCAATGTGTGCTGTTGATGTTGTACTAGGTGTCCAATGTCTACAATCTTTGGGTAAGATAGCTTTTAATTTTCAAGAACTTTTCTTGAAATTTTTTTGGGAAGGAAAGGAAGTTGAATTAAGGGGTTTCGAAGGGAAACCTGGAAAGATAATCAACTCTAACAGCATGACAAAGCTTCTAAATAAAGAACAACAGGATGTAACTGTACAATTATGTTCACTAGAGGATCCCACATCGAAATCATGTATTTCTCTAGATCTCCAAAACATTTTGGACAATCATTCCAAGGTATTTGAGACTCCCAAAGGCCTCTCACCTATTCGTGATCATGATCATGCTATTCATTTGATTCCAGGAAGTGTTCCTCCAAACATCAGGGCTTATAGATATCCATATGCCCAAAGGAGTGGGAACTCATTCAAAAGTTGCAGAAGATTCCAGTTCAAACAGTATTGCGACAACTTGACAAGGAAGGAAAAATCAGATTGGAACCTGAAGCAATCATAGAACCGAGAAATCGAAAACTATGAAATAGGTCAGTTTCAGAGTATCTCATCAAGTGGAAGAACTTACCCGCTGAAGATTCCACATGGAAGAACAAGAATTTATACAGAAGCATCAAGAACTACTCAAGCGTTGAGGACAACACTTTTTGAAGGAGAAGGGCATGTTAGGTCCCTATACTACTAGTGTAACCCCTTATTGTTATTAGTACAACCCCCTTATTGTATTGTTGTGCCCATGTAGTCCCCATATTGTTAGTATTGTGCCCCATAGAAGCCCACTATTGTTAGTATTGTGCCCTTACATTATTATTGTTATGTCAGCTTTGATTATATTATGACCCCTTAACTCCTATATATAGAAAGGAGGTCTTGTCATTTGTATCATCCAAGAATTGTTCATTTGTGTAATGTAAAGGAGGTTGCCCCCTCGAAGAGGCTTATTTCTAAGGCGTTCATCTATCTTTTCTATCTTTTTGTGAACTGGTTCCATAACAACCTCCCAGCACCATATTAGTATCTACCAATTCTATCACATAAAAATCATCAGTAAGCGTATACTTACCAAGAGTGACACTCAATTGTGGCACTACCTAGATGCATGTCATATGATACTCATTAGCCGCCCTCACTTCGAAGCCCTTAAATTCTTGGACGTGGATGCCTCTCCTTACCACTACAGCTACATCAATAAAGTTGTATGTTTCTCCACCATCTATCAATGCTATGACACGTTGCCCTTGTATGATGCCCTTGATTTTGAATGTGTGATATTAGGGAACTCCTAAGAGAGGCGATATTACCCCCTTCAATTCTTGGAAGTGGCTTCCTCACCACTTTTAGGGGTGGTGCTTCCTCATAGACATTAAGCTCCTTCCTTGGTGGTTGCATTGTATCATTCTCACTATCGCTATCGGGTAGTATTTCAATCTAGTGAATCTTACCTTCTCCCAAACATCGGTGACCTGGTTCCCATGACTCTTTGCAAGTGAAACAAAGCTTCTTTCTTCTAAGCTTATTTGATTCTCTTCATCTAACCAATCCCTCTTGGTTTTGTTATCCAAAGATATATTCTCGCCCTTCTCTTTTGGAAGGACTAGTGGCATGGGTGGATCCTTCACCTTTGGTGTTGCACCTCCAATATCTCGAGTCTTCTTGATGGCGTCCTATAGGGTTTTCAGGTTGAAAGCCTTAACCTAACCTTGTAAGGGTTCGGCTTGTTGAATTTTGAAGCTATGGTTGGTCTTCATAATTAATACTTTACCCCTTAATGTATTTATAATGATAAATATAAAGCATGTTCTTCATGCTTTTGTCAAAAGAGAAAATATGTGACATGCTCTTCATGTCTGTTTTTTTAAAAGAAAAATTGAAGTTTTAAAAGTTGAATTTTTTGATCCAAAGAAGCCAAGTCAGCCCTCCTCCTAGTCAAGTCATCCCAGTCATAAAGGAACCCATTCGGCCAGCTAATCTACGATATATATGAGGCATTCGACCTCCTTCCAAAGCATGAAATTCAAATTACACCCGAGGAAGAATATGAAGCTTAAGTGTGGGACCAAATCTCTAAAGTAGCAGCATATCTAGATCTTTGTGGAAGGATCGAATTTATAAGGACCAAGAACTTTGTGAAAGGCAGCAGGACCGACATTCATGTGTGAAGAAGCAGAGCGAAAATCTACCATAGCAAACTAGATCAAGATGAAGTTCTTGGGCAGATGTTTGGCCAAGTCTACTTTGTTAGTCAATTTGACCTTATGGGTGACTAGATGATCTAGGTGTGTCTCTCGTTGAACTAAATAATTTCTCTGAGGAAAGGGTTGTTGGGATTTTCCCCCAAGTGGGTTTTCCTAGGGTTAAAAGTTGTGATCCAATTGTCATTCTTGTTCTATTGTTGAAGATCTTATGTGTAATTACTTAATGATGAATGTAAATACAAGAGGACAAAGTAAAAATCATTAGAAATAATTATCAACCAGAGGACCTATGAAAAATCAACACGGATAATCCGTTTCTTAAGAGCATGATCAGTCTTTCTTCGGTGATGTAAGTGACCATGGATACAGTCCATTTGAATCCTACGATATACTCCTCATGCGAGCAGGTCTGTTTGAGTTGTCTCAGCTCTCTAAACTGTATATTTGGATTCTTCTAATCAAATCTATCTATCAACCACTGCATAAAGTCTACATAAGAAGTGATGTGTTCATGTCCCAACATAACCAGTCCATGATACCAGCAATCATGTGCTTCTCCTTCTAGGTGTAGCATGGAAAATTGAATAGCATTTGTTTCCTGCATGGGATTAAGTCGGAAATAGGTGTCCAACTTTTGCATCCAATCCATTGCTAAGCATTTTTATGACCCATCAAAAGATGGGATGGGTAGCTTTCCTACCTTGCGTATCAAATACAGATTTCATTGTTCCTTAGGTCTATTCTAATATCTGATGTTGTTGTATTCCAAAAAAGTTAGGGTTGCTCAAGTGTTCTCTTCTAATATTTCATTCTCCCGAAAGTATTCATCAAAGAGTATATTTTGCTCTATTGCTTCTTGGGTCATTATCTGATGTTGGCTTAAAAATAGAGGGAGTAAGGGCATGAGGCTCCCTCCGCTAATTTCCCTAGTGTTAGTGCGCACAGTAGGACCAAAGTTATGGTTACCACTACCTTCAGTGGTGGTTTTGTTGATGCCAACAACGTTTAGGTTTCCTATGAGTTGAGCCATTAACTGAGCAAATAGTTGTTGTCCTTGAGCTAATACATGGGTTATTTATTGTTTTCTTTGAATCAATTGTTGTCCTTGCATTAATATGCATGTCATTTGTTGTTGTCCCTGGAGTATGGAATTTAGTAAGATACCAGGGTCTTGTTCTCCTTGCCCTACTCTATCTCCTCCCATGGTTAAACGATGGGTGTTTCTCTTCCTCCTTATGATAACATTGCTTGTACCTGTTGGAACCATACAAGGATCATATGCTCACAAGTTGGAAGGATGCTTGCTTTGATACCACTGTAGTGACCTAGGGCAATTTTTCCTCCTATGGTTTCTTATTTTATATGGGGTTTTCCAACAAAAATTCAATGCATTCATACAACAGTAGGCATTCCCTTCGTAAGGCACAACTTATTCAATATAATAGTAACCTTAGCCAACATAAATGTAATATCACGTAATCACACAATGTATAGGATTTATTATTCCATAACCAAAATCTGTCCAAATCAAATACTTTACAATATTGTATGTTAAATGAATTAATGTTACTAGCTTAATTGGACTTCACTACAACCTACAGAACTTGGGTTAATTCATGGTCTGAGAGATTACTGAGACTTAGATTAGCTCTTGTAGTAAGATCGCAGATGAGTTTCTTGCTTTCTATGAGTTTTTCCAAATTTAGGCCCTACAATTGTGGTTGGACCACTTAACCATTGTCGTCTGCCTAGATCAGGGTCCTAAACATCCCGCCACTAATTTTTAGGGTCGTGTTGCACTCAGAATGCCCTACCACTCATTAGCCTTCGAATTTCCCAGAAAACCCTTCCTAAATTAGCCTCGAGGCTATTGTAATGCCTCAAGAAAGTATCGATCCAACACAACCTTTAATATGTCCTTTAACTAGCCTCGAGGATGATCCATTCTTGCTTGAATTTACCCTCGTTTATGCTCATTAAACTCTTGTTGGCCTGTCACAAATTTATCTAGGTCTCAGGATGTTGCCCATTTCATAAACTTGTCACCTTTTGCCTCGAGATGATTCGATCTTCTGCCTCAATTAAGATCTGACTAGCCTCGGGAGAAAATTAGATATCTTGCCTCAGTCTCTCCACCATGATTTGTTGACCTTCAAATAGATAAATATTCTTGTTTACCAAAACAATACAGAAAAAACAAAAAGAAAAGTCACTGGGTAGGGTGGGATCACCTCCACCGAAACTAGTCCAAGGAGAAATGGGGTCTTAAAATCCTCAGCGCCTTAGGCTCAAAGAAAATAGAGACAAATAATCCAATCCAATTGATGCCTCCAAATTAATCCAATGTTGAATGGTGTTCTAATTGATGTCAACCCTGGAGTTTGACTTTGACTAAACACATATAATTGATGTCAAACTGTTAATGAACGCTTTTAATATTTGTCTGAATTACATTGAGTTGGAAGCTCCACAGTTAGATGGTTGAAAACCCTAGTTCTAGGGTTTGGGTTCTTTAGACTAAGGACATACCCCAAACTTGTTCAAGGCTTTTGAAGATGTAAACCATGGAATTTGTCATGGAGATCCTCGCCATTGGATTCACCTCATCAAGTTGGTTCTGGTGGTATATGGCACACCCCGAGAGGCCTCCCAGTTTGAGAAATATTCATGTTTAAATTTGAAGACCCCAGTTTGTGGGCTAAAACCCCATGCATGATGACATGGCAAATCCTCTAATGTCCAACATATTATTTAATCATTGGTGTTGGGCTCATATCAAATTTTTAAAGATATATTAAGTCTTAAAAGCCTTAGAGATTATTTTTATATACATCCACAAGGGTTCTTGGGTTCAAAAATTATATCATACTCCAAGAAGAAAACTTGTGGCCTTATCCTTAGGGTTGAACTTCATACTAATTGAAATTCAACATTTCAAGATGTTTAACCTCCTAAAGGTTCTCCAACGACCGTCTTATGGAAGCCCTTATGTATCCATGAGAAATATATAAAAGGAAGTTATATTCTCCTCCACAAGTATCGAACAAAACATGATCACCATTTGAAAAACAATTGCTCTAAAATTTAGCCTTTGAGGAGTCAACACAGAATTCATAACAAGGTTTTAGACTAGGGTTTCGTTTAGGATTTGATCAAGGTTTTCATTACATTTTCTTTTTGGTTTTTGGGTTTCATTTAGGGAAAATTTTCATGCAAGTAAAAGCTCAGTTGTGAGCAAGTGTTTGTGATTCATTAGGCACATAACTATTACTGTTGAAGGTAGACTTTGACGTTAACATATCTTGCCATTGTATCTAAGTCCTTCGCTCAAGAAATTGAAGTCAGATCTCATTGGCACTGTGAAAATTCCTATGTCTAACAATCTCAGGAATCGTACGGCAAGCAGCTGAATCTACTTCACCTAGATTGTTAATTATGTTACAAACTTATTTCAGATTTCTTCATGAAATATCGATGCAGATTACTAAAGCAGCCTACACCAATTAAATATGATTCTGAAACATAGAAACTGACCAAGGAAAATAGAAACAGATAGGATACAATTATTTTTGGACAAAAAGTTCCCTAGAAAAACCCAATGCGAGAAAACCGGTGCAGCAGCTATGAGGGTTTATTATTATTAAGCAGTAGCAAATTCTGAATACATCTCTGAATACCTCACAGAGTTATTCAGTTACAGAGAGAAATACTGGCAAAATCTTTGCGAGATTACCTCACACAATCACTGAGAAAAAGTCCCGGAGGATGCGGCCACTAGATGAGGTGCCTGTGGTAGGCTATGTGCTGCCTCTACGTTGTCCCAGCGTCAAATCTCCTAGGCACTGCGTCACCCAGTTGGGGAATCTACCTGCAACCCAGAGTCACTGCTCTCAACCTCTCAGTCTCACACCCCGACTTTCGGCCACTGAAACTAACTCTGCTGCTAGATTTTCGGCTTTCTCTCTCACCCTCTACGATGCCTCTACGTGGCCTTGTTGGCGCTATCTTAGCCTATGCGTCTGAGCTACTGGATCACCCTCTGCCTCTCTCTACTGATGATTCTCCGGCTAAGAAAATCACTCTCTCTCTGGAAGCTATCCCTGCCCCTCAACTGCAAGAGATTTCTTCAATCGATTTTTCCTCCTGAGAACTTCTCACTTCAGAAAATCGATTTCCTCTATCTCTCTGTGTGTTTTCCAAATGACCCTCAAGCCCCTTCTTATATCTTCTTGTTGGACAACCAACGGCCTAGATTAAACCATAAACAAAGGCTCATATCGCTTTGACTTGATCTATGGCTTTTTTTAGAAGTTTCACCCCTGATTAGATTAATACCCATTAATATTTTACTTTTCCTAAGTTTAGACATAGGAACCCCATTAAAAATATTAATTATTTTAATAAAATCACTTCTGGGTGGAATTTCCCAAAACACTTTCTGGGTTCTTTGGAATACCTGTGCCCAAGCCTCCCTGCAAAATTTGAGGCTTAGAGCACATCCGATGCTACCCCAAATCAACACTCCCTCTTAGCGAGGAATGTGCTCTAGCAATACACTGTCTCTTTGCATACTGCTCTGATTCTTAAGCATCTTCTCTGCACTGCTGGTGTCTGACCTGTTGTCCACCAACTACTGCGTTGATGCTGCTATTGTATTGTTGCCTTTGACACTACCATTGCCAATGCTACATATGTACTACAGCTCCCTCTCAAACGTTGCATCTACTATGCTACTAGCACTGCCACTGCTAACATTGCATCCGTACTGCAACTTAGTTGCTAAGAGAAGCAACTAAAAACACCCAAAACCAGACAAGTATCTAGTGGATACTCCTCGGTGCTAAAATCCTGAATGTTGCTAGTCCCATGCTGCCTCTGAAGCCACTGCGTTGTTGAAGCTCTGCATTGTACCCTCTTGCACTGCTGCCTCTCTGCTCTGCTCTACGCTGCTAAGTCTCTGGCTCTCCTAGCCACTGCATCTGTCGAATCAACACTCCATGGCACCAATTGAAACTCCACCATCACACTACCACTGATGATGGGCTCCTGTAGCAAGGTGATGATCTAAGAAGTGGGCTCCTCAAGGATCCTGCCCATCTATAGCTCTTTCGAACTACAACTCTAAATCAACTGACCTCCCTCCTAGAGATGCCGCTGCCATCTCTGCCAAATAGAAATGTCGAATAGCCTCCTCTCTCCTCTGTGCAGCACTGGACTAGACTACGCACTCCCTTCTGGAGCTTGTAGATCTATTGCCCCTTGTTGCTGCTCAAAAATGAGAAATGATTTCCTCAACAAGAAATTATTGAGGAAGTATTCCCTCACTATGTGATCTGCTTCTTCCTTCTGACAGCTTTTCTTCCCAACACTCAGCTTACAGGAACTGCGTCCCTCTAGCTCTGTGTGGCGCTGCCTAGCTCCCTCTACCTTAGCAAGTCTTTGATCTGGCAATCTTACCTCTCTGTCGGCTCACTCAAAGAGACACCCACAAAAATATAACCCTCCTGGCTAGAACTGCGCAATCCCTCAGGGGATTCGAACTGTTGCTTGTTGCGGCAAGTTGGCCCTTGCTTCAGTGCTAGATCTGCTCTTTCCCTATTTCACATCAATGGCTCTGATACCATGTGAAAATTCCTATATCTAACAATCTCACATATCCTACTACAACCAGTTGAATCTACTTCTCCTAGATTGTAACTTATGTTACAAACTTATTTCAAATGTCTTCTTGAAATATCGAAGCAGATTACTAAAGCAGCCTACACCAATTAAATATGATTCTGAAACATAGAAACTGAGCAAGGAAAATAGAAACACATAGGACACAGTTATTTTTTGACAAAAAAGTCCCCGGAAAAACCCAATGCAGGAAAATCGGTGCAGCAGCTCTGAGGGTTTATTTTATTAAGCAATAGAAAATTCTGAATACATCTCTGAATACCTCATAGGGTTATTCAGTTACAGAGAGGAACACTGGCAGAAGTTTTGTGAGATTACCTCACACAATCACTGAGAAAAAGTCATGGTTGATCCAGTCACTGGATGAGGTGCCCCTGGTAGGCTATGCGTTGCCTCTACGTTGTCCCAGCGTCAAATCTCCTAGGCACTTGTCACCCAGCTGGGGAATCGATCTACAGCCCAAAGTCACTGCTCTTAGCCTCTCGGTCTCACACCCCGGCTTCTGGCTACTAAAACAGACTCTGCCGCTAGATTTTCGACTTTCTCTCTCACCCTCTATGTGGCCCCGCTAGCCCTGCGTCATCCTATGCGTTTTGGCCACTGGATCACCCTCGGCCTCTCTTTGTTGATGATTCTCCAGCAGAGAAAATCACTCTCTCCGGAAGCTATCCCTGCCCCTCAATTACAAGAGATTTCTTCAATTGATTTTTCCTCCTGAGAACTTCTCACTTCAGAAAACCGACTTCCTCTATCTCTCTGTGTGTTTTCCAAATGACCCTCAAGCCCCTTCTTATATCTCCTTGTTGGACAACCAATGGCCTAGATTAAACCATAATCAAAGGCTCACATTGTTTTGGCTTGATCCGTGGCTTTTTCTAGAAGTTTCACCCTTGAATAGATTAATACCCATTAATATTTTAATTTTCCTAAGTTTAGAATTAGGAACCCCATTAAAAATATTAATTAGTTAATAAAATCACTTCTAGGTGGAATTTCCCAAAACGCTTTCTAGGTTCTTTGGAATTCCTGTGCCCAAGCCTCCCTGCAAAATTTGAGACTTAGAGCACATCCGATGCTACCCCAAATCAACAGACAGTATAAAGGTGACCTTGTTGATAGAAACAATATGACAATGGGACCCAATGACTTCTTGTTTAACTATTAAACCTGACAGTTGACTTGAATTGTGGCATCACAATGATCTACATGAGAGTGCACTTGGTATTTGACAGTGTCTTTTGGTACTTGATAGTGTTCCTTGTACATGATAGCTTCCTAATGATATGATAAGTACTCAACTGACATAGCATAGTACCTATATGACAATGGATGATTATTAAACATTGATTATCGACAGCTAGTGACCTTGATGATGATCTTCAATTGTAGCAGTGAGCAATGATAGATCGCAGAGTGGTTAAAGATAATAGTGGTTTAATTTGGCTTTGTAATTGAGCAAAAGCGGGATTTGGTTAGAGGTATGATTGTGCAATGGTCACATTGAGCAGAGTTGAGCAATGAAGTTGTCTGGACTTGACAGTGATATACATACCAAGAAGAGCAATAGAACCTTCATTACAATCTCTCTATATTGATGTTGAGCATAGCGGGATCCAGTTTGAAAATTGTGAAACATGGTCTGCCGGCTAATCTAGGTGGTTGGGTGGTGCAAGGCAAGAGAGTGGAGTCTCCTTCATGTTGGAGCCTGAGAACACTTCAAGGCAGCAGGGTGGTGCTAGGGCAGGGTGAAACCTGCACAGGGCATTGAAGCGACCGACCAATAGCAGCTGGTAAACAGGGTGTTGTTGCATTTGTCATATTGGAGTCTGATTCCAGGGCATTGGATCATCCTTCCGGTTGCAACTAGTAAACAAGGCGTAGGAGCATCCTACAGGTTGGAGCCTCCTTCAGTTGGAGCTGAAAACTTGATGTAATTATTTTTTTAAAACAAATATTAAGAAGTGTTTAGTGGTTTTTGACCCAAAAGGGATTTTCCACCTAAAAATCTATGTCTATTGTCTTTATTATCGCACATTGTTGAATGGTGTTGTTTACAGTTCATGTTGATGAAATGTTAAAGATAATTAATGTTCAGAAAGATTTAAAATACTAATTAATAAGAAATATTGATTCAGCGCCCTCTTAGTATTTCCAACATCCAACCCTCTTGTATTTATAGATTTCCCTAAGCTAGAGGAGCACTAAGGAAAAGTTAGAGGAGGGTTGGTGTAGTGGCTATTAGCCCCCTCTTAAGGCCGCAAGATTTTGCACTTGAGCTTTTGGATATTATCTCAAGAAGTGCAAGATTCTATTGTAATAGAACCAACCCCAAACATATCTGATGCAGGGTGCCTCCCACCCATAGGACTACCTCCCAGCTTCAGCGGAGTAGCTAGAGTTTTATCCAATGCTTATTTCCCCTTCAACCTTGGATGGTAGGACTCAACCCTACATCCCATGACAATATAGTCAAACCCACTATTGTGCCCGCGTTAATTTTCTAAGTGCCAATCAGATTCACTGTCTCATGTAATTATTTTATGCCCAAAAATTTTCTTTTACCAATAAATAATTTTCTACTATAAATTTTAATTTCTAAAAATTACAAACAACAATACTTTGGCACTTTTAACAGTAATTTTGCAGCAAAAACAAAATAAAGAATATCCCAAACAAAACAGCAACACAATTTTACCCTCATCACATTCAATTAACTTAGATAAATCACTAGGCTCCCTAACCAGGGGAAATGACCCATATAAATTACAACAAAACCTAAAGAATTTCCAGCAAAAAGTCCAACCCCTCAATCCCCTATACAACCCTCCTTCAGCCTCCTGCGCATTCCACGTGCAGCCCATGTTCGCTAGCCATTTTACACATGCAACTCCCTTGGTTGTGCGACCTTCCTAGATTCACAAGTGCAAGTTCCTAGCTAGTTGTCTCATTGATCATATTAATTGCTCCTCTCAAACAACCACATATAGAGGTCACTTCCACATGCTAAGACACCAAGCCTATGTGGAATACCTTCTAATGCTACAAAACTCAATGGCCCAATAACAACAAGCCAAGATCACGCCTTTCACCCTCAGTCATAAGGACCAAGAGGCTTTGACATTATCCTTGTTTCTTTATTTTTCTCTCCTTTTCTTGATCAGCACCGAGATGTCCAGTCTCAAACATTTTATGTGACAGTATTATTACCTTTTGGGTTTGATTTTAGTTGGACCTAGTGATTAGATTAGCTAGACTGTAATGCCCTCTTCAGACTAATTACCCAAAGGGGGATGAAGTAGCCTATTTAACTGTGTAGGTAATAGTCATTTGTAAGAGGGAAACTTGCTAATCACTCAAAACTGAGTTTAGTAGGGAAGGAGAGGAGATTTATTTTGATCATCATGGATTGTTGGTCTTTCTGATTTTTGGACTGGGGCTCTTGGAGGGTTTTAAGACCTCTTTTCTAATTGGTTTCGGTGTGAAAAATCCCAGCCCAGCCAATTCCTCTTCTTTTCTGGTTACAAGGCAAAGTCTAATTAGGGGATCATCTTCTGAGGCATAATCTGTGGCAGTAAACTTTCTTAGTGGCATTATCTGGGCAGCAAGTCAATTCTGAGACAATATCTGAGGCAGCGGCCTATTACCTGGGGCATCATCAGAGGCATAGACATTATCTGGACAGTGGAATCAAGTCTGAAACATTATCTGAAGCAGCAGCTATCCCTAGGGCAACATCTATGGTAGTGAACTACCTCTAAGGCCTTAACCGAGGCAGCAAGCTATCTATGAAGTTTTTTCTGTGACAGCGAGTACTTCCAAAGCATGTGAAAACCAGACTGAATCAGCAAGTTACGTAGGAGAAGACCAGACTGAATCAGCAAGTTACGTAGGAGACAGAACCAACCCCGATATGGCAGCGGAATGCTGTTTTGAAGTAGCAAGGTCGGAGCCCCATATTATATGAGCGAGTCTGGAAATTCCATTCTGAGTCAGCAGAGGGTGCAATAAAGCTGCGGGTGACCCTACACGTCTGCCTGAGGAAAGGGACAGCCATCCCTTGTAGCAACAGTAGATCAAAGAACTACTTTTGAGCTGCGGGTGGCAGAAAAAGCACAAACAGGAGAGATGTACGAGTCTGAGGGGATACTGGCTGATTGGAGCCTGAGGCAGCCAGTGCTGTTATCAGTGTGGAGCATCCACCGAATTCAGTTAGTGTGGTTATGACAGTAGGATTTAGATAGATCTCTGATTGGTGATGGTTAGCTATAGTTAAGCAAACTCTGTTGTGCCATTGTAAGTCTCGTCATTTGCTGAATCAGTATTAGATTAATAAACAGTTGTTTGTGGAATCAAATGGCTGCTAGACTCTTTATTGTACTGCTGTGTATTCAATTAAACACCGTTATTTCAAAGATTAATGACTATTTTATGCTGTGATGAAAAACTGCTTTTTCTTGTATTCATTGAAACTCCTTCTCAGAATTGTGCCGTAAGGGGAATTTTCCCAAGAGGGATATTACATAGAAGCTCTTCTCTAGGCACTTTTTCTTCCATTTTCTTTGTCTTACTTTCAGCATTACCTAAAAGTTGTTTTCGCATCCCCAGATTGTGTTCACACTTAATGTATCTTTTAGTCTCATTAACCTACTTTTGTGATCATTTGTTAAATATTAATAAAATTATCTTATTTTTATATTTATTTATTTATAACAAAACAATATTGATATCAAATATTTTCGGACAAAATTACATTTAAATTATAAAATCATCAGTTTCAAACCACTTACTGTGTTTCATCATCAAAACATATTTACCAAAAAAACACCAAGCTGCTCAGCCTTGTTTATAGAGCAGCTTGTTTATAGTTTAGTAGAGACTACTGATCCCACCATTTGTAGTTATAGGTCCATGAATGTTACAATTTTGTTATCGTCCTGAAAATTAACAGATAATAAACATGGCCAGAATCCTGCTTTCACAACCCAAATCTACTTGTTGAAACAACTGATAAACTCAGGTTCCGTCAAATCACCTCACTGTTGTATCATGAAAGGTTTTATGATTTGTGATACCTGAAACTGAAGACCCAAATTTCTAAATGAAATCAGGAATATTTGAAACCAAAGAACTCAAATATTTGCGGAAATCTCAAAAACATAACTCTTATTGATATCAAATAACGTCTCACACTGTAATAAGAGCAATATCGATAATGCACTTCAATTTTGTTTCTGTTGCTTGCTGCTGTTAGCACCTATCAGTTTTCTTATTTTTAAGACAAGAAATAATCAAATTCCAAGTTTAGGTTCATAAGACTTTAATTTCCCTCAACCGATGGTTACCAAGTTTGGCCAAATCATCCCAAAAATTCAGAATTAATTCAGTATGTCCAAAGTATTCGTTTAAATTTGATCAGGTTCAAATTTAAACGAATACAAAAGGTAGGGGCACATTTCCTCTTCCGACCAAAACCCAGGGTTTCAACACCCCACGGGATTGAAAGTATCAACCTCTACTGTCTTACATGACTCATTAATACTTTTGACTAGGTCAAAGCAATAAGGGATAAGTTGTTTTAAACTTCAATAATGATTTTGTGAGTTCAAAGCGTGATGAAGGCAGGCCGGGTAGAATAAACCATTATATAGTATTTAAGGGATAAGTTGTTTTAAACTTCAATAATGATTTTGTGAGTTCAAAGCGTGATGAAGGCAGGCCGGGTAGAATAAACCATTATATAGTATTTAAGGGATAAGTTGTTTTAAACTTCAATAATGATTTTGTGAGTTCAAAGCGTGATGAAGGCAGGCCGGGTAGAATAAACCATTATATAGTATTTAAGAACAGTATTAAATTTAAACATGCTAACTATGCCTTAAACCATGCAACCATTCTAGCTCAAGTCATTACGTAACCCAACAGAACTAAGCTAGCAGGGTATGATAACCAAGCTAGAATGGGCTAGGATGACTGGGGGGACGAAGTCAGAGCAAGCAACATGAAGCCAAAACATATGGGGAGGAACTCTACAGCTTAGGAAATTCCAGATCCAAACTTGGATTCCCTAATTCATTCTCTTCATTTTTGGGCATGAATGCTTGCACTTGAACTCTACAGCTTAGGAAATTCCAGATCCAAACTTGGATTCCCTAATTCATTCTCTACATTTTTGGGCATGAATGTTTGCACTTCTTCTCAGCTAGGAAGAAAATCATGAACTTTATTCATCACAGACCCAGAATCTGAAACAAATTTTTTCAATGTTACCTCGATCTGCTATATTAAAACTGATAAAAGCATCAAGATTGAAACCAAATTTATACACTGAAGAATTATGCTTTTCTGGAATGAGAATGAAAATATCACTTTAATATAAAATTATAAACAAGAGATTTCTCTGAATCTTTATAGTTTACATATTTTCACAAATTTAAAGTCATGGATAGCCCTACAAAACCTCTAGAGATCAAACCACGTACAAATCCGATGCCGATGGCATCCAGAAGTTGCGAACCCTTGCAATGTTAAGCCGATTTAGGCAATGAATTGATGAAAGCGTTATAAGAAGAATCCAGATCAAATAACAACTGACGGGCCTGCTGTTCTGTTAGCTCCTCCGATGCCCCCATGTTCTTCAACTTCGAAATCCATTCCCTGGCTTTCACTTTACCCTCAAAGTCCGGTGGAAGCTGAGGAACCCTACTCAGGGCCGACAAAAGATCCGAAAGCGCGGGGTATAACTGATCCACGGCGACCATATTAAGCTTCAGAGAATCCATTGAGGTAATAAAATGCTGTACGCATTCGGCGACAGCAGCGGCAGTGCCCAAATCTGATGATGAAGCCCTGTGTTCAACGGTGGCCGGAATCCCGGAAACAAGTAAGCAATTCATAGCAGTAGGGAAATCCATCTTGTAGGTTTCCATGAATCTCTCAATGCTTGGGACTGTATCTTCAAGAGAATTTGTTAGGGTTTTAAATTGTGCAATCAACTTTGTGCATTCTGGTTCGTAATATTTTGAGGAAATTACGTCACAGACATATGCCTTCTCCATTTTCTCCATGGTTCTTATGATTGCAAAGAGGTCTGCGAAATTATCATACATTTCACGCTCGCGTTTATCGTTCCATAATTTTACCTCCCTCGCCATATCAGCCGCCATAATTTTAACTGCAACTCTTTGAATAACAGTGATACCCCTGCGAATTTTGATGCTATTTACCATGAATTGTTCCGACACGAAGAAATATGTTAGAAATAACAGATTTCTGGGGTGGGTTGCGGGGTTAATTAAAATGAATTAAGCAGCGGGGCAAAATCAAAGTCTTGTGAAAAAATCAAGGTTTTCGTTCAAAAATTAAGAACTTCAAACTGCAAATAAAGATACCTGTGCGTTTAATAGATTGATCGAACGTATGGAGGTTCTAGGTAATTGATATAGCCAGAGAACGTTCCGATTAAGCTCTCCAACCTCCTTAGTTTCACGAAAATTGGCTCCGTAGATACCTGCGAAGTGACTCCTCCGATACCTCGGGCAAAATGAAAATCAGAAATTTATATAATCTGGTTTGTGTTCTTTTAAATTGGATTTCATATGGTTTTAATTGATTTCTTTCTGCACGCTTACGCGGTTGCTTTGCGCATTGGGTCTGCTGCCAAGTCACTTTGTACTCTGACGAAAGCCAAGAATTTATCAACAAGTAAAACCACATTAATAATTTTGATGGGGTTGATATAGCTAAAAGTAACCTATTGCAATTTGAAGAAGGTTTTAATAATATATATATTAATTTAATTAATTATGTATAAAAAATTATAAGTTAATTTTAAATTGACAAAAAAAAAAATTATATATATTATAGAAGAAAGGTTTTTGGATTAATTATACTGATAGAATTTGGTCGAACCAACTAATGTGGCTCATCTTTAAGATTAGGTGAGAAATCCATCGATAAGGAATAAATAGTAAGGATGCAACATTGCCCAGAAATAGCGATTAAAAACTCGTTGTTGGTGAATTAGTTAATAGGTAAAGAAATTAATTATTAGGGAATTAGGGTAAGGATTTATTTCATTAAAAAAATCTATGTTTAGTTAAAAATAGCTGTTAAGGAATAATTAAAAATAAAATATTGAATTTTAATTAATCAAAGAAGTTATTTGTTAGAGGTTGACCAATTAGAAAATTAGTTGTTAGGAATCTAGAAATTTTATCCTAATGTAATCAAATAAATTAATATTAAGTTTATATTATTCAAATTAAAGGATAATAAGAAAAATACTACTAGAGATTTTATAATGTAAAATATATATATATAGTAATAACAATGAAAAAAAGAAAAGGATCAAGGCAGAAAACAAAAGAGAAAAAGCCAAAAAGAGAAAGAGGAGAAGAGGGGAAAAAAGGGAATGATGACTTACGATGAGAGAGCTGGAATCCAGCTCTTACTCAATTTCCAACCATCATCCCTATTAAGATTTTTGGCATGCCTTTCTATCTCAATCACCTCTCTAAGCTTCCTATGGTGGAAGTGGTCGACCTTAGCGATGACTTTGGATTCTTCAATGCAGACATGGTGCTTGGATTTTTTTGCATGCTCGGCTAACGCTGATGAGTGGGAGCGATTGTGTCTAATGTCTGCAGCATGTTCATTGATCCTCTGCTTAATAGATCTGCTTGTTTCTCCAATGTAGGGGATCCCACAGGAGCAGGGAACAAGGTAGACCCCTTTCGAGTCCTTAGGAAGCTTAGAGCAGGGAACAAGGTAGACCTCTCAAGAAGATTAATGTCGCTTCCTCATTCAAACCTCTCAATACAATTAAGAATTCTCTTAGATCTATTAAAGACCCTATTGATCCTAAGGACTCGAAAGGGATCTACCTTGTTCCCTGCTCCTGTGGGATCCCCTACATTGGAGAAGCAGGCATATTTATTAAGCAGAGGATCAATGAACATGCTGCAGACATTAGACACAATTGCTCCCACTTATCAGCGTTAGCCGAGCATACAGAAAAATCCAAGCACCATGTCTGCATTGAAGAATCCAAAGTCATCGCTAAGGTCAACCACTTCCACCATAGGAAGCTTAGAGAGGCGATTGAGGTAAAAAGGCATGCCAAAAATCTTAATGGGGATGATGGTTGGAAATTGAGTAAGAGTTGGATTCTAGCTCTCTCATCGTAAGTCATCATTCCCTTTTTACCCCTCTTCTCCTCTTTCTCTTTCTGGCTTTTCTTTTTTTTCATTGTTATTACTATTTGTATTATTTATTTATTTACTTATATATATATATATATATATATAATATCCATTTTTAAGGTCACGGCCAAGCCAAACACCAAATTTGTGTATGAGACCCCCTTGTTTGTGGGACAAGGGACCCACCTCCGCGCAGCGATTTGACTGCTAAGTCTACAAAGGCATACATACTCTACCCCCCTTTGGTTTTGAACCTGTGACCTCTTAGGAGGAAACACATGCTCTTAACCATATATATATTACATTATAAAATCTCTAGTAGTATTTTTCTTATTATCCTTTAATTTGAATAATATAAACTTAATTTTAATTTATTTGATTACATTGGGATAAAATTTCTAGATTCCTAACAATTAATTTTCTAATTGGTCAACCTCTAACAAATAACTTCTTTCATTAATTAAAATTCAATATTTTATTTTTAATTATTCCTTAACAGCTATTTTTAACTAAACATAGAATTTTTTAATGAAATAAATCCTTACCCTAACTCCCTAATAATTAATTTCTTTACCTATTAATTAATTCACCAACAGCTAGTTTTTAATGGCTATTTCTGGGCAATGTTGCATCCTTACTATTTATTCCTTATGATCAATGGATTTCTCACATTTTGGGCAATGTTGCATCCTTATTATTTATTCCTTATGATCGATGGATTTCTCACCTAGTCCTGAAGATGAACCACGTACGAAATGTCGACTAAATCCTATCAATGTGATTAATCCGACTTTCTTCTACATTATGGATCACAAAAGTCTTAGATCTTACACATATTATTTTAAAATAGACTATTTTGCTAAAAAAAATTGCTTATATATTAATTTCCCTATTTAATTAGAATATGAACTTATTAGAATTGGAATAATATCAAATCTTTAGGAAATTGGTGGGCAGGGAGGGAGTCATGTGGCACTAATCTAAATTAGTTTGAGAACAAAATGAATTACACATCTTATTGTAAAATGAACCATTTTGCTAAATAAAATTTGCTTATATATTAATTTCCCCATCTAATTAGAATATGAACTTATTAGAATTGGAATAATTTCAAATCCCTAGGAAATTGGTGTGGACGAATCTAATTTTTTAAATTTGTTAAAAGTCAATGCAAACTAACAAACTTTGTAACACACTACAACCGATGATAAGTATATTCCCTTCAGAGTCAATCTAGGCCATCAATTAAAAATTGAGAAGCCTTCGACAATTAATTGACTAAAATCATTAGTGGAATTTTTTTATATATCGAATATAATTATATAATTTTTTGTTTGGGTAGAATAGATGGTAACAAGGTGTTATGTTAATGCATTATGTGGTGAATAGGTCATTCATTCGAAATTTTGTGGGCACAAATCTAGTGATGTTAAGTGCTGGTGTGCCCTAGGTGGGATGCAATCCTAGTGTGGCCTAGGTGGGATGCGATCCTCAAATGATTTTGACGGCTTAGATGCCACTAGGTAGTGGCTACTCAAGCCACAGGTTAAGCATGTCAATCATCTCAGGACTCACATCACCTAATAATAATAATAAATTATATATTTTTTTGGTAAATCTGTAAAAATTAAATTGTATTTTTAAATATATAAATAATTTTGATAATTGAATTATTTTTTACCATTTAGATTGTGGAAAATAAGTTGGACCCTACTCTTCCTTCTTAGCTTTTTTTTTTATTGATTTATTATTATTATTAATTATTTATTTATTTTTTATATTTTTTTAATTATATATATAACTAATATTCATTATAATGATCATAATTGTGGAATTCATTTGATTAATTATTAGTTTTTATTGAATACATATTAGTTAGTATAAGTTTTTTTTTTTATTTTTTTTTTTTTTTCGGTCAAAAAACAGTGATTATATTATCAGAAAATCAACAGATACTAAATACATTTCCATAGGCTCAGAATTTGGTTTAAGCCTAGCTTTAAGGAACAAGTAGCTTAGAGGAAGACCATGACAACCAGTGTCACTAGTTATTGTTGGTTGGCTTACAGGCCAGTACTTACAAAGCACAAAATAGGCAAAAATACATATCATAGGAATCCACATTATGTAGGTGGATTTGGAGGAAAGGCTGGAGGAGAAGCAAAGAGAGCAGGGCATTCATGCATGTGGAAGTCTATGTGTGCCAACCTCACTTCCAGGGAGTGGAGGTGGTCATTTGTTCACCTGTGGTGACGACGTAGACTTTCCACTAAGTCTGGGATCTCGCTCTGCATGTGATGAAGATCATTGATATAAGCTACCAATTCATTTCTATCTTCATAACTCTACTCCCTTATAGTATCAATATTGAGTTGAATGTAGGTCAATTGAGCAACAATAGACTCCAAGGAGGTGGGGGCCTCTACCTGACCTGGGGAGCGAGCTAGTGATAGATCTGCACCCTCTCACAAATGATGGTTGCCAGTAGTTTCAGTAGTGGAGCTTGGCTCCTCTTCCCATTGATGCCCTGTCATGCGCGGAGCCGCCCCTCATGGCGCGCACATCCCCTCTGACAGGGCATTAGAACATCGACGTAACCACTAGCCACCCCTGAGAGGATGGTGTTCCACCTAACCAGAGAAAAGAACCAAAACAAATTGTATTGAACTTGCAGAAGGAGTAAACAGAAGACATTACTGAGACATTTAACAACCCTACACTTTCAAGACTGAGGCATCGTTCTGAACGTTGTCCACCCCCCCATGAAGGAAACATTGTTAAAATTGGCAACTAGGGCCAAACTACACATCGGTCATGTTATTTATGATAGCTGATATTTTTCTTGGATTCCTCTCTCTGAGAGGTGTAGGATTGATCTAAAGATCATCCGATTCTGACATGTAAAAATGAAGATATGAATTTATTTGTATTATTGACAAATTCTCAAGGTAGGCAAGCAAGCAAAATAGGCATTTTAACCCCCAGGTCATCCTCAATGTTGCATATAAAACGAGGAGACCTCAAGTCATTTTATCATCATCTCATCTTCACCCATCTCTCTCTAGTCACTTGATTGGGTACGCAAATTTGGTAGCTTTCTCTCGCACGTGCGAAGGAAGGAGGACGTTTTATGTTTGGTTGCGTTGACCAGTTTGACCGAATTTCAGAGGCTGTTGTTTTGGGTTGCATTGACCTTCTTTTGAATGTGCATTAGGTGAGGCATATTCTCCTTGGTAGGCCATAGATTTGGGCACTAAAATTGAGGTCATTTGACCTCCCATTTGACTAGCGTTGACTACCCTAGATCTGGCTACAGTTTGACTTTCGTTGACTAGCATTTAACTAGACTTTTCTAGGCTGTTTTGGATAGTTTGGGTTCGTTGTTGGAGGCCGAAGTTGACTGCGTTTGACCGAGCTTCTTAGAGGAAGAATTCAGCCCTATTTGACCAACGTTGACTTTTCTGGTTAGGGCTTTTTTGCTACTGTCATAAATTATCATATTTGTAAATTTGTACTATCTCTCTCTCTTGAACTATTGAAGAATATAAGAAGAATTGATCAAGGGTTTCCCCGCATTGGAGTTTGTCCCTAGCTGGTGCCACATCTTGTGTCCTCCTGGCTTGGCTTGTCTTCTACTGTTTATGTTTATGTTCTATCTGCATTTTACTATCATGTTTTTGTGATTGTTAAACTGGATATTGATATTGGGCTAATAAAGAAATTGAAGTAAATTTCTCTTAAGCATAGAACATACCAAAAATTAACATGGTATCAAAGGTGAGGTGAAGACAAAGCCCAAGCAAGAGTGAAAGAGCAATCACCAAAGACAGTTGAACAAGGACAAAAGGCTTAATGGGTTCTTCATCCCACTTCCCAGCTGAAGACAAGCTCTGTGAAAAGTCTGACTATCATGGATGGAAGATGTATCTTGATCTGACCTTGGAAGAACAAGAAGTGTTGGATTATGTGAAGGGTAAAATCCCTAAGCCTTCTTCAAATGCATCGGTTACTGCAAAGTCCAAGTACAATAAGGATGAAGTCAAAGAAAATAATATTATAAGAGATTCCATTGACAAGCGTCTCGTGGCCTACATCTCCAGTTTGAACACGTCCAAGGAGATCTACCATAGGTTGGTGAGCATGTTCAAGGTTAGTGATGCAAAACAAATTTTATTTCTCAAAAATAAATTGAAGGATATTAAGAAGGGCAAGGACGAGGATGTTCAATCCTACTTCTTAAGGATCACTGAGATGAAGAATGATCTACTTTCGATTGGAGAGGTCATTCCTCACAGGGAACTTACTATCACTACCCTTGGAGGACTCCCACCTGAGTGGTATATATTTAGAACCACTATTCACAATAATGATTGAATTCCAGGGTTTGAAGAATTAATGTCGAGATGCATTCAAGAGGAAACAATAATGGTGGAGCAAGAAATGCCTTCTAATAGAGGCAACCCCACTGCTTTCTCCGCTCATTCCAAAAGGGGAAATAATGCAAGGTATAAAGATCATTTCAATGGAAAGCCTGGATCTAAGGGTGGAAGGAAGGGTAGGTGCTTTGTTTGCAATAAGTTTGGCCACTATGCAAGGGAGTGTCCAAATTGAAGGGAAACATCACACGGTGATTATTACAATCATTCCAAGGGTAACTTCAACAACAACAATCAAAGGAATGGTAGGTTCAATGGAAAGGGAAAAAGGAATGTGAGACATCAAGGAAATGGTCAACCCTCAAGAAAGCAAGGAACTTCAGGTATGAAGAATCAAATGTTTTTAACAATAAGCAAAAGGAATACTATCTTATATCGGCCCTCTCCACTACCTCTCCATTGGACTCTTTGGGGAATTGGCTAATTGATAGTTGTGCCTTAAGGCACTTCATCGGATATAAGGAAGCTCTCTTTAATCTAATAGAGAAGGAGACAAAGTTGGAGATTATTCTTAGAGACGATGCCACCTATCCCGTAAAGGGAGTAGGGAATGCTACCCTTCAATTGAATTAAGGTAACACTATTCATTTACAAGAAGTTTGTAATATCCCTTGTCAGGGGTATCCCTCAAACACAAGCAAACTCCAACCAGAGATGGACTGGGAGGGCGTTTACCAGATATGTTGCCTCTAAAAAGAGGACGAGATTTGGAGGCTACCTGGCCCTTTCCAGACTCTGTGTAAGAGTATAGGAGAAAAACACACAAGTGGAATAGTAGCCGGGGTGCTCAAAGAGATTTTAAAAAAAAAAAAAAAACAGTAGTGCAACATACAATAATGTATACATGGAATATAAGCAGATACTCGAGAAATGCAGAGAGAAATGCTAAGCCATTTTATTATACTGAGTAATGGAAGGAGTACAAGAGGTGATAAGAAAGATAGCACCTCTACTTGCACAAGGCAAGTGAAGAAATACACTTAGAATGGTAAGGAAATGGCCTCTCTCTGAACTGCGTCCAAGCTGCCGGAGAACTGTTGTGCTACTACTACTGCTGGAATCAAGTGAGGATTTGGGGCTGTTCCCCCCCTCAAAAAATGCTAAAACTCTGGAATCAACCTTTGCTCAATAAACCCAGAAAAGCCCAAAAAGCTTTTCTAAAATAGCTGACCCCCGAAAATCACCCCCTTGAGGATCTACGCTATCCCTCAAAGCTTTGCGCTGCCCCTGAAGAGAATCCTCCAAAACTCTACCCGAGACTCTGCCAAAATCCTCCAATATGCAAGGGCTGATCCCTTGCTCAATCTCCAAGCTCAAGTCCTCCACATAAACCCAATCCGAAGCTCCTACCAAAAGAGACGGCGTCCTCCCCTCTCAAGATTGCGCAGTCATCAAAATGCTCGATTCCTCCTCAACTCCAGAGATCACTCCTCCTACAAAATATTGATGAAGCTACCTTGCCCGAGCAGGGACTCGAAGTCCCCCAGGGCTAAGGGTGAGATCTCCAAACGGAGACACTCGATGCACTAAACAGTGCTGCATACAGGCTAAACAGCCAGCGTGCTCTAAGTCTAAGTGACTAGCTCAAATGCAACATAATCCATGATCAAATGAGGAGGCTCCTCTCTCCTTTATAGCGTTGGCCTCTCTCAAAACCCTAAGGCCCACCTTCTCCAACGTAGCCTCTCTCTTGCCACGTGCTCCTTCTCCATCTGCATAGTCCCTCCAAGTGCCTACGTGGGCCCCCTTGGCTCCCCTTTTAAGTTATAATGTTGTGCTACTAGGGAGTGACTTTATTCAAAAAAATGAGTTATGTCCCCCTTTCCTCACCTTTTTATTTATAAATAATTATAGAACGCAAAATTGAGCAAAATCGAATATTCCAATTAGCCATGGCTAATTAGGAATATTACAGTCTCCCCTGGAAGAATGTTGCTTGTCCTCAAGTAACTGAAGTGATGGATGCTGCAAAATTTTCTCACTCTCCCAAGTGGCATCCTCATCCGGTAAATTCTTCCACCTCACCAAGAATTCCCGGACAGTCCTGCTCCGCAGCTGCCTCTTCCTGGTATCAATAATAGCCTCTGGCTACAACACCAAATTCCCCTCATCATCCGTGGGTGGTAGCTCATCTGTCACTGTCACCTGCTACCCTAATGCCTTCTTCAGGCATGATACATGAAAAACGTTATGAATCTTGTTGTCTTGGGGCAGCTCCAATTCATACGCAACCTGTCCAATCCTATGTATCACCCTGTATGGCCCATAAAAGTGGGGCTTGAGCTTCTCAGCTCCCTTCTGCTTCAGTGACGACTGTCAGTATGGCTGTAATCATAGGTAGACCAAGTCCCCTACCTCAAACTGTCTCTCCACCTGACCCCTGTCAGCATATAGCTTCTGTTAGTTCTGTGTTGTAGCCATATTATCCTTGAGAGTTCGGAGGATATCCTGACTCTCTTGGATCCAAATCCTGGCTCTTGAAGCCTTGCTAGCACCAAACATCCCATCACCAAAAGATAAAGGATGATATCCATACAAATCATTGAATGGTGACATACCAATGGACATGTGATGTGTAGTGTTGTAGCAGTACTCCCCCAGATGCAACCACTTCAATCATGTTCGTTGTTGCCCACTGACATAGTTACACAAGTAGCCCTCCAGCCACTTGTTGACTATCTTTGTCTGCCCGTCCGTCTGTGGGTGATAACTGGTACTTGGTGTCAACTCCATCCCCACCAACCGGAAAAGCTCCTGCCAAAACCCGCCCATGAAATGGTTGTCCCTATCACTGATGATGGTCTTAGGAAGACCATGTAGCCTGAAGACCTCTCTGAAGAACAGCTTGGCCACCTGCGCTGCTGTGTAGTGTGCGGATGTGGCGAAAAAGTGTGCGTACTTTGTCAGTCGATCAACGACGACAAAGATACAATCCTTGCCCTGCACCATGGGCAACCCTGTGATGAAGTCCATCGAAATACACTCCCATTTCCCATATGGAATGGGAAGAGGCTGTAATAATCCTGCGGGATGGCTCATCCCCCCCTTGTTCCTCTGGCAAATATCACACTCCCGGATATGCTGGAGTACGTCCTCCTTGAGGCCCTTCCATGAGAAACTCTCTCTAATGGCCCTGTAGGTTTTGGTAAACCCCTGATGGCTGGCCAATGGTGAATCATGTGATGCCTGAAGTATCTTCTTCTTGAGTTGAGGTCCCTTAGTCAAGAAGATCTGGTCCCTATAGTAGATGATCCCATCGACTACCCTGTACCTGTCATCCACCACCTACCCATCTAGAACCTCACATGCAAATATGTCCTTGGAGCACTCTACTAAGAGTCGAGCCTTCCAGTCTCTGTCCAAGCTCACAAGAGACAATGTGGCTAGTCTACGTGAAAGGGCATCTGCTACCACATTGTTCTTACCCTTAACATACTCAATGTCAAAGTCATACGCTTGGATCTTATTGATCCACTTCTGTTGCCTCTCCTGCAGCTGTTTCTGCTCCAAAAAGAACATGAGGATGTTGTGATCAGTCCTCACCTTGAACCTGTTACCCACTAAATACTACCGGAATTTGGCCAATGCATGCATAATGGCCAGCATCTCCTTGTCGTATATAGAATACAACCTCTCATGCGGAAGGAGCTTCTGGCTCTCAAAGGCTATAGGGTGACCTCCCTGCATCAACACTACGCTGATCCCCTCTCCCGACGCATCACACTCCAAAACAAATGGCTGCGAAAAATCTGGCAATGCAAGCACTGGGCAGCTGCTTATAACCTCCTTGAGCCTGTCAAAGGCTCGTTGCGCTGTATCCAACCAACTGAATGCCCCCTTCCTCGTCAGATCTGTCAAGGGTGCAGAAAGCTGTGAGAATCTTTTGACGAACTTCCGGTAGTAAGTAAAAATGCCAATGAATCCCTGAAGTTCTGTCACGTTCCTCAGCTCCGGCCAATCCCTGATGGCCCTGATCTTCTCCTCGTGGACTCTCACTTCGTCCACCCCTATGATGTGTCCCAAGTACAACATCTCCGTCAACCCAAACTCACAGTTGGAGAGCTTGGCATAGAATTGCTGCTCCTCCAAGATGCACAACACTGGCTCAATGTGCTGGAGATGCTCCTCTCAAGCCCTGCTGTAAATGAGAATATCATCAAAGAACGCCAACACAAACTTCCTTAAGTGACTATGGAAGATGTGATTCATGCAGGACTGGAATGTAGCTGGGGTGTTGGTTAGCCCGAAGGGCATCACCAAAAACTCAAAGTGCCCATAGTGACACTTGAAAGTGGTCTTGGGAATGTCCTGCTCCCTCACGCAAATTTGATGGTACCCAAATCTCAAATCAATCTTTGAGAAGAACTATGCTCCTCTCAACTCATCCATCAACTCATCGATGCTGGGTATGGGGTACCTGTTCTTCAGGGTCTTCTTGTTCAGGGCCCTGTAGTCAATGCACATCCTCAATATGTTGTCCTTCTTCTTCACCAACACCACGGAAGAAGCAAAAGGGCTCGTGCTTGGCCGAATGTGCCCAAGAGCCAGAAACTCCTGAATGGCCTGCTCAATCTCATCCCGATAGGCCTTGGGATGCCTATAGGGGGTAGTAATCACTACCTGTATGCCCTGCTCAAGCTCAATGGTGTGCTCAAACCCCCGGTCCGGTGGCTGTCCTGGCGGAATCTCCCCAAACACTGTGGCATACTGGTCAAGGATGGACTGTATCTCTGGGTGCACTATCTGCCCTGTAGTCCTTGCCTCTGATGCATGCAACTCCACTGCCCACTCTACGTCTCCCTTCTGGAAGACTGCCTCCATCCAATGAGCCGAAACAGTCTGAGGCGGATATGTGTGTTGTCCCCATATCTTCTCATGCCTCCCTGTCTTCTCATCATCCCACTCCATCTCTAGGGCCTTCCAATCTGTCGTGACCTTCCCTAGAGTGATAAGCCACTGAACACCCAGTATCATGTTGGTGTCTGGAATATTGACCACGGAAAAGTGGTCAGTCAGTGTGTAGGTGCCCATCATCATTGATAACTTTGGGACATAACGAGCACACACCATGGTCTGATCTCCTAGGACCAAAACTGAAAAGCCATCGAAGTTCTCTGTCTGTATACCTCTTCGCTCAACCATTTGTGCATCGATGAAGTTGTGGGTTGCCCCACTGTCAACCAAAACTGATACTCGTTGGCCACGTACTGTCCCCCATACGCACAACGTTAAATACTTGGGAACTCCTCGCAATGCTGCAAGGGCCACTCCGGTAGGTGCAAAAGCTGCACCACCTGTTGCTGCTGGTGGAGGTGGCAAAGGATCCTGCGTGGCATGACTATCTCTTGCCTCCACATCATCCTCCTCATCCTCTTCCCCGCTGCTCTCGGTGAAGACCTCAATAAAATGTGCTTTGCCAGCAGCACATCTATGTCCCGATGCCCACGGCTCCTGATAGGTAAAGCACAACTGCTTCTTCTTCAGCTTCCTCCTGGCATCATCATCAATCTGTGCTCGTCCTGGATTCCCCTTTGGAGGCGGAATCCTCACATCCTTCCCCTTAGGCTGGAAAGCCTGTCTCTGGGGGTGAGATGTCCGGGTCCTAGGTAAGGCATCCTGTAAGTCCCGGGTCCTGCTAATAGCATCCTAGAGTGTGGCTGGTCTAGTGGATCTGACTAGACCCCGAAGTGGCTCTGCTAACCCCTCAACAAACATGTAGATCCTCCATGCCGTGGATAGATCTGGCACCATCACTGAAACCCTCAAGAAGTCTGCAATGTAGGTCTCTGGGTTCCCGGTCTGTTTGAGCCTCATCAGCTCAACAAAGTGCTATTCTGGATCCCCCTGGTCAAACCTCTCTATCAATCTCCTGGTGAACTCGGCATAGGTCGTCAATATGGAGTGTCCGAGTGTAACCATCCCATGGAACCACCAGTCCTGGGCCTAACCATCCAAATGTAATATCGCCACCTTGATGGCCTTTGTCTCCGAAATCTGGTTAAGCTGGAAATAAATGTCCAGCTTCTCCACCCAAGACTTTGTTGAACTGTTTGATGAGCCATCAAATGTAGGCAAGTGGGATCTACTAGTTGTGCGGTGGGTGTCTCCATCATGATAATGCCGGTATCCTCTATGATGGTCGCGGGGTTTACTATCCTGCTGCAGCTGAACAAAATCTCTGAATGAGAGAGCATCCTTGAACTCCTGCCCATAGGCCTGGTACTCTGCAAAGTAATCGCCCATATGACCAGGCTCTGCCTCCTGTTGGGCTTCGGCCCTCATGTCTGCTCCTAGGAAAGTGGGCATGGTAGAGCATGTAGGGGCATGTGAGGCCATCTACTGAGTAGTATCATGCTGAGTGGCACCCTGCTCTGGCAAATGGTGGGATGTACCCGATCCCTTTCCAACTTGGAAAACCCATGGGTTCTCACGCTGTCTAGCCTCCACCGCCGTGAATCTCTACCCCATCACCTCGATCTGCCTCGACAAATCCTGCACTAATTTGAGGAGCGTGTCCGCAAATCTCTTCCCATCCTCATCTGCCATCAGATCCTCTTGCTCTGTGTCCACCACAAGCTCCTCCTGTTCTGTGTTCACCACAGGCTCCTCCTGTTCTGTGTCCACCACCCGAACACAGTCTGCCTCTCCGTAGGTGTTCTCCGACCTACGCTCAATATCTCTGTATTTCCTACCTTTGTAATAGATGTAGGGCTTCTCCCTTGGTGTCATAGACTGCTAGCTCCACAGGCTGAGCAAGACTATGGTCTGATACCACTGTAATATCCCTTATCAGGGGTATCCCTCAAACACAAGCAAACTCCAACCAGAGATGGACTGGGAGGGCGTTTACCAGATATGTCGCCTCTAAAAAGAGGACGAGATCTAGAGGCTACCTAGCCCTTTCCAGACTCTGTCTAAGAGTATAGGAGAAAACATGCAAGTGGAATAGTAGCTAGGGAGCTCAAAGAGATAAAAAAAAAAATAACAGTAGTGCAACATACAATAATGTATACATGGAATATAAGCAGATACTCGAGAAATGCAGAGAGAAATGCTAAGCCATTTTATTATACTGAGTAATGGAAGGAGTACAAGAGGTGATAAAAAAGATAGCACCTCGACTTGCACAAGGCAAGTGAAGAAATACACTCAGAATGGTAAGGAAATGGCCTCTCTCTGAACTGCATCCAAGTTGCCGGAGAATTGTTGTGCTGCTGCTACTGCTGGAATCAAGTGAGGATTTGGGGTTGTTCCCCCCTCAGAAAATTGTAGAAATTTGAATAATATAACACTTATTCACAAAGATTATCTTGATTATACACTATTTGCGGAATGCAGGCATAATACATAACCTCCTCTACCATTGATCATGAATTTGCGGAATTAAGAAACAATCGCATGCACACATTGAAACATCAATCACACATATCAACACAGTATGTAATGGGGAAAGCATACAGCTGAAAACCCCCAACTATCTGTATATTATAATGATAGAGAACATGTAACAATATATAGTATAATACTCCTCACAAGTACTCAGTACTATCTCCACCTACTACACACAAACTAGCTCAGATCTGAACAAGTCACGGGTTCAAATCTCCTCCACTGTTTGCCTGCCTCTACTGCGCAATCCAAGTTGAGAATAGATCAGATCCAAGTTCGAATTCCCTTTGGTTGTACTGCGCAATCCTCATTGGCAATCTTGATCGATGATTGTGCAAATCTCATGCATAGCTATAGTCACAACTGATAGTAGTCTCACCCTTTCGCCCACCTCTAACATTTGTCTCCACTAAACTGTCCATGCACTAAGTTAACTGATGTATTCTTTAGTTGATTTATGAGTTAATAATTAGTGAATTAATTAATAATTAATTCACATCACTCATCACTAGTCTATTTGGCAGTTAGACTAAATACAACTAGTTCAACTAAGTCAAACTGAACACAACTCCATCAACTCCTCAATCAACTCCACCAAACTCAATCACTTGAGTTCTAACTGAAGTCCATCATGCAATAGCTCAACTAACCCATAGGAAAAGCGTATTTCCTTCTGGTAGTTGCATGTGCCACATCCGTAGCTCGAACTGAAGTGCTGCAAGAGGATAAGATAATGTTTATAGTCCAAATATTATTAAGAGCTAATAATATTCTACTGTTCTATTTTTAGACTGGCAGTCTAAAAATAGACTCCGCCCATATGTCTAAAAATAGAAGTCCATCTATTTTTACCAACATGACCAATCATCCATAAATAGCATCCTGCAACTTATAGACCATGATCCATATGTCTAAAAATAGACTTTGCGCCAAAAATAGCCTGCGGGCCCACTTAGTGAAGGCGACTTCTTTTCACTAAGCTCCATCATCTTGTTGCATTTTCAACACTCCCTCTCAACAAGATATGGATTATCTGCAACCCCTATCCTACCTCTGTTGTATTCGAATTTGCTCCTGGTGAGCGCCTTCGTCAAGATATCAACATCCTGATCCTCCGTGGGAATGTACGAAAGTAACATGATTCTCCGCTGCACACAATCTCTGATATGATGGTACCTGATGTCAATGTGCTTGGATCTATCATGAAATACTGGATTAGCCGAGAGTTTAATGCAACTCTGGTTATCACAATAAATCGTAGTAGGCTCCAAGTGTGACCCGAACAACCCAACCAAGATCTTCCTCATCCATATAGCCTCGCATGCAACCAAACTTGCTGCCATATACTCGGCCTCTGCTGAATTGAGTGCCACGGATCTTTGCTTCCTGCTGTACTAAGAAACTGTTGTCGACTCGATACTGAAGATCCCTCCAGATGTGTTCTTTCTGTCCGTTGGGCTCCCTGCCCAATCTGCATCCGTGAAGCCACATAGCTTCACCTCATCCTCCTGTCTGTACCACAATCCATATCCCGATGTGCCTCTGACATAACGCAATACATGCTTGCCTGCCTTCCAGAAGAGCTTGGTTGGCTTAACCATAGCTTGTGAAAGCTGGTTAACAACATAGCATATATCGGGTCGTGTATTGACCAGATACATAAGCGACCCCACCAACTGTCGATAAACAGTGGCATCCACTACTTTCGTTGAAGTAGCATCCTCCTTCCTCTAACCCCCAGGAAGAGGAGTATCAACAGGCTTGCAGCCATGCATGTTGAACTTCTCCAGTATCTCCCGGCATACTTACCCTGAGAAACAAATAGTCCATCACTACGCTGCCAAATTCCCAATCCTAGGAAATAATGAAGGAGGCCCAAGTCCTTCATCTCAAACTCTCTAGCAAGATCCTCCTTGCATGAAAGTATCAACAGCTCATCTCCTATCAAAATCAAATCATATACATAAAGTACAATGATCAGAAACTTACCCTCCGGTCTTGGGACAATCTCCCATGCACTGTTTCTGACAATCGAATCATACTCTTCCACCATGGCATCTACCCATGCGGGATCCTCCACAGCTTCCTCGAAAGAGGATGGCTCAGTCATGACACATTTGCTCACAAGAGCCATGTATCCAGTGTACCGATCAGGTGACTGTCTCTATCTGCGTTGTGCTGTAGGTGGTCCTACAACCTTCTCTGCATCTTGAGCCAGTCGCTCAGCTTCTGTAGTGCGCTTTCACCCTTTGATGGTTGGCGTTGCATGAGTGGTCTCTTCCACTCCATGAACTTCATCTTGTGGCTGATCCACATCCTGAAGCTCATCCTTAGGAACTAATAGCTCCTCATCTGCATGTAAGTGTGGCTCCCTCTCAAGAGAACACTTCATGGCTTTCTCCTCCTGAAATTTGATATCCCGTTGCACAACAGTCTTGCGACTGTCTGGCAAATACACATGATAGTTGTGGGGCGTATCAATGTACCCCACAAATATCCCAACCTCTGCGGTCGGCTCCAACTTCTTCCTGGCATCCTTCGTCACATGCATGTAAACAGGAGAACCAAAAATCCTCAAATGGGAAATATCAGGCCTCTTACTAGAATAAGCCTCCTCGGGTGTACTCATGCCAAGTATCTTGTGAGGACAACGGTTCTGCACATATACTGCAGTATTGCATGCCTCGGCTCACAAGTGAAGGCGTAGGCCCTGATCATGCAACATCGCCCGTGCAGCACCCACGATCGTTTTGTTCTTCCGCTCAGCAACCCCGTTCTACTGTGGGTTTGGGGAGCTATGAGCTCTCTTTGAATCCCTTCTGCGTTGCAGAAGTCCTTGAACTCGCCAGAGATGAATTCACCACCATTGTCACTCCTAAGAGCCTTCACCTTCTTCCTCGATTCCTTCTCGACCAGTGCTTTGAACTCACAGAACTTTGAGTATGTCTCGCTCTTCTTCTGCATGAAGAAGATCCAACACTTTCGAGAGAAATCATCAACAAAGATCACATAGTACTTGTGCTTTGCTGTCGAAGCTACTGAGAAAGGTCCACACACATCTGTGTGAATTCTCTCAAGGATCGTCATGGCGTGACTATCCTTCTCGTGAAAGGTGGCTTTCACAAATTTTCCCAAAGTACACCCCTTGCACTGATCTGACTGCGCAAGAGTGCCTTTAGGAAGCCCAGTAGAAATCTGCTGCAGTATCTTCAAGGCTCCATGGTGAAGGTGGCCCAATCTCCAGTGCCACAGCTCGCCATCATCCCAGCTCACGAATCCTTCTGCCTTGCATGCCATTACTACACAGCCATCTACATGCAATTGATAAAGGTTCTTGACTTGAACCCCTATCTTCTGGGTTTCTCCAGTTGTCTTACTGTGCAGGAATGCCTTTCCCTCGCTGAAGACAACATCATATCCCTTGTCTTCTAACATCGCCACCGAGATAAGATTCTTCTTCAATCTTGGAACATGCACACTTCCTTCAATACAAAGGGTTTACCAGACTCCCTCTCAAAGGAAATGGTACCGATACCAGTCGCACTGTATCTACCATCATCGCCCATCTCGATGTGCACTCCAAGATCTTTCTCATCCAGATTAGAAAACAAATCTCGATCTCCTGTCATGTGAAAAGACGCACCACTGTCCAAGAACCATACCGATCCCATCACACTTGATACCAAGCATGTGATCAGCGAAAAATCCAGCTCAAACTGCGAGGCTAAGGCCTCTCCCATTGCAGATCCGACAGCTTGCTTATTTTTCTTCTTCTGCAGACAATTTGTGGCATAATTATCGTGCTGGTGACAGTGAAAGCACTTCACCTTGGACATGTCCTGCTTCTTGCCTTTCGCACCGAAATGAGAAGCTTTCTTGTTCTTCCCCTTCTTTTCTTTGGCAGCCAAAGCACAATTTTCTTCATCAGATGCCTTTGATGAAGATCCGTCCCTGGTATTCTGCCTGATCTCCTCTTGCACAAGATCAAACCAAAGTCTCTCCCATCCTGGCAATTTCTCCCGACCATTGACAGAGTCTTGATAGGAATGCCAACTCTTCGGAAGACCAAGGAGAGCCAAGCTCACCAAGTCCTCATCATTGACAGTCACCCCCACACTTCCCAGCTCATCCCGGCATTGGGTGAACTTTGTGAGATACTTGGGCATACTGTCTCCTTTCTCACACTTAATGTTTCTGAGTTTATCCTTGAGCACCAACTTCCTATGGTCGCTCTTGCTTTGGAATAAATCTGTCAACGCTTTCCACATCAAGTATGGAGAAGCCTTTCCATGCAGGTTGGATACAATGTGATCCTTCACGCCCTCCAACAGAATCCTTTGACACTTTGTTGTCTTCTTTTGCCAAGCCTAAACGTGAGCAGCATTAGTAGGCTTTGGGACCTCAGTATCTATGAACTCCTTCAACCCATTGTCATCTAACACCGCCTCCATCCTGTCTTTACATGCAATATAATTCGAGTTGCCTTCAAGGGCATACTCCAATCGCATTCCGTTGAAAGACATTTCAACTTCGACACCAAGAAAACACTGCTGCAAATTCGAATTCCACCAGCTCAAAACTCAACCGCTTCTGATCTAAAATTCGTGAGAACAAAGTATTTCTCGTACAGAGATTGACTGTATGGGCATTTACCGGATATCTCACCTTCCAAAATAAGGATGAATCCAGAGGCTAACTGGCCCGATTACAGACTCTGCCTGAAGAAATAAAACGTAATCACTTTCTGAATAATAGATCTGATGATCAACTTTGCTCTGATACCATGTAGAAATTTTGAATAATATAACACTTATTCACAGAGATTATCCTGATTATACACTATTTGCAGAATGCATGCATAATACATAACCTCCTCTACCATTGATCATCAATTTGCGGAATTAAGAAATAATCGCATGCGCACATTGAAACATCAATCACACATATCAACACAGTATATAATGGGGAAAGCATACAGCTGAAAACCCCCAACTATCTGTATATTATAATGATAGAGAACATGTAACAATATATAGTACAATACTCCTCACAAGTACTCAGTATTATCTCCACCTGCTACACACATATTGTACAATATATTGTGGGCTATAGTGAAAATTCTAAGGGCTATAGAATTTATGTGGCTGGTCAAAGGGAAGTTGAGATAAGTCATGATGTCACCTTTGACAAAGATATGGCCCTCAGCAAGATCAATAACCTTCCTATCCCAAGGAAGGACAAAGAAGCTGACACCGAAAAATAGGGTGAAAAAGAGGATGAAACGATGCCTGATGTTGATGAACCTATGGATCCTATTGATCCTCCTCCCCAAGATCCCTCCTCCTCCAAGAGGAGACCCTCATGGCTTAGGGAGACTCTTGAAGATTCTGAGAGACATATTGCACCAAGGGGGACTTTCTGTGAGAGCAAGAAGTCGAAAAGGTATCAAGGATACTTGACCGTCATGAGCATTATCATTCAAAATGAGCCTTCATCATTTGAAGAAGTCGTGAAGCAACAAGTATGGAAGGATGCTATAAATGAAGAATACGAGTCTATTATGAAGAATGATGTATGGGATGCGGTTCCTAGACCCCAAGACAAATCCGTTGTCACCTCCAAGTGGCTCTACAAAATCAAGCATGGAGCTGATGGAAGTGCAGAAAAGTTCAAGGCTCACTTTGTTGCTCAAGGCTTCTCTCAAAAGGAAGGTATAGATTACGATGAGATATTTTCACCTGTTGCTCGATACACCACCATCCGCTCAATCATATCCCTTGCTGCCTCACAAGGATGGAACCTACATCAGATGGATGTCAAGACCAATTTCTTGCATGGTTCGATCAAAGAGGAAGTCTATGTGGAGCAACCTGAGGGGTTTGAGGCTCATGACCAGGAATCTCATGTATGTAGGTTGAAGAAAGCTCTCTATGGATTGAAGCAAGCACCCCAGGCTTGGTATGAGAGGATTAATAACTATCTGATGAAGCTGAGATTCACTAGAAGTGAAGTCGAACCTTTACTTTAAGGTTGAAAATGATAAACCTCTCACATTTGTACTTTATGTGGACGACCTCTTTCTGACAGGTGTAGACCTTCTCATTCACAAATGTAAGAGGGAGTTGGCTTCTAAATTTGAGATGAAGGACCTAGTATTGATGCACTACTTCCTAGGGTTGGAGGTCTGGCAAAAGCTAGGAGAAATTTCCCTATCTCAAGGAAAATGTGTTGTGAAAATATTGGAAAGATTTGGGATGGTGGACTGTAAGCCTATGGCTACCCCAATGGAGCTTAATTTTAAGAAGTTATGTGGTAGTGTTGCCGGACCTGAATTGGGAAATGATTATGAGTATCGTCAACTCATAGGCGCACTAATGTTCTTGGTGAAATCTCGTCTAGACATATGTTTTGCAGTTAACACGTTGAGCCAATATATGGTTGAGTCTCATCATATACATTGGATTGGTGCCAAGAAACTTTTGAGATATCTTAGGGGCGCAATCACTCATGGACTGAGATACACTACTAGAGATGTGAAGCTACATCATTATTCTGATGTTGATTGGGCTGGCAGTGTGGTGGATCGCAAGAGCACTTCTGGGTGTTGTTTTTCTTTGGGTTCTGCTTCAATATACTGGATGAGCAGGAAGCAGAAATCGGTTGCCTTGAGCACCACTGAGGCCGAATACATAGTTGCTAATATGGCCTCATGTGAAGTTGTCTGGTTGAGGAAGCTCTTCAATGAGTTGTTTGGACATGTGTTGGATACCACTGTGATCCTCTGCGACAACCAAAGTGGGATTCGATTATCAGAGAATCTTGTATTTCATGATCACTCCAAGCACATAGATATCAGGTACCACTTTATTTGGGATATGGTACAACGAGGGGCAATAAGGCTCCATCAAATTGGAACTGATGAGTTGGTCCCCGATATTCTAACAAACCCCTGGGAAAGGTCAAGTTCTTGACCTTCCGAGAATGACTTGGAGTCATGGAGAGACCCTCTTCTGAGGGTCCTGTATGATATGGACATTGAGCTTTGGGAGCTCCAGGGGGCTTGGGGTACTTCTTGGAGCGATGAGAAACCATAGGGTGAGTGGTCCAGCCTTCCCCTACTAGTTTGTTGTGTACAGGGTGGGTGGTTTAGCCTTCCCCTGTGATAGCCCGTGGCAACATGTAGGCAGGATGAGTGGTTTATCCTTCTTCTCCTGAGACATCCTACCCATGCAGTCTGGGACTTATGGGAAGTACCTCTCATTTGGCCAATGAGTAGGGAAATGAGGCTAGGGACCATAGTACTACCGATGGACACATCGTATACTACCATAATCCCTATGCTAGGATGACCGATATTGATCTGAGATCAATTAGAACTGACTTCGGGTCAGTAAGAGTGTTATGACACACTCTCTTTTGATTGGAACTAACTTCGAGTCAGTAAGAGTGGTACGAGACACTCTCTTTCTGGGACTGACTGCGAGTTAGTAGAGAATGGTATGATACATTCTTGATCACTTCTTCTTATTCCTAGTTCAATAGAGCAGAGCAGAGTAGTGGATTGATGGCAGAGATATTACCGATTGGCAGATGGATTAGCAGATGGAGTTCTCCCTAGTTGAGAGGGAGTGTTAAAATTGGCAACTAGGGCCAAACTCCACATGGGTCATCTTATTTATGAAAACTGATATTTTTCTTGGATTCCTCTCTCTGAGAGGTGTAGGGTTGATCTAAATATCATCCGATTTTGACATGTAAAAATGAAGATATGAATTTATTTGTATTATTAACAAATTGTCAAGGTTGGCCAGTAAGCAAAACATGCATTTTAACCCCCAGCTCATCCTCAACATTGCATATAAAAGGAGGAGGCCTCATGTCATTTTAACATCATCTCATCTTCACTCACCTCTCCCTTCTCACTTGATTGGGTAAGCAAATTTGGCAGCTTTCTCTCACATGTGCGAAGGAAGGAGGACGTTTTCTGTTTGGTTGTGTTGCCCAGTTTGACCATATTTCAAAGGTTGTTGTTTTGGGTTGTGTTGACCTTCTTTTGACTGCGCATTAGGTGAGGCAGCTTCTCCTTGGCAGGCCATAGATCTGTTCACTGAAATTGAGGTGATTTGACCTCCCATTTGACCAAATTGGCTCCGTAGATACTTGCGAAGTGACTCCTCTGATACCTCGGGCAAAATGAAAATCGGAATTTTATATAATCTGGTTTGTGTTCTCTTAAATTGGATTTCATATGGTTTTAATTGATTTCTTTCTGCACGCTTACACGGTTTCTTTGCACATTGGGTTGGCTGCCAAGTCACTTTGTACTCTGATAAAAGCCAAGAATTTATCAATAAGTAAAACCACATTGATAATTTTGATGTGTTGATATTACTGATTGACAGACGGATATTGCAATATGAAGAATGTTTTAATAATATATATAAGTAATCATGTATAAAAGGTTATAAGTCTATTTTAAATTGATAAAAAAATGAATTACACATATTATTTTAAAATGGACATTTTGTTAAATAAAATTTGTTTATATATTAATTTATCTATTTAATTAGAATATGAATTTATTAGAATTGGAATAATATCAAATCCCTAGGAAATTGGTGGGCAGGGAGGGAGTCATGTGGCACTAATCTAAATTAGTTTGAGAACAAAATGAATTACACATCTTATTGTGAAATGGACCATTTTGCTAAATAAATTTGCTTATATATTAATTTCCCCATCTAAAGACAACTCCATTAGAATATGAACTTATTAGAATTGGAATAATTTCAAATCCCTAGGAAATTGGTGTGGACGAATCTAATTTTTTAAATTTGTTAAAATTCAATGCAACCTAACAAACTTTGTAATGCACTACAGCAGATGATAAGTATATTCCCTTCAGAGTCAATCTAGGCCATCAATTAAAAAATAAGAAGTCTTCAACAATTAATTGAATAAAATCATTAGTGGAATTTCTTTTATATATCGAATATAATTATATAATTTTTGGTTTGTGTAGAATAGATGGTAACAAAGTGTTATGTTAGCACATTCTATGGTGAATAGATCATCCATTCGAAATTTTGTGGGCAAAAATCTAGTGATGTTAAGGGCTGGTGTGCCCTAGGTGGGATGTGATCCTCATGTGGCCTAAGTGGGATGCGATCCTCAGATGATTTTGACGGCTTAGATGCCACTAGGTAGTGGCTACTCAAGCCACAGGTTAAACATGCCAATCATCACAGGACTCACATCACCTAATAATAATAATAAAATTATATATATTTTTGGTAAATCGGTAAAAATTAAATTGTATTTTTAAATATATAAATAATTTTAATAATTGAATTATTTTATTTTTTATTTTTTTTATTTTATATATTATATATATATATATATATATATATATATATATATATAATATGATCATAATTGTGGGATTCATTTGGTTAATTATATATATATATATAATCATAAGTGTGGAATTCATTTGGTTAATTATTAGTTTTTATTGAATATATATTAATTAGTATAAGTTTATTTTATTTTTTTATTTTTTTCGGTCAAAAAATAGTAATTATATTATCAGAAAATCAACAGATACAAAATACATTTCGAGAGGCTCATAATTTGGTTTAAGCCTAGCTTTAAGGAACAAGTAGCTTAGAGGAAGACCATGAAAACCGGTGTCACTAGTTATTGTTGGTTGGCTTACAGGCCAGTGCTTACAAAGCACAAAATAGGCAAAAATACATATCATAGGAATCCACATTATGGAGGTGGATTTGGAGGAAAGGTTGGAGGAGCAACAAAGAGGGTAGCACATTCATGCATGTGGAAGTCTATGTGCGCCACCCTCACTTCCAAGGAGCGGAGGTGGTCATTTTTTCACCTGTGGTGACGACGTAGACTTTCCACTGAGTCTAGGATCTCACTCTTCATGTGTTGAATATCATTGATATAAGCTACCAATTCATTTCTATATTCATACCTTTTCTCCCTTAGAGTATCGATATTGAGTTGAATGTTGGTCAATTGAGCAACAATAGACTCCAAGGAGGTGGGGGCCTCTACCTAACCCAGGGAGTGGGCTAGTGATAGATCTACACCCTCTCACGAATGATGGTTGCCATTAGTTTTAGTGGCGGAGCTTGGCTCCTCTTCCTGTTGACGCCCTATCATGTGCGGGGTCACCCCTCCCGACGCGCACATCGCCTCTAACGGGGCATTAGAACATCGTCGTAACCACTAGCCACCCCTGAGAGGATGGTGTTCCACCTAACCAGAGAAAAGAACCAAAAAAAACTATATTGAACTTGCAGAAGGAGTAAACAAAAGATGTTACCCGAGACTTTTACCAACCCTGAACTTTTGAGACTGAGGCGTTTTTTTGAACGCTATCCACCCTCCCACGAAGGAAACACTGTTAAAATTGGCAACTAGGGCCAAACTCCACATGGGTCATATTATTTATGACAATTGAGATTTTTCTTGGATTCCACCCTCCGAGAGGTGTAGGATTGATCTAAAGATCAACCGATTCTGACATGTAAAAATGAAGATATGAATTTATTTGTATTATTGACAAATTGTCAAGGTCGGCTAGCAAGCAAAACAGGCATTTTAACCCCCAGGTCATCCTCAACGTTGCATATAAAAGGAGGAGACCTCAAGTCATTTTATCATCATCTCATCTTCACTCATCTCTCTCTCCTCACTTGATTGGGTACACAAATTTGGTAACTTTTTCTCACACGTACGAAGGAAGGAGGACGTTTTCTATTTGGTTGTGTTGACCAGTTTGATCGAATTTCAAAGGCTATTGTTTTAGGTTGCGTTGACCTTCTTTTGACTGTGCATTAGGTGAGGCCGCTTCTCCTTGGTAGGCCATAGATATGGGCACTGAAATCGAGGTGATTTGACCTCCCATTTGACCAGCGTCGACTGCCCTAGATTTGGTTGTAGTTTGACTTTCATTGACTAGCATTTTACTAGACTTTTCCAGGCTGTTTTGGACTGTTTGGGTTTGTTGTTGGAGGCCGAAGTTGATTGTGTTTGAATAAGCTATTTAGAGGAAGAATTCAGCCCTATTTGAGCAATGCTGACTTTTCTAGTTAGGGCTTTTCTGCTACTGTCATAAATTATCAGATTTGTAAATTTGTACTATCTCTCTCTACTAAACTATTGAAGAATATAAGAAGAAGTGATCAAGGGTTTCCCCACATTGGGGTTTGTCCCTAGCGGGTGCCACATCTTGTGTCCTCTTTTCTTGGCTTATCTTCTACTGTTTATGTTTAAGTTCTATCTGCATTTTACTATCATGATGTTTTGATTGCTAAACTGGATATTGATATTAGGCTAATAAAGAAATTGAAGTAAATTGCTCTTAAGCATATAACATACCAAAAATTAACATGGTATCAGAGGTGAGGTGAAAGCAAAGCCCAAGCAAGAGTGAAAGAGAAATCACCAAAGACAGTTGAACAAAGACAAAAGGCTTAATGGGTTCCTCATCCCACTTTCCAGCTGAAGACAAGCTCCGTGAAAAGTCTAACTATCATGGATGGAAGATGTCTCTTGATCTGACCTTGGAAGAACAAGAATGTTGGATTATGTGAAGGGTAAAATCCCCGAGCCTTCTTCAAATGCATCGGCTACTGCAAATTCCAAGTACAATAAGGATGAATTCAAAGCGAAGAATATTATCAGAGATTCCATTGACAAGCGTCCAGTGGCCTACATCTCCAGTTTGAACACCTCCAAGGAGATCTATGACAGGTTGGTGAGCATGTTCAAGGTTAGTGATGCAAATCAAATTTTATTTCTCAAAAATAAATTGAAGGATATTAAGAAGGGCAAGGACGAGGATATTCAATCCTACTTCTTAAGGATCACTGAGATCAATAATGATCTACTTTCGATTGGAGAGGTCATTCCTCACAGGTAACTTACTATCACTACCCTTGGAGGACTCCCACCCGAGTGGTATATATTTAGAATCACTATTCTCAGTAATGATCGAATTCCAGGGTTTGAAGAATTAATGTTGAGATGCATTCAAGAGGAAACAAGAATGGTGGAGCAAGAAATGCCTTCTAATAGAGGCAACCCCACTGCTTTCTCTGCTCATTCCAAAAGGAGAAATAATGCAAGGTCTAAAGGCCATTTCAATGGAAAGACTGGATCTAAGGGTGGAAGGAAGGGCAAGTGCTTTGTTTGCAATAAGTTTGGTCACTATGCAAGGGAGTGCCCAAATAGAAGGGAAACATCACACAATGATGATCACAATCATTCCATGGGTAACTTCAACAACAACAATCAAAGAAATGGTAGGTTCAATGGCAAGGAAAAAAGGAATGTGAGAAATCAAGGAAATGGTCAACTCTCCAAGAAAGAAAGGAACTTCAGGTACGAAGAATCAAATGTTGTTAACAATAAGCAAAAGGAATATTATCTTATATCGGCCCTCTCCACTACCTCTCCACCAGACTCTTTAGGGAATTTGCTAATTGATAGTTGTGCCTTAAGGCACTTCACCATAGACAAGGAAGATCTCTCTAATATGATAGAGAAGGAGACAAACTTGGAGATTATTCTTGGAGACGATGCCACCTATCCCGTAAAGGGGGTAGGGAATGTTACCCTTCAATTGAATCAAGGTAACCCTATTCATTTACAAGAAGTTCTATATGTACCTGATCTTAAGAAGAACCTGGTGTCCATTTCGGCAATGGAAGACAAATGATACAAGGTGGCATTCATCGATGGAAAGGTATGTGTTTGGAAAAGAAATTTTAAAGATGCTTTTACTCTTGGGTTCAGGGTTGACACTTTATATCAAGTTGGAGGAAGTCCATTGGGATCCATGTCTTGTGACACATCTCTACAATCTGAACTATGGCACCAAAGGTTCGCCCATCTTCATTATAAGGCTCCACCCGATGTGAGACAGATGGTGACAAGTATGCTCGAGTTCAAAGTAGAGCATGAAGGTGTATGTCTGGGATGTGCCAAAGGGAAACTTACAAGGGGACCATTCCCCTCAAGTAATAGCAAGACCTCAGATATATTGCAGTTGATCCACTCTGACATATCTGGTATGATGCCTGTAAACTCTTTGGGAGGATACCTATATTATCTCACCTTTATGAATGATTATTCTAGCAAGACTTGGTTTTACTTCTTGAAAAAGAAGGATGAAGTGTTCACCTAGTTTTGTCACTTCAAAGCCATGATCGAAAACCAATCTGAGAAGAGAATCAAGCTATTGAGGACTGATAATGGGACTGAGTACGAATCAAATGAATTCCATGATTATTGTAGAGAAGTTGGCATTAAGAGGGAGACCACAACACCATACACTCCTGAGCAAAATGGTGTGGCTGAAAGGAAGAATCATACTATTGTGGAAGTTGTTTGTGCCATGCTTCGTGATCAAGGGCTTCCAAAGTTTCTATGGTTCGAAGTCGCGAATACCGCCGTGTATGTTCAAAACTGATGCCCTCATCAAGAATTGGACTCCAAGACTCCTGAAGAAATGTTCACTGGTAAGAAACCTGATGTCTCTCATTTTAGAATTTTTGTAAGTCCCGTATATTTTCATGTACTGAAAGAGAAAAGAAGCAAATTGGGTGCATCGGGAAAGAAAGGAATCTTTGTGGGTTATATTGAAAATTCTAAGGGCTATTGAATTTATGTGGCTGGTCAAAGGGAAGTTGAGATAGGTCATGATGTCACCTTTGACGAAGATATGGCCCTCAGTAAGATCAATAACCTTCCTATCCCAAGGAAGGACAAAGAAGCTGACACCGGAAAATAGGGTGAAAAAAAGGATGAAACGATGCCTGATGTTGATGAACCTTTGGATCTTATTGATCCTCCTCCCCAAGAGCCCTCCTCCTCCAAGAGGAGACCCTCATGGCTTAGGGAGACTCTCGAAGATGCCGAGAGACATATTGCACCAAGGGGGACTTTCCATGAGAGCAAGAAGTCAAACAGGTATCAAGGATACTTGATCATCATGAGCACTATCATTCAAAATGAGCCTTCATCATTTGAAGAATTTGTGAAGCAAAAAGTATGGAAGGATGCTATAAATGAAGAATACGAGTCTATTATGAAGAATGATGTCTAGGATGTGGTTCCTAGACCCTAGGACAAATCAGTTGTCACCTCCAAGTGGCTCTACAAAATCAAGCATGGAGTTGATGGAAGTGCAGAAAAGTTCATGTCTCGCTTTGTTGCTCGAGGCTTCTCTCAAAAGGAAGGTATAGATTACGTTGAGATATTTGTACCTGTTGCCCGATACACCACCATCCACTCTATCATAGCCCTTGCTGCCTCGCAAGGATGGAACCTACATTAGATGGATGTCACGACTGCTTTCTTGCATGGTTTGATCAAAGAGGAAGTCTATGTGGAACAACCCGAGGGGTTTGAGGTTCATGACCGGGAATCTCATGTATGCAAGTTGAAGAAATATCTCTATGGATTGAAGCAAGCACCCCAGGCTTGGTATGAGAGGATTAATAGCTATCTGATGAAGTTGAGATTCACTAGAAGTGAAGCTGATCCGAACCTTTACCTTAAGGTTGAAAATGATAAACCTCTCACACTTGTAGTTTATGTGGATGACCTCTTTCTGACAGGTGCAGACCCTCTCATTCACAAATGTAAGAGGGAGTTGGCTTCTGAATTTGAGATGAAGGACCTAGTATTGATGCACTACTTCCTAAGGTTGGAGGTGTGGAGAAAGGTAGGAGAAATTTTCTTATCTCAAGGAAAATATGTTGTGAAAATATTGGAAAGATTTGGGATGCTGGACTGCAAGCTTGTGACTACCCCCATGGAACTTAAATTTAAGAAGTTATGTGGTATTGTTGCTGGACCTGAATTGTGAAATGCTTCTGAGTATCATCAACTCGTAGGAGCACTGATGTTCTTGGTGAACTCTCGTCCAGACATATGTTTTGCAGTTAACACATTGAGCCAATATATGGTTGAGCCTCATCATATACATTGGATTGGTGCCAAGAATCTTCTGAGATATCTTTGGGGCACAATCACTCATGGAATGAGATACACTAATGGAGATGTGAGGTTGCATGGTTATTCTTATGTTAATTGGGCTGACAGTGCGGTGGATCACAAGAGCACTTCTGGGTGTTGTTTTTCTTTGGGTTCTGCTTCGATATCCTGGATGAGCAGGAAGCAGAAATCGGTTTCCTTGAGCACCGCTGAGGCTAAATACATAGCTGCTAGTATGGCCTTGTGTGAAGTTGTCCGGTTGAGGAAGCTCTTCAGTGAGTTCTTTGGACATGTGTTGGATACCACTGTGATCCTCTATGACAACCAGAGTGGGATTCGATTATCAGAGAATCATGTATTTCATGATCGCTCCAAGCACATAGATATCAGGTACCACTTTATCCAGGATATGGTACAACGAGGGGCAATAAGGCTCCATCACATATGAACTGATGAGCAGGTCCCCGATATTCTAATAAAGCCCCTGGGAGAGGTCAAGTTCTTGACCTTCCGAGAACAACTTGGATTCGTTGAGAGACCCTCTTCTCAGGGTCCTGTATGATATGGACATTGAGTTCTGGGAGCTCCGTGGGGCTTGGGGTACTTCTTGGAGCGATGAGAAACCATAGGGTGAGTGGTCTAGCCTTCCCTTAGTGATTTGGTGTGTACAGGGTGGGTGGTTCAGCCTTCCCTTGTGATACCCCATGGAAACATGTAGGCAGGATGAGTGGTTTATCCTTCTCCTCTTGAGACATCCTACCCATGCAGTCTGGGACTTATGGGAAGTACCTCTCATTTGGCCAATGAGTAGGGAAATGAGGATAGGGACCATAGTACTACCAATGGACGCATCGTGTACTACCGTACTCCCTATGCTAGGATGACCGATATTGATTTGGGATCAATTGGAACTGACTTCGGGTCATTAAGAGTGTTATGACACACTCTCTTTTGATTGGAACTGACTTCAGGTCAGTAAGAGTGGTATGAGACACTCTCTTTCTAGGATTGACTGCGGGTCAGTAGAGAATGGTATGATACATTCTCAATCACTTCTTCTTATTCATAGTTGAACAGAGCAGTGCATTGATGGCAGAGATAGTACCGATTCGTAGACGAATTAGCAGATGGAGTTCTCCCTAGTTGAGGGGGAGTGTTAAAATTGGAAACTAGGGCCAAACTCCACATGGGTCATCTTATTTATGAAAATTGATGTTTTTCTTGGATTCCTCTCTTCGAGAGGTGTAGGATTGATCTAAATATCATCCAATTCCGACATGTAAAAATGAATATATGAATTTATTTGTATTATTAACAAATTGTCAAGGTCGGCCACCAAGAAAAACATGCATTTTAACCCCCAGCTCATACTCAATGTTGCATATAAAAGGAGGAGGCCTCAAGTCATTTATCATCATCTCATCTTCACTCATCTCTCTCTCCTCACTTGATTGGGTACGCAAATTTGGCAGCTTTCTCTCACACGTGCGAAGGAAGGAAGATGTTTTCTGTTTGGCTGTGTTGACCAGTTTGACCGAATTTTAGAGGCTGTTGTTTTGGGCTGCGTTGACCTTCTTTTGATTGCGCATTAGGTGAGGCAGATTCTCCTTGGTAGGCCATAAATCTGGGCACTGAAATCAAGGTGATTTGTCCTCCCATTTGACTAGCATCGACTGCCCTAGATCTGGTTGCAGTTTGACTTTCATTGACCATCATTTGACTAGACATTTCCGGGCTATTTTGGACTATTTGGGTTCACTGTTGGATGCCGAAGTTGACTACGTTTGATCGAGCTGCTTAGAGGAAGAATTCAACCATTTTCGATCAATGTTGACTTTTCTGGTTAGGGCTTTTCTGCTACTGTCATAAATTATCAGATTTGTAAATTTGTACTATACCTCTCTGCTGAACTATTGAAGAATATAGGAAGAATTGATCAAGGGTTTGTCCACATTGGGGTTTGTCCCTAGCTGATGCCACATCTTGTGTCCTCTTGTCTTCTACTGTTTATGTTTATGTTCTATCTACATTTTACTATCATGTTGTTGTTATTGCTAAACTGAATATTGACATTGGGCTAATAAAGAAATTGAAGTAAATTGCTCTTAAGCATAGAACATACCAAAAATTAACAAACACCAATGGTAGAAGAACAGGAAGCCGCGGAGAGAGCCCAAGAGTTCGTTGGAGCCGATCTTGCACAGAGCTCATTGGCCAACAAGACACCACCGGCAAGATGGCTAGCAGAGTCCCCCCCACCGAGATTTCCCCACGACCAAACCGAGAGAAAGCATAAGTGCCATGAGCTATCCCAATTCACCTAGAGAAAGGGCTGACACGATGGAGTTTCATGGTGCTGCGGGATCGAGAGAGCCCCCGGATCCCATGGCCATTCCAACTGCTAGTGGTCTCCCTCCTCCAGGTTGTAAGCAATGTAAAGACCATGCCCATCTGCCCCTAGCCGGAACTGCAGCCAGGTAGCATTAAGACCAAACAAACTATGCACCAAACACTCCCTCCTCATTACCCAAAGTCGTTGAATAGCCTTCCGGGGTCTTCCTGTCTTCATATAAACTATTGTGTCAAGATCCGATCCGCTGGTGGGTACGACATACTGTGGAGCTTCATAATTTCTTGCGTGTGACTCGTGGAGGCCCATCAGGTTCCGTGTGCCACCACGCTGACATCTAGAGCCAACGTTCATTGCCCCATCGGGGATTATTTTCTTTAATAATAATAATAATAAATAAATAAATAAATAAATAATTTGTTATATTTTTGTTTTTTATTTTATTTAATGTTAAATTAATTATGATTTATTAAAATTTTGACATTTTTTCTTTCTCTATTGTCTTTTTTGTTATTTTAGTTATTTCTTATTACATGCATTTCAAATTATTTAATTTTTGTTATTATCAATTCATCCCTATTTAATTATTATTATTTTTCATTAAAAATAATAATAATAATAATAGGCATAGTCTAACTTATATATAAATGTTCTTTTTTCTCACTACAATTTCTTTGGTTAATTTTAATTAAATGCTACATAAATTTTAAAAACTTGAGTTTAAATTGTTTAATCGAGTGGGCCAAGGGTTTTTCAGGGTGTTGAATCTATTTATGCATTCAAAAATGTATTTTAAACAACAAAAAACCTTGAAATTGTTTTAGCGGATTTTGGTGAATTCGATTGAAAAATGCTGTTTCATCTATAACTTATACTTGGCCATAATAATATACATAATATTTTATAATAATGCATGCCTTCTTTCTAATTTTATTTTAAATTTATTGTTTATATTATTTAACGTTTAAATAAATTAGTGGTTAATTAATTAGTTATTTTTTATTTTTTGTTTAATTCGATTTTTTGGTTTCCTATGAATTTTTTTGAAGCATCTCCACATTATATATTTTTCTTGTTAGATCAAGGCCTCCACCTATGTCCTGGTGATTAAACCACAGAACGTTGACCCCAAAAACCCTACATGAACAATCCGAAAAAGTCCTCTCTAACAAAAATTAAAAAAATATATATATATATATATAAAAAAAAAGAGATAAAATATAAAACAATTATTATAATTTAATTTGATAAAAAAAATAACACTTATCATATTTTAATTTAAGAAAATAAGAAGATAATTTTGTCTTCAGATATGTGTGGAAGTTTTCCTTATCCCATCTTCAGGGACGATATTATATTATAGGTTCACAAATTTATTTTAATTTTTATATTTAATATAATTATGTGGAGACAACATTAAATGTTAATATTTTTTAAATACATTTTTTATATTGTAATTGTGTTTTTATTAATAAAATTACGAGCAATTTTTTAGATAAAAGAAAATCGTAATATACATAATATAGATCAATAATCATATACATATGGTAATAAAATACATAACATATAAATAGGTAGTTATAAATTAACATCCATTTTACCACATAAATTAAAATAATGATTATGTAACCATATCTAAATTTAATTAATAAGCACATAAAACATTAATATTTACAATATTACAAGATTCTTAACCATGAATATTCACTCCATTTTACTATGGATATTATTAACTTCTAAATAAGTTTTCTCACAATACTATGGGACAATACCATGGCTTATCAATACCACATGCCCAAAAAGCATAAATCATTTCAAAATATAAATATAAATATAAATATTTTATTTTATTTTTATTTTATAACAATTTTTAAATTAAATCTTAATATTTAAGATAAACATACAATATAAAGATTCTTAACCATGGATGTTCACCCACATTTTACCATGGATGTTATTAATTTTGTAAATAGGCTTTGTTACAATACCGTGGACCAATATCATGGCTTATCAGTACCACTTGCCAAAAACCATAACTCATTTCAAAATCAAAATATTTTATTTAATTTTATTTTATAACTTTTTATGCCGTAAGACGTTCCCTCTAAGAACAAGTCCCTCCTATGTCACCTGTGCAGTCGTGGGACATTGATTTGGGTGTTAGACAATTGAAACAATTTCTGCCATCAGATTGAAGGCCGATATTGTCAATTACAATTTGGTACAGTGATAGGCCACTGCTACATAGAGGCTCTTGCTCGAAGGTTGTGAGCCTCTTCCTTGCCAAATTGGTTTTCTCGGGAGGACTGGTTGAATACATTGGCTGGGGACGGACGAACGAATGGCATAGTTCAGAGGTTTCTCGAGATAGTGACCCTTCTTATCTTGCTTGCGTGGGGATTCTCATGATGCAAGAAACATAAGTTTCACTAATGTTGGCATTAAATGATCAAAACATTTGTCTTATGCTCCTCTACATTTGGTATTACATCTCATTCTATCGTTTCATCATGCTTCATCTCTTAGAACATACTCTCTTCTTACATTCTCTCCAAACTTTGTTTAAGAGATGCAATGCATTCTTCTTTGTTATCCGGTTAGATGGAGGTACCTTTGCACTTTATTAACTCGTCTCAAATTTTCCTTCCTAAGCTTTTTCATGATGGAGAAACAAAAAAACAGGGAATTGATTTTGTCATGTTCTTTCATTCCGCTCAACTTGAAAGTTTTGGACTTTTAGTTTCCATGGGTGATCTTGACAGAGGGAGAATTGGTAAATGTTTGCAGAGATGGGTTCAATCTGCATCTTTAAAACGAGTGAAACAAATTGATCTTGGAATTGGCATTTTCTTGGATGTTCCAACTTCTCTTTTTTCTTGTGAATGCCTAACATCATTGAAATTCGAGTTTTTTTTACTTAACATGACTACGCCCTCACTTCAACGGTTTTAGATGCCTTGAAACCTATTGTCTGTCATTCATCAATACAAATGATGATATACTTGAGCATCTTGTAGAAAAAATCCCTCTTCTTGAAAACTTGAAGATTCAAGATTGTACAAGGCTGAGCAATGTGAAAATTTTTGCAGTCAATCTCAAGTGTCTAAATATTATTGAATTTGAGGATGAAAGCTTAGTGGCAGTGAACTGCCCAAAACTGGTGAATTTCATAGTGCATGATTGTCCCAGGATGTCAATGTTGGAGCTCAAGTCTTGTGGGTCTCTGCATTTGTCCATGATGGAGGTTAATGTACTTAAAGGCCTTTCTACTACAAACTCGTCGAAAAGAGTTTCCTTTTGTGGGTTGATTTTCTTGAAGTTCTTGAAAGTTTTGTCTCCCTTGAAGAACTCTCAATAGAATGTGAATGGTTTAAGGTTAGTAATTGTATTAATTTTAGCATCCATGTTAGAGTGTTTAAACATCCATGTTATAGGTGTTTGAATAGATATCAATAGTATTCCATTGATGGGTGAAATTGAAATGGACATTGTGAATGGTATCAGCTTAAGGTAGAACACCAAGGTGGCAGGTTGTAAAATGCTTAGTAGATATGTAGTTTTATCTAGACCTTGGTGGTGCCAAATTGTCAATATCTCTATAAGAAGTGATGCTAAATAGGGGAATTTGGGAGTATGCACTTTACTGTCAACAATGATGCTTCTGATTTTCAATGAAGTAGTCTTCAAAAGTTCCTGGCTCTATTTTAATTACATAAATGCATTGAAAACCAACGGATAGTATTTAGTTCAGTTGTTTTATTTGGACGTGTTGCAAGCTGACATTTACTGCTATACAAGTTGTGCATCAACTTATTATGTAACAATTATGCCAAGAGGTTTTTAAATTCTTTCTCTTCAGCTATATATTATTAGTTTAGTATGTTTTCAATCAAGAAGAGGCTTTAGAGTTTAAGAACTATATCTTAGATTTGAGCACATGATTCTATTAAAATTTATGAAACAAATTCATTTTTTACAACTTACTTGTATGTTTAAATATGTGATTTTGGAAGTGATGATGGCTTCTTTAGACACTTGATTAGTATTGTGGAAGAACTTTGAGTATATCATTAAGGATTGTGAGAGCTTAGAGACTTCATAGAAGTGTTGGCTTGGTTTGGGCTGACCCAGGTTCGATTTTTTACTGTGCACCAACAAAACCCTCAATCACTGGCCCTTTCAGCAACGACCTGCAAGCATATCGCAGTCTCACCCGAAGTGACTATGGGAGGATGCAGAACCAGGTTTCTGCAGCCTTGAGGGACTAGGGGATGTGGTATTATTATGTTTCCTTATTCTTAACATTCATAAATCACTTCTCCACATTATATCAATCACTTAAACATGCCATCTAAAACCATAAACCATCATTGTGCTAAAATTAAATGTATATGTAATAACTGCAACTCTAAAATATATAATAAGCAAATATACACATGAAGACACCAAATTACCATGGTTCACCCCAATGTGGGGCTACGTCCACAAGAAATGTTGCTTAATATAATAAATCTTATACAACAAATATTTCTTGGCTTGCGCACTCAGTTGCAAAGCCTCTCCTTCGATACAAAACTACAGATCACAATAATTCAAGCAGAACACTAATCTGGACCATAAAGATAGATCTTCTTCTTCTTATTTGATCCTATATACTATTACATCGAAGCATTACATCATCAAAATACCATGGTCCACATACCATGGACTCCCTAAAACAAGTAACTATGGTCCTGTTGTAGCAGCTACAACCACCCTCCAAAATTTTTCCTTAGCTTCTTTTTGAAGCCTCCCTTCCAACTTTTCATAGTAGCTTTCCTTGCTTTGGCAACTTCACAAGCTTCATTGTTTTGCATGCACAAAGGAAGCCTTTCGATCACAACTTGATGCATTCACCTCACAGGCTGTTCACCCAGACTTGGTCCTGCTGCAGGCTGAGCAGCTTCCCCAAGAAATTGCACATTTGTGGAGGGCAACCAACCTTCCCTCCAGAAATTGTGCAATCCTGTCTGGCAGCTTGCTGGGCTCCAGAATTGCGTAATTCTACCAGTCAGCACTCCCAATGAAAATTGCACAATTTTCCCCAGCAGGGTTGCTCAGCCCAGAATTTGCCCAGGGTTGCTCTGCCCAGAAATTACACAAATATCCTGGGCAGCTAGCCCACCTCCTAGCCAGAAATGCGCATATTCTCCCAGCAGTTGAGCAACCTCTTGCATGTGTAGTTGAGTTAACTGGTTCCCTCCGGGATCGAGCAAAACTGACTTGCATGCATGAGTTGCTTCTCCCAAGGCAGCATGCAAAGGCATCCCTTGATTTAGGGATCTATTTTTGGCAGTTGGAGGTTACATGCAAGGATCATTTCAGAAACCTCCCACCAAGTGTCGCTTTCCCTAGATTTGTGGCATGCATGTCACAACCTTGATGTTATCAAAACTCATCAACAGGACGTCACAGAGCTCATTCCTCACATCAACCTTGCAGCTCTAATATCTCACATCACATCTAGGGGCAGTCGGCACATCCAGCTTAGTTGTTTTGGGGTAAGCCCGCTTTCCATGCCTTGTGTTACATTTCTGTCTCTTTTTGTGTTTTTGCTTGTATGAGTACTGTTTGCTTGTTTTCTTTAAACGCTTGCTGTCGTTTACATGTATATTAGCTTGTCCTAGCACTGTCTCAGTTTTCGTTGCTATCGCATGCATGAAACTATTTTTCATGAACGGTCACCGATTCGGTGACTCGCTTCACCCACATGCATGTTGATCTGTTTACTAAATCTTTAATTCATGTTTGCATGCACTGTCAATCACTTCTGCTTTTTCTAAGTGTTGCCATGCATCCACTGTCATGTTTGCTTTCATTTGCCCGTCGGTGAGTCAGACCAACCTTGGTCCAGAATCTGCCTTCACTGAGAAAGCATTGTACAATCTAGGGAAAGAAGGCTATGTCTTCCTCTCCAAAAATGTGTATTTCTGCCCAGGCACTATCCTCCAGGATTGTTTTGTGCATTTCTGAGGGACAGTGACTGCTGGCCCAGAAAATTGCGCAATGCAGTCATTGAGCCTGCAGCGATTGCCAGCAAAGATTGCACATTGCACAATTCCAGCAGTTAGCAGCTAGACTGGACCATGTATTACACAGTTACAGTAGTCAGTCAATCTCCCAGTAGCCCAGACTGTGCCTTTCGCAGTCTTGGCAGTCAGTCTCCCAACCTCCTGGTCGAAATTGCGCAACCTTCATGATCAATCACACAGGTATGTTGAAAGTCAATTCTCAAGTTCATTTTGGTTTTCGACTGACAGATTGCTTGCCATGAGTGTTGCCATGTCTCCAGGTATTGCAGGTGTTCATCTGCCTCTCAACAATGCAGGTACAATGGTTTCCAAGAGGGTAGAGTCAAAGACACCATTCAGAGCACACCTGGAGATGCAGTCGATCAAATTTCTATGAGCTTGCCTACTCACGAAGATATCAAGTTGTTCGTAGACAAGAACATCAAGATATCACAATGAGAAACATCATGAACAAGAGCTAAAGGCAAGATATTGAACACAATGAATGTAGCGAACGTAATGAATGCAACAAACATAGCGAATGTAGGAAACACAACGAATGCAACGAATACAACAAATGCAACAAACACAACAAACTCAGCGAACGCAGGAGGAAGGTTGTTGACAACACCGAGGCAGAACACCGTTGCAAGATCAAGCAAATCCACTAATGATGAAAGAAACTTTGGAGACTCAGGCTATGAGGTGACGATGCGACATGAAGATCGCGCAAAGACAAAGAATGGAACAAAGAAGGAGTTGCATGTGTTGAAGTAACAACTCAAGGAAGAACATGAAGCTGCACAGATAGATGAATGAGTTGCAGCAGGAACAAGAACAATAGTGGGTGCAACATGCACTCATAGATGAAACTGTGCCCGTACAAGTTAAAGATCCATCCCAACAACTGGCATGGAGCAGACATGGTGAGTAGTTTTTTTGATCGCATGCAAGGGATTCAATAGCATGGATGTCATTGTGCACACACATGCAATCCAACCCATTTAGCACACTCACCAAGATGAAGACAAGAAGTAAGTCCAATTGGAGCTAAACATGTACTTCGGCAAGTTGATGTGCATGACCACTAGCACACACTTGAAGATCAACGAGGACACTATGCATTAGTGTGTTTCGGTTCAGCCGCACCCAAGAAGACCATGCACATGTTAACAGACGAGTTGGATGAAGGAGCCAAACCAATGCACCAGTTGCAACAAAGGTAAGAGTTTGCTGCAGCAAGATGTCACCATGAGGTGCATGCACACCATCATGGACGACCAAGCTTGGCATCAACTCACCACCTTCACAATCACAAGCATGCCAAAGAGTTGGTCTCATCACAACGGACCAAGTGTCAGTGATTTATTGCATGGCTTGCTCAAGCCATGTTGTCTCACATGAGTACATGTGCATTGTAATGTAACTTCATGTCAAATGTAAGTTAAGTGTCAATAGTTGGATGTAACAATCATAGAGTAGATGAAGAGTCATGAGGGTAGATGAATTGTCACAAAGGGGAATGTTAAGGTTCACCCCACCTTTTTCTATAAATAGTCCCTCATAACTCATTGCATAGGCTTTTGGTCGGCCAAGCTTCTGATAAGACTATCTTGAAGAAAGCTTGGACACTATTGTAACGTGCCTTGGCTTCTCCACTGCACGGAGCTAGTTCATCTCTTTGGAGGAGCGAGCGGATGTTGCTATAATGTTCCACTGTTGGGGCTAGCAGGTTTACATGGATGTATTGTATGATTGGGACTTACACTTCTTTATATAATAAGGGCCAACACATTTTTATGCATATGTTGTTATTGTAGTTGGACTGCTCCAGTTGCTTAGCAATATATGTTGTTTAACTTACGTATTTGTGTATGAACTGCTTCGTATGCAATTATATGAATCTTGTTGCAGATGTGCTATTGGTTTAACCATCACTTTGGATTGTCGACTGATCTTCTTTCCAGCTTGTGATGCATCTTCTCTCGTGTGTTCCCTTCTTAGTTGAGTACTGCTACAGGTTGTTAAGGGGCACACTCATCTCACCCCCCATGTGTTAGAACCTCTCATTCACCTTCCTTGACTCATTGCAGTGGTCACACCCTTGCTACTGATAGAGTTATCTTACTTGCCTCTGTGCGACATTGTGGTCAAGGCATTACCTTATGACCCACCGCTGGAACTTCTACACCAAACGGTCTGAGGTCTAATTGGGGCTTCTTATCGAGGAGATCCCCTTGACATGTTGGCGGGTCCAGCACTGTCAACAGGTCCCAAAACCATTTATCCCTTACAACATAGTGCGTTTTTACAAAAAGGAGGGGCTTCGACCCACCTTGAAGCCCTTACACCATGTGGTATATTCAAAATGCTCCACTACGCGGTCCACTTCACGTTCCGCTACTCTACAACGTGGTCCACTTTACACTCTGCTGCATGCTCTACTACGCACTCTGCCCCACAAAATGTAGAGTCTTTGCCAAAATATAGGCCAAGTTGGGTTGCGTCCAATATTCCCCTAACACCCACATGTGACTCATCCTGAGTCACTTAGTTGTTTTGCCTCTGATATTTGTTGCAATGATGTTGTAGGCAATGTTGAACTGTTGCAAAATGTCTATGACCTGCTTCTATTTGTTGTGCACTTCCTCCAACAATGCTTCTATCACAGGTTTTGTAGCTTTCTACATCATTGTTGTCTCTCTTTATTGAAGCTCTTGAAGCTTCTCATTCACTGTTTGGGACAGTTGGAGAGCCTCATCCTGCCATGGTTGAGTTCTCTCTATCAAAACCTGCTCTTCCTTCCTTAGCTCCTCTATCTTCTTCTGGAGGGCATTTCCCTCATTGATCTTGGCGAGCTTCTACGAGATTGGTAAGGTATTCATAGTTGCCCAAATTTCTTCCAGCTACTATTTCTTCTAATGAATACATTCTTGTAGTTTCTACGCATTTGGGTCTTCCTGCAGCGAAGTCCAAATTTGTAAGCTTTCATCCAAAAGCTTCCCACAATCTGCCACTACTGCGAAGATGTCAACCATTGCAGCCTTCAGGTCGGTCTCCCTCTGCTCTCACACTTCCTGTGGTGTGGTTGGTTGTAGCTTCATCTGCAACTCACTGATCTTCATCTCATATGAAAATTGTACTTCGACAATTTTATCCTTATATCCTTTCACTGTAAGGCTAAGCTTCGTGACCTTGTCCTCCAGTGGTTCCTCTTCTTGGACATCAAGGTCTGGAACCTCTCGGCATGTTGCTTCAACCACTTCCTCCAGCATATGTTGCTACTGTATTGCCTGATCCCTCTCCTAGATCGCCTAGTTGAGCTTCTGCTACAGTGAATCTCACTCTCTTTCTACCTGAATGTTCAACTATGAGGTGTTTTGTTCGCACAACTTCATCTCATATATTATCTCCAGATGCAGCTTGTGTAAAATCTGCAATGGTACTACTGTGATGTTCATGTTGACAAAACTCCATTCTTTAACCTATTGTCGAACCTCGGCAGAGTCAAACTGCAGGGCTCTGGTAGGTATCGACACTATCCGCACTATAAGTGTAGGCTCTACTGGCCTTTCCTCTCGAATATTCTCCACTACCTGCGCTAGTTGTCTTATTGTCTGCGCTAATATCTTCAGCTCTGCAATGCACTCCTCGACACCTATTAGAAGTGCATCGTAGAGATCCTCTAACTTGTTCCATGATTTTGCTATTGCTTCCTAAATTTTATCCCCAATCTGATCCAAGTCCCCCTCAGTGAGGACCACTGGTGTTATATCCTTTGTCTTGTCTGCCTTCTGTTTCTTTTTGGTTCTTGTGGCAGCTTTGGCACCTGCCTTCCTCTTCTCTGCGATAGTTGGGTCTATCTCTGTCTTTTTAGACTATTTGTTATGCTCATCATCTTTAGGAGGATCCTGGTGACCCTCTTCATGTTGCTCCTCGTGTTCTGATTCCAATTCATCCTTATCCTTCCCACTTGCTACCCCATGATGCATTGTGTCCTCCTCTGTCAGACTATCCTCTGCCTGTGTCTCCAATGAAGTCATCCATTCTTTGGACCATTGTTGTACCTCTGCTAGGAGATCATCTTCTATTACTAAATATGACAGGGGATGCCATTTCTTCCTTGTGTCTGTGTGAGCCTGTATATAAACTTCGTGGAAATTAGCCTTAAACTTCGCAAGAGAGCTATACTGCTCATATAGGCTCAGCGAAAGGTGAGGTTGCTGGTTCACCAACATGGTATACCATAGAGAAGCATACTGCACGACCTCACAAACATTTGAGGCTATTAGAGGGAACTGTGAATCCTCTGGCTCTCTCCATGTCGACATTGAAATTATCAAAATTAGCCATGCGTAATGAAATGTAGTATCTTTCTCTTGGACCTCGAGGCAGTCGTCTAGGATCTCCTGAAATAGATATGCGACCCAGTTGTAGTGAACCCCATTAGCACATTGTGGATCTAATGAAACTACCAATACATGGACTTCATTAGCCCGAAACTTCCTCATGATCTTCCCAGCTAATATATGTCTTGCGAAGCGAATTCCCTGGTCATTAATCAAATTGATATCATAGCCTCACTTCCATTTTGTCAGTCCAAACTTCTTCTTCATGTTCTCAGCTATTACTCTGTCCTAATCTTTCCCAACAAATTCTTCTGCAGGGTTCCGCCCTTGATACAGAAATCTTGTGATTCTCCATATGATCATTTGGCCTATAGGGATCCTCTTCCCCATCCACAAGCATCCATCGTGCACTAATGCGAGCAATTATCTTACACAAGTTGTGCTCCTTGTACTTTTGCCGAAGTGCGACACATTCAACATGTTTAGTAATATTGACTACGCCAATCCAGCCACCCACTGCTGCGGTTCTAACCTCGTCACACCACTCTCAAGGTAGTGCACCTATTTCAAGTATCTGTCTGGTGCGAACTACGGGTATTTCTTCCTGTCATTGAAATCATAGTCTGTGAACTTCAACTGCAGAATTTTTCCAAGGATCTTTCCAACAAATGACACAGACTCTGGTAATAGGGGTGTGAAGGTTCCATACTTTGCATCCTTCGACTCTTTCACTAGTTTTGCATCTAGTTTCCTTGGTGGAATATATGGTGGTAGAGGTGATGGAAATGTTGTGCTATCTATTTCCATCTGCACTTGCTTTGATTCTTCTTCACTATCTCTTATTTGTTTGGGCTCAACAGGTTTCTTATCCTGTTTCTTCTTCGTTCTCTCCTCTTTGGTCGGTTTCTTTCTCAGAAAACTCTGCTGTGTACGTGATGATGTCGCTGTGGGTGATGCTGATGCAGGAATATCAACTGATGCTACTTCAGAGGTTGCTTTAGATGATGCTTCCATGACTCCGTCTAAACCCTTCTCGTTGAATATCTGAATAAATTCTTTAGTCGTCAGGATGTTCATATGAAAATTTCTGCAACTTCTTTGCAATGGAAATATTTGAATTCTCAATTCAACAAAGTGCCAAATCTGGGCGGGACACGACTTTTTATAACAATTATGATTTTCTGACCTCATAATTAGCTTAGATCGCGCTCATTAATTGCATATATATCCCTAGATCTTATCAATCTATCCTTATAAACACAACTTTCCACGTATTTTAACGTTAACTTTCCCTTTTAACGGTCATATTTTTCCGGCAAACTTCGACACATCCCGACAATGAAACCATTTGTTGGCTTGGTTTGGGCTGACCCAGGTTTGTTCTTTTACTGCACACCAACAAAACCCTCAATCATTGGCCCTCTTGGCAATGACTTGTAAGCAGATTGCAGTCTCACTCGAAGTGACTATGGGAGGATGCAGAATGAGGTTTCTACAGCCTTGAGGGGCTAAGGGATGTGGTATTATTATGTTTCCTTATTCTTAACATTCATAAATCACTTCTCCACATTATATCAATCACTTAAACATGCCATCTAAAACCATAAACCATCATTGTGCTGAAATTAAATGTATATGTAATAACTGCAACTCTAAAATAGATAATAAGAAAGTATACACATGAAGACACCAAACTACCATGGTTCACCCCAATGTGGGGCTACGTCTACAAGAACTATTGCTTAATATAATAAATCTTATACAACAAACAGTTCTTGGCCTGCACACTAAGATGTACGCTGTCTGCACACTCAGTTGCAGATTTAGGGCTCTGCGCACTTAGTTGCAAAGCCTCTCCTTCACTACAAAACTGCAGATCACAATAATTCAACGATAACACTAATTTGGACCATAAAGATAGATCTTCTTATTATTATTTTAACCTATACATACTATTACATCAAAGGGTTACATCATCAAAATACCATGGTCCACATACCATGGACTCCTTAAAATAGGCAACTATGGTCCCAAAACCATTTACCCCTTACAACATAGTGCGTTTTTGCAAAAAGGAGGGGCTTCGACCCACCCCGAAGCCCTTACACCGTGCGGTATATTCAAAATACTCCATTGCTTGGTCCACTTTGCATTCCGCTGCTCTACTACGTGATCCATTTCACACTCCAATGCACACTCCATTGCGTGCTTCACCCCACAAAATGCAGAGTCTTTGCCAAAATCTAAGCCAAGTTGGGATGTGCCCAACAAGAAGATCTTGCTGATACATACCACCTAATCCATGAAAAATTATAACCATGTCTGCAATGATATCTGTTTGAGATTGACTAGATTAAACATTAAATACCTGTGGAAGAAAGTATACCATTCCTTTGGATAATGTTGCAATAAATGTGTTACCTCCAGCTTAGAATACCTGAGTGTAAGGGTTGAGCTCTTCTAAGACTAGGTTCATGCATTTCTACTATCAGAATATTATTTTTATATTCAGAATTCTCTCAGATTTAATGCAACCTTAACATATTAACAATGGAAACAATAAAGATTACACTGGATGATGTTTTGTACACTAATAACGTGATCCAAAATCCATATAAAAAAAATGGATTGTTAGTTTGAAAAGGAAAGTTTATTATCCTGCTATGAAAATTGTAAAAACAATTTCACTCGCCAATTTATGCACAATATTGTCATTTGTATTGTTTTATGGTTTTGTAAACCACTTATTATGGAAACAATCTCCAACACACATATTGGGGAAGATTGTATGAAAGTAAGAAGATAATGGCAGAAAAATGAAGCGTACAAGTTAGAAGGGGCAGAAGAAAACCTCATGATGATAAAAATTATGCTAAGGTCCATGCGTAAGTGAAAATTTTCAGTGAACATGTTTAAAATCTGTAAATAGTAATATTTCAGCCAGTAAAATATGTGTTTAGGGCAAGGGCAAGCCATTGAAACACAATCATATTTGAGGATAATGCTCACTCATTTGTATACTCGCATCTTTTGGCATACAACTATTCCTTTAGTGGCTCTTAAAACTAATTTTTTTGCATACAACTAATTTCTTATAGTGAATAGGAATGGCATTATCGCTAAAGAAGATGACGTTGATGTTTGGAGGGGAGAGTGGTTTTATTATAAACTTATATGCACGGTTGATGGTTGATAGTACCATGAGTGTTAGCCTCAGGACATGGAATATATATTGATATTGCTATGTTATGGCTTTAAATTTTGAACTTGTGAACGATTGTTTAATGATGGTTGAGTATGCATTCTCGACCATGTTGTTTTGAGTGTAGTTTCCCTTATTGTGATTATAGATTTCATTCTTTGCTATTTTTTTTTTTAATTGTTGACTCTTGCATTTCCTATAGATTTTTACAACTGACCCCTAATTACATGCTTGGGTCTTTAGGCAAGTTTCCCGAGGACTTAAAACCTTATTTTCAGATTTGAAAAATCGGGGATGTTTTGTAATCTTTAGGGATTTGATCCCTTACTACACATGATAGATTAATAGTTATAACTGATATAAGTTTTTTTTGTGTAAACTACATGTTAAGCATGAAAAGAATTACACATCTTAACACACCATTAAAATATTTTAATTATAATAATCCTATTTTTAATTATTTTATATCATATAAAAATGGTCAACATTAAATTATATTTTTGTTATTAAAATTTTTCAATTTTATGTACTCTATGTTGAAGGAATTAGACTATCTTATGGGTGGAAAATAAAAAAATAACAATAATATAAGGATTTTTTTATTTGTACTCACTTCATACCTATATCTATATTCATATCTTTATATATAGAAAATAAATATGAAATTATTTTAATATCATATGTCAAATATGTAAAAAATTACATATCTCTCTTATACGTATAGCTCAATAAAGAAATAGCCCAAGTAATTAGCTTAATTAGTTATCTTTAATTTTGTTTAGAATTTGTCTAGTTAAATACTTAAAGATCTATTTAGTTTCAATTCTTTTGAGTTAATTCTACGGGGTCTTGGATAGATGGTGATCAGGTGCTTTGTTAAGGCACTCCTTGATGTGAAGTCATCAGTTCAATTCCTTGCCCTCCTTGATGTGAAGTCATCAGTTCAATTCCTTGCCCTGATCGGGGTGAATATTGGACATGATGAAGATGTAGTCTTGCCAAGCTTAAAAAAACAAAAAACAAAAAACTTTTGAGTTAAACACATTAATGTATGCTCATAAGTTTAATAGAAATTAACATGTTTGAATAAAAATAACTTTAAGTATTTAATATTCTTTTGAGTTAAACACATTAATGTATGATAATAAGTTTAATAGAAATTTCATTTAGGAATGTAGAGAAACATGTTTACAACATCTTGCAAAACACTTAAATTCCAACTCTAGGATGACATGGTAGAGGCTACAATATTATTGGCTCATATGCATTCTAGTTCCAATTTACTCATTTTTTGTATTTGGTCATTTTGTTTTGTATTTGACTTCTATGCTGATAAGTTTAATAAAAATTAACATGTTTGAATAAAAATAACTTTAAATATTTAATATTCTTTTGAGTTAAACACACTAATGTATGATAATAAGTTTAATTAAAATTTCATTTACAAATGTAGAGAAAGTTATTTAATATTCTTTTGAGTTAAACACATTAATGTATGATAATAAGTTTAATAGAAATTTCATTTGCAAATGTAGAGAACCATGTTTACAACATCTTGCAAAACACTTAAATTCCAACTCTAGGATGACATGGTAGAGACTACAATATTATTGGCTCATATGCATTCTGGTTCCAATTTACTCATTTTTTGTATTTCGTCGTTTTGTTTTGTATTTGACTTATACAACAAAGAAACAAAGTTCTTAATCTTTTGCATGCTTTAACAATGTTTGAAATTGTTCAATTGTTTTTAGTATCAACCACATCCATGATTCTTAATCTTTTGCATGCTTTCACAATCTTTGAAATTGTTGAATTGTTTTGGAGTATAACCACATCAATGATTTTTCCTCCAAATGTTACAGGTGACACTTTCACTATCATCATGGAAGAGTAATAGTTTAAATTAAATCTAAAAGCAAAATGTTATGGGGGAGACGTTGTAGTGGTGTAAATGTTTGTAAACATTTATATGTGGGCTCAATTGAAAAATAATAAAAGGTTAAAAGTGATTTCCTAGAGAAGGGCTCTCCAACCCAATGGGTTATTTTTATTTTTATTTTGACGAGTTAAAATGTTTATATTACAATAATATTTTTAATTAATTTTACTTTTATTTATATGTAATTTGACTTAGTCAAAATGTTAAACATTACATTACAACTTCTCTACCATATTGGGTTGGAGAGGATCTATGCCGATTTAATTTCCCCCTTTAAATAGGCTATATTCCACATATCATAGGTCAATACCATGGGCTATTTTTATTTGGGTTATTTATGTTTTGTTATTATTAATTTTTATTTTTTTTTAACTGAGTTAAATAGTTTAGTTTACATTGCATTAATATTTTCATTTTTACGTAATTTGTCTTAATTAAAATGATAAACATTACATTACAACATCTTTGATTCTCTACCATGCCGGAGAGCGCAACTAGCCTAGATCCATCTCAACTCCGAATCCACCAAGCTTTGAGAGGGATCAAATCTCTTGAGATGCAAACCTCTTTTAGAGTGAAAGGTGATTTGATCCCTCATGGGGCTTGGTAGATCCGGAGTTGAGATGGATCTAAGTTGGTATATATAAAAATAGTAGTCTAAGTAAGTTATAATTTCGCCTTGAAAATATAGATTTTTTTGGGACATTTATGGAAAAATCCGATTGGAATTTTTGGAAATCCAAGTTACAATTGTCAAACTATAGAATTTTAGGTGCCCTCAGGTTTTTTGAATGTGTTGAATATATTTCTACTTTCAAAATCCGAATTGGAACACTTCTAAATCAATATTTTCCAAAATAAAATGCATTTGGTTTTGGTAAAAATATCGGGCTTCATTATTATATAGATATATCTATATATATATATATAAGAGAGAGTGTATTGTTTAAATAGTTTGGTAATAAAAGATTAATTATAATGGTGAAGAATTATTACATTAGTCAAAATGGAGTAACTTACAAATTCAGGAATAATAAAACCACTTGAAACATTTTCATTTTATACATGTCCATGAACAAATGTTGGAATCAATCATTACATGTAATCTCTCAACAATTTCTCAACAACCTCCCCACAAATCAACAATAATTCTCTATCTCAAATTAAACCTTTAAGACATAACAAAACTTAACAATAATAACTCTAGAATATAACAAATGATCATTATTCTAACATTTCTCTTCCATGATGATCATTTGTAGAAATTCCAAAACCAACTCTAAATTTGTAGAATTTTTCATTTGATAGTGGTTTAGTGAATATATCCACAACCTAATCTTATGTTATGCAATACATGATCTTGATCACACCTCATTGAACCAAGTCTCAAACAAAAAAATCAAATATCAATATATTTGGTCTTTTTGTGAAAAGTTGGATTCTTAATCATTTCAATAGCACTTTGATTGTTACAAATCAACCGAGTGGGTTGCTCTCGTTGCTCATGCAGATATTCCAAAATTCTTCTTAATCATACTGATTCATTAGTTGTTTCTATTGTCGCTTTATACTTTGTTGCGGTTGTGGAAAGAGAAATTGTAGGTTGTTTTTAATACTCCAAGCAAGTGTTGTTGAACCCATGCCAAATGAATACCTTGAAGTCAGTTTCATGTCATCCATGAAACATTTCCAATATGCATCTATATAGCTAATTAACTTGAAATCCTCTGTAGATATATATACTAAACCATAACCATTTGTACCACATAGATATCTTAAAATTAAATGTTCCAATGCAATTCCTTGGGTTCTAACATGAATCTTGATACCATATTGACTTGAAATATATATATCTAGTCAAGTTTTAGTTAAGTAGATCAACTTTCCAACCGATTGACGATATAGAGTGGCATGAACTATATTGGAGTCATCATTTATGTGTAACTTCAACCCAACTTCCAAAGGAGTAATCGATGGCTTACAGCTGAACATATCAAACTTATTCAGAATATCCCAAGTATACTTGGCTTGTGACATAAAAACACTATATTCCTTTTGTCATATTTCAACACCCATGAAATAATACAACTCACCAAGATCTATCATCTCAAATTATTCTATTATATGTGACTTAAACATCTGAAACAGTTCAAAATTGTTTCATGTGTAGATAATATCATCAACATAAAGTGAACAATTAGAATATTTGTATCTTGACCTATCTAAAGTATATAAATAATGGGTTCCAAGGAACTTTTGACTAAACCATAATCCTAGAAATATTTATCAATTCTTGAATACCAAAGCCTAGTGCTTGCTTAAGACTATACAAAACCTTCTTTAACCTATAAACACGATCTTTTTTTCTTGGAATCTTAAAACCTTCACACTGCTCTACATAAATTTCTTCATTTGTGAAACCAATTAAGAAAGTTAATTTAACATCCATTTGAAAAATTATCCACTTATATTATGCATCTAATGCAAAAACCATCTATATTGTGTCCATATTGGCTATTGGAGCGAATGTTTCTATATAATCAATCCCTTCCTTTTGAGCATAACCTTTGGCAACTAAATAGGCTTTATGTTTATCAATTGAACCATATGATTTATACTTAGTCTTATACACCCATTTAGTTCTAATTACATCCCTTCCTTTGGGTAATTTGACCAAGTCACAAGTATCATTCTTCATCAAAGCATTAAACTCTACTCCCATGGCTTCATTCCATTCTTTTTTTTTATTCTTCTGCATAATTATCAAGGTCATCCATCTTCATTACTTTAGCCATAAGTGCAGAATTCACAATGGAACTTTGTGATCTAGTAATTCAGAATGACCTCTAGTTAGCCACTTAGGCTTCTTCTTATCATCATCTATGTTGACACCAGATCCATAACCAATTTATACTTCATCCTCACTTGATTATATATGTACATATTCTAGCCAATAAAATCATTACTCGTCAAAGATAACACCTCTATTTATTATGATTTGTCTTGCTCAGGGATCAAATAACTTGTAGCTTTTTGTTTCAATACTATATCCAATAACATACACTTCATCCTGTTACCATCCAATGTTTTCCTCTCTTCCTCAGGCATATGTGCATATGTTGTGCAACCAAAAACTCTCATATGTGCAACACTTGGTTTGTATCCTTGTCGAGCTTCTTCTACAATGAAATTCAATATTTCTTTCGTAGGACATATGTTGAGAGTGTAAACTATTGTGTGCATTGCTTGAACCCAAAATTCATTTCCCAAAGACTTGGTTTTTAACATGCTTTGAGCCATTTCAATTATGGTCTTGTTTTTTCTTTCATCAACTCCATTTTGTTGAGAAGAGTATGATTTGATAAACTCTCACTTTATTTTTTTCCTTTTGCAATAATTGAAATTTTCACTTGATTTGTATTTTCCCCATTGTCTATTCTGAGGGTAAATATTTTCAAACCATTATTTTCTCAACCAATTCCTTGAATTCAAGGAAATAATAAAACAACTTAGACTCTTTTGCAAAGAATACACCCAAATATTCTTGGAATAATCATCAATTAATGCAAGAAAATAGTGTGCCTTTCCAAAAGACGTAGTCTCTAATCTGAAGGCATTAATGCTATACTTTCTTTATCTTTCCATGTTCTAGTTGAGAAACTTTCCCTGTGTTGCTTCCCAAATATGCATTATGCACATACATCATCCATTTTGATCTAAGGAAGGCCATTCATTATGCTATTCTTCCTTAACAAAATCAAACTCTAAAAATTCAAGTGTCCCATCCTAAAATTCCAAAGCTTGTTATTAAGTTCTTTTAGAATATTCAAACTATGTGAGTTGCTTGAATCAAAAGAGAGCTTGAAAATTATGTCTTTAGTGATTTCTCCTTTTACTACAACTAATTTTTTATTTAACTTATCCATGATTATAAATTCTCTATTATCAAATACTAATTTGGAGTTTTTCACTATCATTTGTACCTTAGTAAGTAGGTTCTTCCTCAATGCAAGTGTCATCAGTAAATTACTCTTTCTTTTTCTTCTTCTGTGTAATGATTGTTGTCATTTGAAGAAAATGAATAGGACACCAAAAAAGTAATAGAGAACACACTTGTTGTCCCACTTCAACCCAAGACGAGAACAACTATATCCCAAAATTGGGACTCAACCACCACCACTAAAAAAATGATTTTTATTAAGTTTAAGTACAAGGATGGTGCCATGCATGTGCACTTACAACCAATTTCTCTTTGAACAAAATTTCAATGTCATCTCTTAACAAGCTTACAATATATTTGTACCTAATTTCAATAAAATAGATAATATAATCTCTCTTACAATTTGTCTCATGCAGACTCAAATTATTCATTGCAATAATTCTCTCATTCTCCTAAATCTTTTGATTAAATAAAAGATGGAGGGATTTTCATTGCAAGAAAGAACAACAATGGCATTTGTTATGCCTTTAGTTGGTGGGTCTAGTGAGGTGAGTTTATCTTCTTCTTTTGGAAAACATGGAGGCAAGTTTATGGACCCAATTCAACACATATTGTGGGAGACAAAGACCAATGGGGTAATTTGCAACTGTTCTCTATAATTGGTTACATAGAAATTGTCAATCTAATTTATAGATCTAAACTAGGACATAATTTTTATATCAATCTAATGTTCATGAACTTTGAAGCACACTACAATATGTAATGAGTTAAGTTAGATTGGTTATGACTTCTAGGCCAAAACTAGGAACTAAGTTAATGAAGCATGAAAGAAAACTTGTAATCTAATCACACAGGCTTGGAATGGAAATCACACTAACTCGACTTAAGAACACTATGGACTAAGCAAATCATGAGATTTCTCACACAAATCAATTTTCTCTACATAATCATGTTCGAAATATTAAACTTTCACTCAAATGTTGGGAAATGAAAATGGTTAAAGGGATTTTCAATCCAAAAGGTTGATTAATACACTAGGGCCTTTTTTGCCAACAGAGACAAGAAAACACTTCGATAATATTTTAGTTAATCGAATAAATTTTGACCTGACACTAGTTAATAGGTTGAGAATGCACTATGGCCTTCCCCATCCATGAGAGTAAAAATGGGTGGTCACCCATAGTCTTCTACTCGTCCCTTTTAGCTAGTATGTTCTCCAACCATCAATCTATCCTAAGAAAAGTAGTAGATAAAAAGCAGGGAACTATGGTGTTTGATAAATTCAAGGCTAAATGAAAAGGTTCTCAAGAGGTTGGGGCCTTCTTTGTCTAACAAGTTGGTGAATGGCACTCCTGGTGCCTTGGTTACTTTTTCCAATTAGATCGATCCTTCAAATGATAACTAACCTATGATAATAAGACGTGTACACACACTTAAACTTATAGTAAAATATGTATTTACTAATACAATAATGAATGGGAAAGATTGTTATGCAATATAGTGATATGTGGCTTATAATGGGTAGTTAACTTATACTAAGAATTAGTTGATATAGCTACACTAAAAAAACATTGAAAGCTTTAGAAATTAGGTATTACAACCATGAAATAATCAATAAAGAACACTTACAAACAAGGGTTTTAAAACTAGCTTTAAAGCTTATCTACACAATGACCAAGAAACTAGTTCCATAACCAGCTTTAAATCTGAATATACAAGATGTAATCAAAGCATATAAGCATGAAATTTGTGATAATAAATAACATGAAAAAGCAAATATTTAGTAATTTAACACACAACAATAAAATAGTGTACTAGCTTGAGTGGTGGGGGGCCTTCCATTACTCAGAGAGTACATTTAACTTAAAATATGATGTTGAAACTTTAGAAGCACTCCATAAATTGGTCAAAATGACTAAGAAAAGGTTTGCAATCCAAATCCAAGCTCTCAAGTTGAAATCAGAATTCTCAAAAATAATAACATACTTTGGCAAGCTAAATTTTCTTGCCTTTACAAGCAAAAATTCAACAACATACCCAAAAAAAGTTTGTTCTAAATTAATTATAGCCTATTCTAGGGATGAGATCTGGTTCAATCAGCCTCGTTAGGCACTCAAATTGTGGATTTAATCTTTAAGACTTGGATCTAGGTGAATTTAGCAATTCATGTTGCGTTTCAGCTGTCAGAGTGTCTACGATGACCAAGGGTCTCAGAGTTGTTTTGGGATGGGCGAGTAGGAAAATCACCATCTCATGATACCCACAATCCAAACCCATGTTCTAGATTTTACCCAAACCACATGCAAATATAAAAATGCAAGATGATTTATGAAATCTACTAAAATATGCAATTTTCTTTTACAATGCAATTAATTACATGAAATTTTAAAAATTAAAAATTCAATGAAAATACCTTATGAAAGTGTTAATATAGGAAAAATATGGGAAAATATCATCATAAATAACTAAAAGAGGTATTTTTAGAGCCAAAGATGTAAAAAAAACATAGCAAAATTCTTGATAAAAAAAAGGATTGACAATAATGATTCTTGGGTTTGGTTTCTCGTATGCAGTACCAGAGGACGTGTCTACCAATGAAAATATCGGTGATATAATGACTCAAGTATATATATTTTGTATGTAGCCTGCACAGTGTAGACCAAGAGACGTGATAGTAAATGTTCACACAACAAAGTTGGCATATAGGAGATTATTGTTATACATTTCTAGGAATCTGAGAGCTTTCATATACCCGTTGGAACTAGCTCTGAACATATGCCACTATATGGTTTGCATTCTTCTAAAACTTTTCAAGTTAAATATTAGACATCGTGTTCTAGCAGGCCACACAATGAATCTTCACGCAAGTCTCCACACAACTTGTTTTCCAAATCCATTCACACTCAACACTCATCCATGACTCAGCAAGTTCAATCTAGTAGCATATCATTGTTTCTTGTCCACACAGAGATATCAACACACATATTCATCCATGCTTCTCCTCACATAAGTTTGTTACATGCACAAAAATTATACAAATAGTACAATGCAATGTTTGAAGGATTAACAACATCAACACACACAACTCACTCTTCCATGTCTGACGTATCACACACGACTTAGCTATGCTCTTCTTCCATGCACAAGAACAAATTCATGCCCAAAAGTTGGTTCATAAAAAATAATGCATCAAAATTCCCATCGAGTTTTACAAAAAATATCTTGATTCATGCTCTAATACCAAATGAAGAATTATTACACCAACAAAAATGGAGCAATGCACAATTTTAGCAATAATAAGACCAACTCAAACATTTTTAATTAAGAAGACTAATATATATACATGCCCATGAGAAAATGCTCAAATTAATCATTAGCTACAATTTCTCAACAATCTCTCCACATATATCTTTACAATAATTCTCCATCTCAAATTAAACCTTTGAGACACAACAAAAATTAACAATAATAATTATGGAATATGACAAATGATCAATATTTTGACAAATGTTTCTATAATAAAATTCATGGAAGAATCAAATGACACGAAAAGTTTGAGAAAAGTTTTGGAGAATAATAAGATAATGGCTCAAGGTAAGGATTTATCCAAGATTATGAACGGTTAGTGTATTAAGGATAATGAGGGTGTTTGTTCTTTGCCTTGGTAGATATGGACTAGGATTTAGAGTTGGTAGATTATGGAGATGTTAGTGTACTAAGTTTTAATGTAGTGTGCAGGTTCTACAAAAAATTAATGGAGATATGTCCTATGAGGATATAAATATGATACCGATATAATTCCTTCTAGGTGAATTGCAAGGAGAGAATCAAGGGTTTTGCAAAGAGGGAGAGACTTTAAGTGCATCCTATCTTGAAGTAAATGCTTGAAATTCCAAATTAGTAGCTTCTTTGTCTAAGGTTTGATTTTGATTTGTTTTTTATTGTGTGAATGAAGACAACGATGACTTGATGAGACATTATGGGCCCATTGGAAGTAGTCACTACCACCCTAAACCTTGGCTCTTAGATTTTTCATTTTGTGAACTGGTAGGGTGAGGAACCAATAGTGAAAACCTTGAATTGCATATGCGATGGAGCTCATTTTGTTAATGAAGCCAAAAAATGGGCTATCCCTTGGAGTAAATCTATGGAATTGTAAAAATTTGGAAGTCCCTACGAACTTAAATGATCTATTGGTGGAGAAAAAGGAAATCAAAGAAATAGGGATGATCATTCATGTCAGAGAAATAAGCATTATGTTTGTAAGAAAGGGAAACCAAATTGGTTAGTTCTGGGAGATGATTTTAAAATGAACCAAGGCATCAATCTAGTTTTGGAAGCTTTGGAGGGATGTTTACAGGGAGGAATAATGAGTGAAAAAAGCCTTCAAACATAGTTGGAAAACATATGGGAGCCCCATGTTGTTTATAGTTCACAATTTCATATTTTAGCCAAAGGATATATGGCCGTCATATTCCATTATGTAGATGATGTTGAGATTTATCTTAAAGACAAATTGGTGCTAGAAATGGACTCTAGTACTCCTGAAAAAATTCACCTCTTTCTTTGATGCAAAGTTCTAAAAGTTGTACACCGTTCCTCTATGCATAAAATTATGAAGCCTACCATTATAATCTTGGTCAATAGATGTCTTTTAGGACTAACAATGCCATAGGTTCTTTCATGAAAGCATATATGAGCTTCTTAAACTTTATATTTGTGACTATAGAAAATATTCTGGTAGGAATTGATCTCTCCAAACAACTGGCTAAAGAAATGGTAATCCTACAAGGACTGATTACTCGCTCTCTTACTCTAGATTACACAAGGATCCCATTTCATTGTGTCAAGTGCCATAGGTATGGTCAACAAGTAAGAGATTGTTCACTAAATCTTAGCAAAAGGAAAAAGATAAAAAAAGAATCCATCCTCGAGAGGGGAGAGACCAATTTGAACACAAGATTCATTCCAAGGAATACAATTTCAAGAAGCCTTCTAAGAATTCATCTTGAAGCAACTAGATATATTTCAACAATAGATAAATGGGAGCATTAAAGCTTGAGTACATAAATGCATAAGTCTTGAGAGCAGCAAGGTGGTCAATTTCGATGATACAAGGTGGTGACAACCCCCCACCCCCCCCCTAGTGAACAAGGACAAGGGTTAGGTATCTAGAACATTCCTTCACACTTTAACAAGTGAATTAATTGCCTTTTCTCTAAGCACTTGAATCAATAGTTTCTCCATTTGATTAATGATTGATCCTTTATAGTTTGATAGGCTCAATCTTTACCTTCCTTGCTAAGGGTCAGTGGTTGTGTCCTTGGGTTTGGATGGTCACTATATATATATATATATATATATATATATATATACAATGGTAAGATAAGATAAGGAAAACAACCACCATTTAACTAATGTATCCAACAATTTAAGTTATATAGTGTATTTAATTGAATGTAGCTCGCGTCATTGGGAGAAATGTTGTTATCCTCTCCACTTGGGTTAAATTCCCGCATGTGACATGTTGAGCTCATAATGAGTATATCATTGTAATGGCTTCAAGCCTTGTTGTCTAGGAGTCCCTCAAGAGCCGAAGCATGTATATTTCTCATATGGAATATAAATATATTAAAAAAAGTTATATATTGAGATCAAGAGCTAGGAACCATAGATCGAGTTTTCCTATTCGAACACTCGATTCTTCCTCTATTAATTTTGGTTACTCATTATTTGGTATAGAGAAGGGTGAAGAGGGTATCTGTCATGGCATAAAGGACTTGACTTCTTCAAACATGGGATCATCTAAAGATGTGGAAGCAATCACTTCCTCACCAAGTTCCAAATCACCCACTAAAGAATTGGGAGATTCAAGTCTCGATGAAACCCTCAATTATATCGGAAATTTCTCAAATGTTTCTTGTGAGATGTTAGCAGAGAAAGAGGTTACTATTGTTAGAAATTAATTAATGGAGCAATGAAATACACAAAATATTCTGGAAACACAAATACATAAATGCATAAAACAAGAGAGACACACCCAATTTGGGCTACATCCATAGAGAAATAGTCAGTCCTTCATTTTGTATTATCCAGAAAAATGAAGAGATACAAACTATATCATATATGTTGTAATTTCCTCTTTACTCTCGCATAGCCTCCTCTCTCTCTCTCTCTCTCTCTCTCTCTCTCTCAGAATAATCATACACAACCACAATACAATTCCCTCATATAAACCAAGGGTTGCCTTCTAGGGAAAAAAACCATAAATTAATGTAAATTCTATCGTCAGATCATTTTCCTAATGAACGACCCATATTGACTATGAAATTACAATATTTTACAAGGAAATTTTACATCTACCCTAATGAAAATTAAACGAGTGGCATTGCTGCCCCATTAGTAATAGGGATCCAATGTGACTGAAACAAAAAACCTCTAAACGATCAGGAAGTTAATCAGGCTCCACACCCAACAATCTCCCACTTGGAGACTGATTATAGAAACTCCATCACTGCTTCACTTGCTGGACAATTCTTCCATTGTAGACATGGTAGTTTCTCATCTTCATCGTCATACTTGAAGACCAATTGAAACTTAGCAGGATCTCATTTTCTCCTTGGTTACAACTTTTGTTAACATGTCTGTAGGATTTTGGCTAGTGTGTATCTTTTCCAGCTTCAATTGTCCATCTTCCAACACTGACTGTGTGAAATGGTACTTGAGTTGTATATGTTTAGTCTTGGAATGAAATGTTGAGTTCTTTGCAAGACGAATGGAACTCTAGTTGTCATTGTATAACCTGCCCATCTCCTGCTTCTTGCCCAGTTCATTCATGAACCTTTGTAACCAAATCATTTATTTACTAGGTTCCGTAGAAGCAACATACTTTGCTTCCATTATTGAAAGTGCAACAATGTTTTCCGATTTTGAAACCCAACTGACAATTGTTCCACCTATAGTAAACTCGTACCCTATGGTGCTCCTCATGTTATCTCTATCACCTACCATATCTGCATCAACATATCCTTGTAGATTAATGTTTGAACCACCAAAGCATAATGCTTGATTTGTGGTACCTGTCAAATATCTGAGAATCCACTTCACTGCCACCCAATGTTCTTTTCCTGGATTGTTCATATACCTGTTTACAACTCCCACTACATGTGCAATATTAGGTCTTCTGTAGACCATTACATACATTAAGCTTCCAACTGTTTATGCATATGGAACTTTACACATATAATCCATCTCTTCCAGAGTCTTGGGACACATCACCTTACTTAGTTTGAAATGGATATCAAAAGGTGTACTAACTGTTTTTGCATTCTGCATAGTAAATCTTCCTAACACCTTTTCTATGTACTCACTCCGAGACAATGTTAATTTGCAATTTTTCCTGACTCTAGTTATTCTCATACCAAGGATTTGTTTTGCAACACTCAAATACTTCATTGCAAATGAATTTGCCAATTTTCCTTTGAGCACATTTATTCCCTACATGTTTGACCCTGCAACAAGCATGCCATTTACATACAATAACAATATAATATAGCTGCCATCATTTTTCTTTTTAAGATAAACACAATGGTTAGAGTGACATCTAGTATAACCTTGTTCATACATAAACCAGTCAAAATTTAGATACCACTTCCTTGGATCTTGTTTTAAGCCATACAAGCTCTTCTTCAATTTTCACATTAACTTATCCTTCCCTTTGAACTCATACCCTTGTGGTTGTTGCATATATATTTTTTCCTCCAAATCCCCATGGAGAAAGGTTGTCTTTACATCTAACTTCTCAAGAGGCAAATCTCCTGCTGCCACTGTACTTAAAATAATTATGATTCAAGTCATTTTGACAACATGAGAAAAAAATTCATCAAAGTGTATACCTTTCTTTTGTGCAAACCCCTTCACCATAAGTCTAGCCTTATACCTTTGTTTACCTCCATCTTCTTCCTCCAACCTATAAACCCATTTATTATGTAATCTTTTTTACCTACAAGCAACTTGACTAAGTCCCAAGTCTGGTTATGCATCAAGGAGACTATCTCTTCTTCCATGGCTTTCTCCCACTTCTTCCTAGTTTCTACTTGCATTGCTTCTTCATATCTTTTCGGTTCACCAGAATTAGTCAACAACACATAATATAATGAAGGAGAGTATCATTCAGGGGGTCTAATTATCTTGATAGATCTTCTAACACCACTTTCAAGTGTTTGAGGTGCCTATTGTTGTTGTGTTGTTGTTGTTTTTTTGGCTGTTGATCATTATGATTTTCAGGCACCTTTACTATTTATGTGATCTCATCAAGTACTGTGTATTCTTTGTTTTATTTTTCCTATTTCTTTCCTTGCATCTAATCCTTATACAAAGCCTTCTCATTCAATATGACATCTCCGCTCCTAACACCATATCCTATAAAGGTACATTTCTTTGATTTTGCCTCAAGCTTTGTTCTATTTTCTTTATTAATGTGAACAAAGGCCTCACAACCGAAAGTATTTAAAAATGAGTAGTTTACCTTTTTACCTTTCCATGCCTCCTTTCGAATACCACCATCTAAGGAACTTGAAGGTCCTCTATATATTATATAAACAACAATATCTACAACATTTGCCCAAAATTATAATGGAAATCTTACATGCAGTCTCATGCACCTTGCACACTCCATGATTGTCTTGTTCATCCTTTCTGGTACACCATTTTCCCGTGTTTCCTAGAACTATCTTCTCTTTGCGAATTCCATGCTTTGAACAATAGTTATCAAACTCTTTGCTGCAGTATTCACCTCCATTATCTGATCTGAGACACTTAAACTTTTTTCTTGTCTCATTCTCAACCAAAGGTTTCCATTTCTTGAAATTATCAAATACATCATATTTATCTCGAATGCAATAAATCTAGGTTTTCCTAGTGCATCATTAATAAAAGTAACATAATAATGAGAGCCACCGAGAGATGATACCTGAGCAGGTCCCCAAACATTTGTATGCACAAGCTCTAATTTTTTGCTTTTCTTTTCTTTCCCAACTTTGATAAATCTGACTCTCTTTTGCTTTCCATAAACATGATTTTCACAAAAATCCAAATCAACATGCTTCAAACCTGGCAACAAATTTCTTGAGTGAAGAATCTGCGTCCCTTTCTCGTTCATGTGCCTGAGCCTATGATGCCACAATGTCATATCTATTCCTGTGGATGTTAAAGCATTAATAGAATTAGAAATTCCATTGCATAAAAACAATGTACCAACCTTTTCTCTTTTTTGTTATTACCAGGGCTCCTTTAGAGACCTTCCAGGTTTTGTCTATAAAAGTTACACAACCTTCACCTCCCAACTTCCCTGTTGAAATTATATTTTTCTTCAGATCTGGAACATGCCTTACCTCCTTCAATAACCATTGGTTTCCATTATGTTTCTTTATAAAAACCTTACCCATTCCAATGATTTTACAGGGTTTATCATCACCCAGACGAACATGTCCAAAATATCCTTGAACATAGTCATGAAAATGTTTCCTATCAGGTGTGGCATGGAATGAGGCCCCTGAATCTACCACCCAGGAATCAATAATATTATCTAATGAAAGAATCAAAGCATCTTGCAACACATCACCTGTCACATTCACTTCATGATTGTTCTCTTGCTTTCCATCTCCTTCTTTTCCCTTCTGAGATTTACAGTCTTTCTTCAGGTATCCTTTATTCCCACATTTCTAGCACACTATCCCTGATCTGGATTTAGATATGCATTTTCTTGACTTACTGTGATTTCCTGGGCTCCTTCCTCTTTCCATTTTTCTTCCCCTAGTCTTTGCAGTCAAAGCATTACCTAATGTCTCACTAGAGATTTTCTGTCGCATTTCCTCACTAAGGATGGCACCAACAACATAATAAAACTTTAAAGTACTAAATCCATAGAAAAAGTTACTAATAACCATAACTAGGCCATTCAAACTTTCTGGAAATGAGCACAGAAAATAACAGAGCCCTAACTTCATCATCAAAATTTACCCCTACAGAACTTAACTGACTAGTAACTGTGTTAAATTCATTTAAATAATCAACAACAAATCCACCTTCTGACATCTTCATATTAAATAGACGCCTCAAAAGAAATACCTTATTTGAGGCTGAGGGTTTTTCATATAGTTTGGCTAATGCCGTCATTAAACCTTCTATTTTCATTTCATTTGAAGTGTTGAATGCCACCAACGCTGCCAGATAAAGTTATATTGTTCCTAGTGCCTTTCTGTTGAGAATCTCCCATTTTGCATCTGTCATACTCATCTACTTCTTTGATTTTCCTCTCAATGGTAGGTACAGATCTTTCTGATACAAATAATATTCCACAACTGGTAGTTTTGGTTGTTAAATTTCTCGACCCTAAACCTACCATCTTCCGCCATTTCTCCCACTCGAACTAGGGAGCCTTCTCTCCTGCAAGTTTATCAATTATATAAACCTTCAACTCTGATACCAGTTGTTATAAATTAATTAACGAAGCAATGAAATAAACAAAATATTGTGGAAACACAAATACAGAAACACATAAAACAAGAGAGACATAGATATACTTGGTTCACCCAATTTGGGCTATGTCCACGGAGAAAAAACTAGTCCTTCCTTTTATATTATCTAGAAAAACGAAGAGATACAAACTACAACAGATCTGTTGTGATTTCCTCTTTGATCTCACACAACCTCTTCTCTCTTTCACTGAGAATAATCATACACAGATTTCTCTACAATTACCTCATATAAACCGAGGGTTTCCTTCTAGGGCAAAAAACCCTAAATTAACATAACTTCTACAGTCAGTTCATTTGCCTAATAAACGACCTAGATTGAATACAAAATTACAATATTTTACAAGGAAATTTTACATTTATTTTTAGCTTCAAGGGCCCAGCCCCCGAACCCCCTCTAGGGGGGGATCATACCCTGTCTATGATTAAACGGGCGACATTTCCGCCCTGTTAGGAAGAGATATCCAATGCAACTTAAAAAAAAAAACCTCTAAATAACCATGAAGATAATTAGGCTCCACGCCCAAAAACTACAGGGTTAAATTGATATAACCTTAGATACAAATCTACTAGAAATTTACTTGTAGAACCTTGGATAAAAGGTGGATTACATATAAATGAAGCACTTTGCACCTATGGGAATAAAGGGGAAGGAAATCCTCAATGAATCTTGCACATGGAAAAGCCTAAAAGGAAATATTAGTTAGAAAACAATGTAAGATAAATGGGAAACTTAGATCATCACACCCCCTAAGGGTGAACCCGTGATTTTGATGTTATTCAAATCGAGAGGGATGAGTAGCCCCTCAAAGAAGATCACACTTCACAGGTTGGTTGAGTTGCATTACCCTAATTCATATTATTGCAATAAACTTTAGGGAATGGAAAAAATTATACGTGTGAGTTGGAAAAGATTTTAGGATACATTTTTTAATCTTACTGGTTGATTTGATGGATTGGTTATTTCTTGGTGTAAATGAATCTTTAAGCATGAATATTATTCTCTTTTGATTTGAGACTAGGTACAATCCTCTAAGTGAAGTAATTTGGCAAAGCATTTACAATTCTAAATATATAGTTTGTTATGCTAGTTAGGTGGTCTATTAGAAGCAGTTGTCCCTTAAAATCTTTTTATGCCAAGGATAGATTATACTAAGGGAGATATTCAAACTTCTCCATTGGCAAGACAAAAATATAAGGACCCCACGCAAATGTGGATGTTCTTTTAAAAAAGTTTGTGAGAAAATTGGCCTACATGAATCTATATTACATTGAACCTATCAAACTAAGTCATACTTGGAGAAACATGAGGAATAAAGAAGGTGAATCACCAAAGGATTGAATAGAGTCATAATTGGTGACTCATTCATAAATGATGCTTACAGGGAAATGTAGTGGATAGGTTTGGGGGGGGGGGGGGTGTTAGATCATATCCCTACATTCTTAGAGCTTGCAAAAGGTGGGAAGAAGCCTCGAAGTCCATTTAATTTTAATCCTTCATCGGTTGGAGAGATTCGCAATGCAAGTATGATAAAAATAGCCTAGTCCCCTTTTGATGAATCCTCAAATAAATATATTTCTTTGCAAATCCTAAGAAATATCAAGAATATTACAAAATAATGGGCCCATAAAAATGAATAAAAGATGAGCATGATTTAATAGAGGTGGAAGATAAACTAGTGTTGACGTTGTTGGATACCTCCAACATACAAGGGATCTCCCTGATGTGAGGTCCCAATTAGACCTCACACTGTTTAGTGTAGGAAAAGTGTGGGGTCATACCCGTGAAAGTCCTTAACTAAAAAGTGAAAGAAATCTAGCTCTTGTATTTCATCATCTGCTGCTTTGTGGCTCTTCAACTCATTTTTAAAATCTTACTAGTTGATTTGATGGATTCGGTATTGCTTGGTGTAAAAGAATCTTTGAACATGATTATTCTTCTCTTTTGATTTGGGATTAGGTACAATCCTCTGAGCGAAGTAATTTGGAAAAACATTTACAATTCTAAATATACGGTCTTTTATGCTAATTAGGTGGCCTATTAGAAGCAATTGCCCCTCAAATGATTTTTATGCCAAGGATATATTATATTAAGGGAGATATTCAAACTTCTCCATTGGAAAGACAAAAATCTAAGGAACTCATGCAAATGTGGATGTTCTTTCAAAAAAAATTGTGAGAAACTTGGCCAACCTGAATCTATATTACATTGAACCTATCAAACTAAGTCATAATTGGAGAAACATGAGGAATAAATAAGGTCGAATCACCAAAATATTGAATAGAGTCATAATTGGTGACTCATTCATAAATGATGCTTATAGGGAAAGGTAGTGGATAGGTTTGGAGGTTGGGGGGGGGGGAGTTAGATCATATCCCTACATTCCTAGAGCTTGCAAAAGGTGGGAAGAATCCTCGAAGTCCATTTAATTTTAATCCTTCATTGGTTGGAGAGATGTACAATGCAAGCATGATAAAAATAGCCTAGTCCCATTTTAATGAATCCTCAAATAAATATATTTCTTTTGAAATCCTAAGAAATATCAAGAATATTACAACATAATGGACCCATAAAAATGAATAAAATACAAGCATGATTTAATAGAGGTGGAAGATAAACTAGTGTTGGCGGTGTTGGATACCGCCAACATACATGGGATCTCCCCGATGTGAGGTCCCAATTAGACCTCACATTGTTTGGTGTAGGAGTCCCATCTGGCTATATGGTCCGACCACCATTTCAAAGGTTTTAGAGGTGCGCCTTGGTTACAACACATACATAAGATATCACAAACACCTCTTTGGGGTAGCAAGTATGTAATATTTGTGTGACACCAAATGTAGAATGCACAGGAAACTTCCACGGATGGTAAAGGGAAATGAGCCTTCGGTTAGGGAAGTAATAGTACTATCCTAAGAGAGACCCGCAAGTGGAAGAGAAAAAGTTGTTGATTTACCTGCAAATTAGTTCACAAGATAAAAAATAATCATAAAAAAGCATAACAACACTTATTCAACAATATCCATATCTAAGCAACAAAATAGTTCATTAGTCTTAGTATGTATTACGCCAACATATACCGCAAACATATCAAGAATAGTCTTACTACATTCACGATACATGCATGAAGAAGTGTTGGCTTGAGGAGCTTCTGATTATTAATGAAAGGTTCCAAGTACATTGTTACATAGGTGAAACACTAGATCCAATAGTGGAACATGAAGCCACAACTTGCTTCTCCAAAGAATGATTTACCTCCTATGCAATACAAGAGAAGCCAAGGCCAAACTCTAAGAATCCAAGCCCTTTACTTGAGTTATGAGGAGCTATTTATAATAAATGACAATGACTTTTGAGTTTCCTCATGACTTTTCAACTTCTATGACCTATGGGCTTCCATACAACCTTTCACATTCTATACATGACCTTTTACATTCCACATGTGCATTTTCACATCCCACATGTGTCTTTTCACATCCCACATGTGTCTCTTGGACTTCATTACATTAAAATTATTACAAAATACAAAATACATATAAGACAGTGGCTATATAGGACAAAACTTCTAATAGGACAAAAATGCTTTCAAATAGATAAGTCATTTGCTTCTTCATGGAGCTCATTGGTAATATATGTATGCCACACTCTGAATTTTGTAGCAATGACTTTGATCTGGACCGACAAGTCCATGGCAAATTTCATCTTCACCTCTAATGCTTCTGTCAATATGGATTTGGAGCTTGATTGTACACTATTCCATAGCCATGATAGTTTCATGTGAGCTTTAGCTGGTGCAATGGCATATTGTAGAATAATGTCTTTAGTGATCTCCAAGCCTTCTTGTTCTAATGTTTGCTTGATTTTCTCAATGTACTGCCTCACTTCTTGTAATATTATTTCCCTTCTTGTAATATTATTTCCCTACCTCTTATCTCTCCAAGTAATCCCACTAAAGGCATCTTGTGTTTATGTGCTAGAGACTCTAAACCATTATATAGTCGACTATAACCAACAACAGTGTTAGCTGACTGTTCTCCAAGATAGATATAATTCTAACTCTGGAGGCTTAGTTTTACTCTGTCTATTTCAGTCACACAATCCTATCCTTTTTGACTAGATTTTACGGAACATCTAGATACTTAGTAGTCCCTTCCTGGATTTGATCAATCACTTGGTTTGCTACTTTTAATATCTTTAGGACTTCTTGTGATTTCTTTTGTATACCAATAAGGGGCACCACTACTTCATGTATAAGTATCATTTCGTCATACAATTTCTCCATGGTATCCTCCATTGGCCCCAATTCCTCCTGTATGACTGACTACCATTTTGCTGTGCTGAAGTTGTGGGAATATTCGTTGGTTTTATACAATGTGATGTTCCGCTTGTTGCTTTACTGCAACCAACTCTTTCCTCAATCGTGCATTCTCATTCAAAGATACTCTGAGTTATCCTATGTTGTTGTATCAAAAGCAACATTAGTTATCATGATCGCCTAGGGATTCCTCCTAGTATTTGCAGTTATCACCTTTTCCGTGGATACAGAGATTGGATTCTGAGGATCATTTGGGAAGAATCTTTGCCTTTGTTGCATGATCCTTTTCTTCAACTAATCAAATGTGACATTACATACATCCATGAATTTGTCTTCTGGTGGAGGTGTGATTCCCATCTCATCAAATGGGAGATGGCCACTCGTAAGAGGAGGTTCTGCTAGAGAACCTAGTTCATCATCTATGGGTTGGATGGCATCATCTTCCTCCAATTATTCTTCTATTTCATGAGTCATATGTTGTTCCTCTAGCCTATGTGCTACTTCCTCCTCATATGAATGCCTTTGTTGATCTTCTTCCACTCTCCTTCTTTCCTCTTCTTCTTCTTCTTCCAATTTATTTATAAGTAACTCATCTTTCTTCCTCTTCTCCTCTTCCTCTTGCTTCATCTTTGCCTCTAATTCTCTCTTTTCTTGTTCAACTTTAATATCTCCCTTATTCAATGTATCAACTTTCCATTTCCTGCTACTTTCTGATGTTGGATCATGCTTGACCCTTTTCATGGGAAAGTGTGGTACTTGCTTGAGTTGTTGCTTGTGGTGCTTCCTGTGCCTGTGCATCTTGAGTTGGTGGAACTTGGGGGGAACCAACTTCAATTACTAGATGTGTCTTTCTTAATGAATTGTACCAATTATTCACTTTTTCATCCTATGCATTATTCATTAATGTATACCCCTTAGCAAATTCAATCCTATCATAATGTTGCTTGCACACTTTCCTAGGGTCATACTCGTGAAAGTCCTTAACTTCAAAGTGCAAGTGGTCTAGCTCTTGTATTTCATCATTTGCTTCTTTGTGGTTCTTCAGCTCATACATTCCAATCCTCAAAGGGAAAGTGGGCCAAGGGGCCTTCTTCCTTCTATGAAGAATCCTTGATAATCCTTTATTAACTAATAAGCAATTTCTTGTAAGACCACCTTGTTAGTCACATATCGCGGCATAATATGAGGAGAATTTGACATCCAAAACATATGAAATATGTACCTTCTGGTGCAACAAACCAATCTGCGATATCATGTAATGCCACCTTCACCTAGTCAGTCATGCAACTAGGATCAATCTAATATATCATTTGAAATATGACTGCGAAGAAATGCTCTGCCACTCTATCATATACCCCTCTGAAACTCAAATCTGACAACACCCTGTAATGGAAATAAATAGGAAACTTATCCTTTGGGGTTTAGTTCCAATACATCCCTAGGAATGCATACCATGCATAGATCCCATCTAACAAAAATGTTGACATATAAAACTCTAGTGCCTCATTTTCCCTTATGGTTGCTTTAGCTTGCTCAACATGACACTACAACTTAAAAGAAAGTATATGCACCCAATTGAAGGTTCTTCCATGAGTAACAACCAAGTTGAGCATAAACATAAAATTCTCTTCAAATACTTTAGTGTTCTTCCACCCATGCAACCCACAACACATAGAAATCCCAGTCGGGTAAACTGCACTCAGATAGTGTCAGAATTTGGCAGGCTCTCGACACCGAGACTTAATGATATCACTTGTGTCGTGATCGACCCATCTAGTGCAGAAGTTTTTGTTGGCATATTATGTGGGCTTCAACATCATGTGTGATAGAATCCATTCAATTACCTATGCACAAGGTATGGCTGGGAACATGTATGCAATTTTGTGTATCCTGGACTGTGTGATTTTGATGTAGACTTGTCTTCCAAATTCTCAGGGAACTATTTTTGCATGAAAGTATCTTTAATATCTTTCCACATGACCTTATAAGATTTATCTATAAAATACTATGTATTTGTAAGAATAGGAATGGTAGGCTTTTTAACTTCCATTGATTCTCTAGTGATTTCTTTTGAAGCTTATTTTGAGGCCACTCGATGGGTAGCAGGAGGCATCATTCCAACAGATGATGGAAGAGTAATAATACTAATAGCTAGAACACCTGCACGTGGAAGCACACTGATGGCGAAAAAAATTAGCTTTATGAAATCCTCCATCTATTACAAGCAATAATTTAGCAATTCATGTTCAAAAATATGTCAAATTTAGTCGATAGTATAATCTTATCAAAGGTGGGGCATGGTTACTTGTACAAGTAAGAAATTTTCATCAAAAGAAAGGAGGGCACATGTCAGAGCAACAATGTAAGATCAAGGCTCATAAGAGGCCTTCAAGGTGTGCTCATGCACTCAAGCAAGAGAGAGAGATCATCAAGGGTGCAAAGCACACTATTGAAGCAAGAAGGGAAGTCATTTGTGGGTTCGATATGCACTCATGCACTCAAGGAGGCTAAGGAGGGTGTAAGAGCTCACACTAAAGGGATGAAGGGGTAAGGCTTCAAGCCTTCCCAATGTGCTCATGATCTCAAGAGGGTCAAGGAGGGCGCAGGGCGCATAGTTTAAGCATGAAGGAGAAAACATTCATGGGTTCAGGGTGCACTCATGCGCTCAAGGAGCGAACAATTCTTTGAGTCAAAGAAGTGTGTTCAAGGGAAAAACTTGAATTTATGGGTGTAATTTTCTGAGACAATCAGGCCTTCACTTCCAAAAGTGCGCTTTAACACTGAATGGCTCAAGAATAATTTTAGCAACAAGATAAAATGATTAAAATATTGAGAGGAAGGATCTACAAGTTCTTATAAATTTTTTCACAATCATGACCATAATGTGAAGAGTCACAACCTGTGACAACAAATTGACACTTGTACTAGAAATAATTAACTTAAATGCTTGCAAAGAAACTGAAAAGAAGTGAAACGCCATCAAAGAAAGCAAGATCGACAACATAAACATTAAAGGCAAAACTTACTTGGAATGAAGATCGATAAAGATCTCCTTGATCCAAAGAAGTGCACTCAGCCCAGATGAGAATGATTATGTGAAAGAATGATTAACTCAGTTGATTATAAAGAGATTACATGCAAATCCATTTCATGAATTCTTGCCACTTGTTGACAGGTGAATGATTTAGTTAAGTGAAGTGGAGTGGGCTCATATTTTCTAGAAGTACACCCACATGTAACAAGAAAAGTGCATGCATGAGTTGAAGAAGGTGTCAGTCTTCGAGTCAAAGGAGTGTGCTCAAGTGGATGACACATTCACTTAGCCTGATGGAGGTGCAGTTGTTCAGCTCGAAGGAGTGCACTCAAGAAGGGTGCATTTATTCATCATCAGTGACTCTTTCAACTACAATGTGAAAAGAAAGTGCTTTTCCTGCTTTTGTGTGTGTGTTGCATGGTGAACAAAGCTAGTTAGTAAGTCAATAAAAGCTATGTCTTCACCTATATTTGGATAAGATAACATAAGCACTCTTAAAGATAAGGTGACGACACTTGGAAAACATTGACTTAGGAGGAAACGAAACTTAGGGAAAACACTAGGATAGTCAATCAAACAACATAATGAAACTAGATAGCTTGGAATGATAGTTCACGTAGGCTCCAAAATTGAGTTAGGAAACAAATTTGGAGGGTTGTTGTCACAACGACAACAACTAGAAAAATTATGGAATAAAGATCAATATCGGTTCACAAACAATGTTTCTAGGAACAAGGTGAAGACTCTAAAGTAGAAGAAGCATGACCTCTTAGCAAATAAGGATGCAAAGACTTAAGAATAGGGAATTGTGGGTAGCTAAAGAGGATGGTAATACACAATATTCCACAATTACGCAAACTCCTAGAAAATTCCCAATACCATTTTGCAAATGCAAAAACATGATGGCACTACAACATGCAATTTTGAAGACATTTGTCACCTGGGTGTGGATTTTTCCAATAACATATTTATAGAGGAAAGTATATTCACCATAACTAACAAAATAAATATGACTACCTACTTTCCAAGCTTTGTATCAAAATAAAAACAATCAATATTTGTCGAAGTAAGCCACAAAGGAGAACCTACAACTCATTGTACATAGTTATGAGAAGGATAAGAGCCCAATGTTAGATGGGCGGACTATATAATTTTTTATTAACTTTTACAAGATAATTGTGGATGACATGATGAGGATTATAAATGATTCTAGAGTTTCAGGGAATATGTTAGTATCTCTCAATACAACATTCATTTCCATAATTCTAGAAATTGATAATGTTGTTAGAAACCAACACAATACTGGGGGGGGGGGGGTGAATCAATATTGTAAGAATTTAAAACTTTCTTTCACAAAGTAAATAACATTAAACACCAACATGTATTTAACAAAAAATCATGTAAATATAAGTATTTATCAACACAAGAAGCACATATGCAACACATAAAGACTTCAATATTTTCTTCAATTGCTTTTACAAAGTCAAGCTTCAACTTGTTGTTACATCAATTGGTAGGATTCAACCTACTTGAGAGCTACAACCCTCAAACTATTGCAAGCTCCAACTTGTTAGTTTCTCATGCTCCAAACTAAAGGAAGCTACTACTCCCTAATTTATTAGTTGCTACTGAAAGGATCTACAACCCCTGAGTTTATCAACTACAACTGAAAGGAGCTACAACCCCTGATTTTCAAGCTACAACATGCTATACCTCCTTAGTTCCTCTTTACTCAACCCATGAAATACTCTCTTTTACAAAATAAATTTTCTTTGTCTCTCAACCACACACCCCAATCACCAATGCAATCTCTGCTAAAACGTCACCATAAAACACCTTTAGCAATATTCTTCTCTAATCTCTCAGTCATCTCTTTTTTTTGTAGATTTAGTTTATGCTTATAAAGAATAATAATTGATATCTTTAGTGTTTATCTTTTAGTTAAGTTCAACTTCTCATTTTTTTTTATAACTTGCTTTTCTCCTATATTCCACTTTTTTCAACTTTCTTGATGCGTACTAATGGTTTTAATTCTATGATCATCGTTCTATGTGATAAAATGTCATTTAAACTATTTCTTTCTTCAATTCTCGTGAGTTACAGGACTTTGCAGTGACTTTAACTGCGGTTCTATCCTTAGCTAACTTCCATATTTAGAAAATCTTAGCAAATCTGCTAAATACTCCACTAAACTGTGCATGTTGCCAAATTGTTGTCGACTCATTCATGGCTATATGCCCATAAGCACTTTGTTAAATCCTGAAGGCCCAAGGGCTAAACTATGCATTAGTGGGTTTTTCCTTTTATATGTTTGTAGCCCTTATCATATGCCCACAACACTTAACCTTTACAAAAATGGTTCACGGGCACGCCTTTCACACAAAAGTAAACCTTTACAAAAATGGTTCATGGGTACGCCTTTCATTAACTCATAGAATGTTAAGTGTTGTGAAAGTTCTCCCTCTGAGACCCATTACCTTAGAGATTTATTATGGGTCTCATTTAAAACACTAGGTTCACGCACCTCCAGGGTGATGTTATTACCTTAAACTCCCGGGACAGACATCTTTATCGTCAACTGTCAGGAGCAATCTTCGTTCCTTAGAATGATAATTCTTCGGGTGTTCTTCACTAAGATCCTCCTAAATGTAGGGGCCATCCCTATGACACTTCTTTTTTACTAAAGAAATAAACATTGTGGTTAATCTTAGATTACAACTTTAAGATAATAAGTAATTTCAATTTAACTAATCAATAGCTAGCAACATCCATACCAAGATCACGAAACATCTTAAACACCCATTGGCATTGGAAATGCAGAGATATTAAGGAATTTACATTAACGTTCATGAATTACAAGGTATTCCACATATCACTTGTTTTTACATTCTATTAACCATAGCTACAACAAAATCATGTAATAGAACATCATGAATACAACATGTATCGTTCACCCAGAGAGGAGCTTCGATATTTTCCTTTGCGCTACTTGCACTCCCTTACTGTCATTTGTGTCAAAGTGTGAATGTTGATCTGCTCCAACTGAACGTTAGCGTCCCATGGGTTGACTTCCCAACCTACTCCTTGGGTACTCTTCTTCCCTGTGGACCCTCGAGTTGCAATGGGGTTGTACAATAGAGGAAGTGTGCTAGCTGATAGAGGTGAGCACTCCCTGGCTCAAGAGTCCCCTCTCTAAATGCCTTCACCTCACAAACTCACTATAGCTTGTAGCCACTCACAATGACATAATCCCATCCATCCAACAATAGGGTAAGCAAAAATTCCCCTCTCCCATGGCTTCCCCCTTCTTTTATAAGAGGTTTTATAGGTGACACTTGACACTTCATGCATAATTAAATATTTTTATTAATCCAAAAGTTTGATTATTCACCCACCCATGTGTCACCCTCTCACCAAGGCTCTCCAAAATGATTTACTTATATTTTAATTCAAAAATAGTATTTTTCCTCATCCCAACATGTTCCTTATTTCTTCTCCTAGATGTCTCTTCATCCCCCTTTTCTACTCCTTAATTTGTGTTCATTACTAAATTCAACTGATAAGTCTCATATTTGGTCCCCTAACTACTTCCTAATTTAACTCATTTTGTCTCTTAGATGGATATTCTTATGTTGGCTCTCACCACATGGAGGTTCTCTAAATTTCTCTAGTTTAATTTTCTAATCTTTATTTTTATTCACCACCCTCTTTTCTTAATTAAGTTTAACTATTTTAGGATTAATCTTTCTAACTAACTCCATGTCCCTCTTCCTACTTATGTACATTATCTGTCTAATGCTTTCCAACATGGGAAGCACAAAGTTCTTAAGCGGTACAATATTTTTATTTCTTCCTATCCTCCCTTTACCCAAAGTTGTATTCTTGATTTAATTACCTTGGTTCTAAAACCTAATTTACCACCTTATGTGAATTAGTATGATTTTCATATTTTATTTATATTCAATAGTTTCTTTTGATGTCGAGTTGGTCGTGCCCTTCAATAACTTCCCTTTAAAGTTCTAAGGGTGCCACACCTAACAATTTATTCTTGATGCCAAGGGTTCCAAGTTATTCATGCCCTTTAAGAACTTCTCTTGAAGTTCCAAGAGTGTCGCGCCACTTTCCCTTCAAGCATCTAATGACTACGAGGGGAAAAACTAGGTGTGACTATGGAGAACATTATCTCTCTTGTGTTGTCCACTATAGTGAGACTAATGGTGCTAGGGATCAAGGAATCTGGCTTGATGCACCCCCTGGTAAAATCCTCTTGAGTGACCCAATCCAGGGTCTACCCCCATGACATTGTGACCTTTAAGGTGAACGTATCCCAACACCTTCCAACCCAAGTCATGGTGGGAGTGCTAACGGGTTAAATCAGGAACATTGTCCCACCCCTCCCATGAAGTTCCATCTATCTGTACAACCCCATTGCCCATGTGTGAGTCGTTCAACCAAGAAACTAGCATGTTCCTACAACCACTATCATGTCATTAGAATTCATAGCATAATTTCAAATTGAAATTTAAAAATTCTTGAGATAATAATATGTAATTCAAACCAGGCCATAGGTTTCTAACTCATTACATGCAAAAGCATATGGGTGGTCTCCTGCCACACTTGATGATCATCAATACCATTTGATTCATAATATTAGTCACCACTATAATTTTTTATGCTAAACCATCATCATGACATAATCATCAACATATTTGTAATTGTGAGCAAGAATTGATGTAATCAGGCATATATGAATCCATCATACGATTAGACATAGACATAAAACATGCCCATCACAATTATTATCATCATAACATCAAACTGGAAAAACAATCGTTATCACATCCACTCATAGTAAGAATTAAATATCTAGATCCTCAACCTACGGTCCTAAAAGAATAATGTATCAATAATAATGTCATATCAAGGTAAGACAAGTAGAGTGGGTACTACATACACCCCCTCTTAACAATGGACTTCATCCTGAAGTCCTCAAAATAGAAAAGGGAAATTGTGATGCATCTCCTTGACATCCTTCCAAGTGGCAGAACAAGGACTATAACTATTCCACTAGACCTTAACTTGGTCCATATATTTCTTAAAACAATAATCAAAGTTGCATTTTTCATTTGGAAACAAAAATGTAGTACAAAGGCCAATTTAGGACAACCCCTTAAAATAGTCTAGCGAACACAAGGTACCATTAAAACATGCTCATAAATTCCACCATAAGAATTGAAATTATGTGTGTGTGTTTGTGTGGCCTGATAAGAGTAAATGGCCATATCATTACCTCAAAGTCACCTAATCTCCATAACATAGTGAAGCAAGGGAATTCCCATGATGATACACACTCATTCTTATTTATTTATTTCCTTCTCTTGTATCTTTCTCTGCCAAAATTTTTGTCTTGGTGACAATTAAGACCCTTTATGTCACCAGTCCTCCTTTGCACCCAATTCAACATCAAAGCATTGCACCACTAGTCCCTCCTTGTCATCCTTCTCCATATGAGCCTATGTCACCCTTGTTACGATTTCTTTAGAATTTCAATTACATCCTAAGTGATTTCTTATCAATATGGCTCACTATAAAATATTAAATGTCACATATTAACGTCTCTGTGGAGCATAATCCACAAGTAAGGATGTGTATTTTTAAAGAAATGATTTCCTCGGTTAGAGTCTTATTGAAGCCTTTCATTCCGATCATTGAGAATTTTCATAGTAAAGGGTCATCCTTACCCTCCATTAGAGTAAAATTAGGATCAAATAAAATTTTTCATCTTTGATGATATGTCCTAGTACCTTAGTCCTAGAGCATCTAACCCTTTTTTCGTTGGATGTAATGCAAAGGAAATTCCAATGGACACAAGCATGAGAGTGTTCTAAATAACCTAATATTGGTGTGTAGCAATAGACTCTTAAGATTGTTGCCAATTTCAATCATACTCCAATGTCAAGGTTGTGATCAATATTTGTGACCAAATTGGTCAATAACCACATGTGTTGATTTAGAGTAATGACCCCCCCCATTCCCCATCAATTCCTAGTTCAATTCCTTAGGGACAATTCAAACACCACTTCAATAATCAGTTTACCCATAGCAACCTTTTTCACACTGAATTTTATCAACCTACCACCATTTTAATCTTTCTCAAATTGATCATGGTCACTATCAAAAAATATCCAAGAGGAGATAATTTGACCATTTTACTCATTTTCTAGATAATTTAACCATCTTTTATATAACTTCTCTTTGTCTAAAGTAGGTAGGAAACATATAGGCCTCAAAATATAACCAAGAACCATTATGTAAATTTTCCAGGTATGTTGAATTCATTTGGAGATAGAATCCACTGCATGACAACATTGTTGAATCGATAATATGTTTATTTCACCAAGATTAGGTTGACTGGAAGACCCTACAACACCTGTGATTCACTCTTGTACATAGTTCGTGTTTTCAATGCAATCTCGAAACTACAACAAAACATGCAATTTGCGTCAGATTTAGCACCAGATTTTAATGCATTTTTTTTACAATTGGGATGAGCAACATGGCACTAAATCTAGCTCTATTGTACATTTTTTAAAACACCATTTTTTGCACCTAATTTTTAATCCTTTTTCACACTAGATTTTTCATCATTTTTCACACTAGATTTTGCATCCTTTTTTAAACCAGATTATGCATCATTTTTGTGTCAAATTTTGCATCAAGATTTTCATATGATTTTATGGTAGGTTTTGCTTCTAGTATTGTGCCATTTTTTTCATATATTTTTCATCATTTTCTACTTCCTATTTTGTGTCATTCTTTGCTTCCATTTTTGCGCCACATTTGCATCAAGTTTACACCGTATTTTGCATCCAATTTAGCATTTTTTTGCGTCCATTTTGTGCCAATTTTTGCATCTAGTCTTATGCTAGGATTTGCATCTAGTCTTACTAGTTTTTGCTTCTAATTTTGCACCTATTATTGCATCTAGTTTTGCACCTGCTTTGGTGCCTATCTTTGCACCATATGTTGGATTTGATTTAGCACCAAAGTTTTCATCCATTTTTGTACCCATTATTGCATCTTTTTTTGGACCATTTTTAAAATCCGCTTTCACATTTGATTTGTCTCCCTTTTTCACATCCCATATTGCACCATATTTTACATCATTTGCTATATCCAATTATGCATCATTTTAAACACAATTTCTTGCATCCAATTTTACATCCTTTTGAGCATCAAAATTTGTCTCTATATTTGCATCCTATGTTAAGCCATGTGTTGTGTCCACCTTTTCATCACATTTTATGCTAATGTTACGTTCAATTTTGAGCTATTTTTTATGTCCACTTTCACATTTGTTTTTGCACCAAGTTTTGCATTACTTTTTGCATCCAACATTGCATCTCAAATTGAATCCAATTTTGAGCTATTTTTATGCCCATTTTGTACCATTTTTTGTGTGTCTACTTATGTGTCCAATGTTGCACCATTATTTACGTCCACTTTTTCATTTAATTTTGCATCCTTTTTGGTGTCTAATTTTACATCATTTTCGCCATCCAAATTTGCATCCTTTTTTCTGCCTCATTTTGTGTCCACATTTGCCTCTCATTTTGTGTCTAAGTTTGAGTCTGAATTTGGATCTGATTATGCATCATTTTTGGCATCCAATATGACATCCTTTGTTTCACCATTTTTTTAGCCTCATTGTGCATCTTGTTTTATGTCTTTTCTTACATCTTTTTTTTTTTGTGCCCAAGTTGCATCCCAACTTTACACCATTTTTTGCATCATCATTTGGCATCTTAATTCACATCCTTTTTTGCTTCTTTTTAGCACCAAACTTGGCATTCCCTTTTGCATCCTATTTTACATCTAGTTTGGTGTTCATTTTTGAATCTTTGTTTCTGCCTAATTTGGTTTCTTTTGTATGCCATGTTTTGTTCCCTTCTTTGTGTCTACTGTTGCACCTTTTTTAACTTATACTTTAAAACTATTTTTGTGTCCTTGTTTTCATCGTATTTTAATGCCTAATTTAACATCTAATTCTACTCCCAATTTTGCATCCATGGTTACATCCCCATTTACATCTACATTTGACTTCTTGTGTAGAGTGCACTTTTCTTTCCAATTAGGATTCCCTTTATGGATTCATTTTACTAAAATTTTAATTGCATCGTTAAATATATCATATTTTCTAAATATTATTAAAGAATATATCACAATTCAAATTGATAATAGTGTTTGTAAATAAATTTAAGAGAAATGGACAATATCCATTAAAAAAAATGCCATCATAAACAATATTTCTCTATCAAAAAATCATTAAAAAATTTAGTTTACATATGTGACTACCAAATCAACACTCATCACAAATATCATTATTCCAAAATAAATTCTCGTCCACACAAGACAAGAACCTTTGGTCACCTCGTCCCATGACCCAAAGGAATAATAAGAGTATGAAGAGATGAAGGATGTTGGCCATAGTCTATCTACTACTAAGAATTCTCAGCAAGAAATCCCTTTTACACAATTTCATGTCAAATACTTTGCTAGTTAAAGGAAATTTCAATTCAAAAATAGTCACCTAAGAAAAATTTAAAAATTAATAAAATAATGCAATGTAGACAATTTTTTAATATATCATTTTAATTTTTTACTTTTATCAAATTTACCCAAATAAATGTTACTTTAACCAAATTAACCCTATATATATATATATATATATATATATATAAATATAAATATAATTTAAATTAATTAATGAACACAAGATTTAATAAAATTTGATAATCTAAAATTAAATATACCATTTCAAATTTATTATATAAATTCCTTATCAAATCTATTATATAAATTCCTAAATATGACAAACGAAGTTAGTAATTAATAAAATTTAATTAAAATTAAAAACATGTGGTTTAAAAAAATAAATAAATATAATATATATATATATATATAAAGAATTGTTGTATAAAATTTATTCAATTAATAATATTATGAAAATATAATGTTCAAAAAGATTACTAAGCTCCTACTACATACTATTTATTATTTTTTTATTATATATTTTTTCTTATATATTTTTTTAAATGTATATATTTTAATTTAATATATATATTTTTAATTAATAATAATAACAATAATTTTTTTTGTGAAGTTGTTTGTGCTCCTCCAGGCTTGATCTATATCTTGAGAAACCATGACTCAGGGGCATTTAAGCCGTCAAAGTCTCCCAGGGATCGCACCTATTCTGGGTCACACCAACCCTAAGCTGACTAGATGTTAGCGTGTCTCATCCTCCTAGCACGAGCACAACAACCTCTGTGAGGTTTGATCCCAGATTTCCTTCCTGACGAGGTCCATCCTCAACAAATTGTGCTAGTGGAACTTGACAATAATAATAACAATTTAAAGTAAAGTTATAATCTAGTTTTTTTTAATATTTTTTTCTTAATTTTTTCAATATAAAATATATCATGAAATATATATATATATATATATATATATATATATATATATATATATATATATATAGATATAACTTCTTATTTCTAATAACGTAAATAAAAGAACATATAAAATAATTATATACATACATTAATATAAATAATTCAAAAAAAATGCATACAATTGTATAATGAGTATGTTTAAATAATAAAAAATCACAATTTCACTCCACATTAGTTTGTTATATCACTCATCACATTTCTTGCTTTTATTAAGGTTATGCCATCCACGTATAAATCCTTAGGATTCTTATGAACTATGGTTGCAGGTTAATTATTTTTGCATCAACAACATATTTTTGTTAGTCATTGGTATACATGGTCACATGCCAACCTTTTTTATTTCTAGAAAGAAAAAATTGTACCTTGCTATTTCAAAAAGAAATCAAATGTTATATACATATACTATCGCCGAATAGGTCCAAAAATTAGTTCAAAAGTTCACACAGGTATTATGCCAACATTATATAATGAGGAAGCAAATATGGAGAAACCAATATTTTCATAATTTTTCAAAGTCATTCCAATTGTAATTTGTTTTTTCGTCTTCCATCCTAATATTTAATCACTTCAATCAAGGATATAGATAACATGATGGCATTAGCAGTACTTCAGTGGCGCATGCCTTGAGCATCATCATGCCATATATCTCAATAATTGTGGCACGTTGCATAACATATTAGAGATGTTATATTATAATGTAAGTTATATGACATATTATACATGTTATAATATAATGTGAGTTGTTACTTTGATTTGTAGTAATGTTTAATATTTTTTAATTGATGAATAGATTTTTTAAAAAGAGAAATGTGTTAATAATTGGTGAAAGTGGTAAATGAATTATTTTAAGTATGATATCTTTTAATTTTATAGAATATATATTTACCACTAAATTCATGATCCAAATTTATCTAATGCACCCTCCAATACTCCAATAGATAAAGCCCCATGTGATGCGAAAAGAGTGTAACAATATTGTTTGTTTTTTAATTGGCCAACCATAGAAAATATAATAATGAAAAACATCCACTATGACTATTATCATATAGAGAGAGAAAAAGTGACATTAGAAAAAAAAATAGATAAGCGACATCACTGAGTAGATTGAAGCTTGTTATTCTAGTGATCTATTTAAATAATATATTTTGGATGACATTTTAATGCTCCAAGGGGATATTTCCATTCACAATGTTGAACGACAGTTGTATCTATCTTTTTTAAAGGATTGTTGAACAAACTGAGCTTCTTCAAATGAAAGAGATGTTTCAATTGAACTGGGATATGATGGTGGAAAGCATTGTTAGAAAGCTCAAGTGAGTAGAGAAATGACAAATTGATGAGGGAAGGAGAAATAGAGCCTTCTATATCCCTGGAACTGAGGTCAAGAGTAACCTCTCTCAGTGGATGGCAATGGATTCTGGTAATACCAGTTCAGTTACACAAAGGTACTTCGACACTCCAATAAGCCATGGAATTATGAAGATCCTTAGTGACGAGCTTCTTAAATTCCAAGAGGGATTCTTAGTCATGAGTGAAAAGAAAAGTGTGTCCTAAAATTTTGATTGCTGCATGATTTTCAAAATAATATAATGTCACCCAATTTTTGCACAAAAAAATGGAAAAGTCCAGATATTTTTTTTTGATTCCTTCTCTTTTCAAAATATTCTAATGTTGCCCAACTTCTCTTCAACAATTTATTCGTGGATTAAACAACAATGCTCAATGCATGTTGTAAACAAACAATCTTCTCAATTAAATGAAGTAGCCCCTCACTTGTATTTTTCTTCCAAGAAGAAAATAAAAAAGCAAGAAATGGAGGAAGTATTTTAAAAAGTATATTTCTTAAAATGAAAAAGTGGCAAAGATTTAAAAAATATATATTTATTGACATTTTAAAACCAAAAAAGAAATATTTTAAAAATATAAATTTCTATAACATAAAAAGAAAAAATATCAAAAGAAATTTGAAATGGGAATTTTAAAGTAGTATTTAAAAATATTACTAATTCAGGGCTGGAGCTAACCAGCCATATATTGGGTATTTAATGCCCTCAGAGCAGCACGCCACTTAGCCCGATAACACGGGAGAGGGCAAATATTATTTAATTCCGAATTTTCCCGCTCCCGTGTTATTGCGTTAAGTCGCGTGCTGTTCTGAGGGCATTAAATAACCAATATATGGCTAGTTAGCTCTTTCCCTAATTCAATATCTTGTTTCTAAATATTTGTGCACAATTATTTTTTCTTAAATGTGAAAAAATATAATATTTAAAAATTTAAAGATATTACTAATTTTTGTTATATTGTTTTTAAATATTCATGCACAGAAACACATGTCATTAATATTATATGGGTTCAAAAATTTTAATTTCCTTTTCTAATTAATGCTTAACCCATGATTTATGCTTCATTAAAACCGTACTCAACCCATGATTTACCCTTCATTAAAAATATTCTCGATATTCTAATTTATATAGATTAAGATTTTATTTATATTTTTAATATTTAATATAGTTTTAGGTCACTTGGGCACAATTCACACGTAAGGTAGTTAAATCACATTATTAAAAAAATTCACCTATATCCAAATTAAATAATAAAATTTTGCCATGTCTTTTTAGGTGCCTAGTCACACAACTATCTCTTTTAAATTTTAAAGGATTTTGATTCGCTTACACAGTTTGACGTGGAAATTCAATATTAACTTTTAAAAATAAAATTTCTCTAATTGGCAAAAAATCCCTTTTACACAACCTCATGTCAAGAAATCCTTTTTACACAGTCATTGGAATACAACGGTTTCATTGTTTCTTACCTACCTTATGGTTAGTGTTATCTAATATGAATAAATGGAGATAGTACTTCTCCGTATATGCATTGTAACTATAATGCAGAGTAATGTAACATAATATGAGCTAATTTAAGCTTTCTTGGTAATGACTACTCAACAACTTAAACAAGTAGAGTTATTATGGATATTAACTTAGTTCTTAGAGCTTATATGACTCATATTAGTACAAGGAAAAGCAAGGATGTATAACACGTCTCATAATAAGCTCTTCCTTATCTTACATATATGGTATCACTAGTGATTATCCCGAGATATAATGTAAATCCAACATATCACGTCATTAAATATGGAAGCTCAGCTAGGAACATTAGTTCCCCTAACATTACTAGTTTTTCCCCGTCTTATATTTTTTACTTAGGTTGTGCAATGGGTGTTTTCACTATCGTCGGGGTAACTAGTGGAACATTAATTGATTACAAAGGTTAAACACTAGAACCGTTCATGTAAAAACCATTTAGAACCATCCATGTAAAAATGCCTCGTAAACACCACAAATTGTGTCATCATATGAAACTCACATGTCTCTAGCACACATGGAGGAATGTGAGCACTCCACGTAAACTTAACACTTATTGCCATTCATATCATATAGCTGGAATACCATTTCACAAGAGGTATTTAATTATCAGTCACATAATAGTTGTTGGGACATCAATTGGAAGGACAAAGCTTTTAACATAGTAAACTCAATTAAGAACCACCAAAGGTGATAAATCGACTGTGATAAGTAACACGAAGGATTCATTATGAAAAAAAAAAGAGTATCAATACTATGGTTTGGACGTGTAATTATGATGATAAACTTGATTAGAGACCAAAACTAGGATTAAGACCAATGTAAAAGTAGGTAAACTATAAGGTATTACAAATGAACAATCTAATTTAGTAGTATAAAATGTTATGTTATATAAACCTGCATATAAGAGTGACATATGTCACACATATTATATAAATTAAAAATAGAAAGAACATAGATTAACTTTAAAGCTAAGTATTAGACATTAAAAATGAGATATAATAAATGTGTGATATATATATAATTTATGAAATGTTGAGGTATATTACATTTCAAAACTAGGTCTCTATAGAGTACAAGACCTAGGAAGCATCGACTAGAGTCAAGTCTAGTTAAAAATGTAAATTTTGACGAATTCAAATTTTATGAACCTTTCAAGAGTACTATTATGGTTTGATGCCAATGTTAGGAAGTCCAATAATCTTGAATGTAAAGGAAGAAAATTAACATTGATAATTGAGCTCCATAAGACTAAATTAATAATAATATTCAATTAGGATTTTTTTTTAGTTTGAAATGGGAGGTGTTACATATTAGTAGTAATTTCAACAAGCAACTCGCATTCCCCTCAACATGCACAACTCAAGGTTAGTAAGGCCTAAAAACTATAGGTGAGAGGAAGGATTGCTTTCCCATGAAATCAATCTTTACAGATGCAAAGTTCATTCCTTTTCAATTCTGCAATAGTTATAGTTTTGTATTCTAAGAAACATGAAATTTTTTAGTTAGGATAATTTTGCTTCAATTGTTGTCTGGGTGGGATTTTGTTTTTTTTAGCGTAGTAGGGAAATCGGGAGGGATTGCAACTAGATGAAATCAATCTTTAGAGATGTGGAATTTTGTTAGAATTATGAGTGTAATATTCATGCCTCAACACACTTATATGTATCATTAATGTATTTTTCATCATGGCTAAGGCCATCCTTTGATAATTTATTATCATTTGTTGTAATACTAGGGAGAGGATGAGAACAACCTAGTAAAATTTGTACATGTAAACTCGTTAACCCCTAGGAAAAGCCCTTCTTGTGTATAAATACACCAAAACTCTCATTTGTATTCAATCATCTTGTGATATTCTTGATCTCCCTTATAGAGTGTTTTATGCCTAAGGGCACATATCTTCGTGCATCTCTTGTGTAGCACACATGTGCTTGGGCCTCTCTAGCATACTATGGTTATATATCTCTAGCACACTTGTCCAAGTTCATAAGAATTTGTAAATACTTGAGGACATGGCTAGAAGTTATGGCCAAATTATTTCCACACACTCTTACTAGGTTAACCTTTGAATGGTTTGAAAACCTTCCCAAGAACTCTATAAAAACTTTTTATTAAATATGTGATAAGTTTTTGGGAATGTATGCTCTTAAACCAATCGATGTATTTGAAGTGGTTAGTCTTATATAATTAAAGCAAGGAAAGTGGGAAGTTATGACCTATTTCATCCATAGATTCTAATTTTCATTAGCTAGATGTGAGACCAAGTTCTCTCTAGATGAGCTTAGGAAAATCTTGGTAGAAGGTATAAGAGAAGATTTGCAAGTAGAATGTACTAATAATAAATAGATAACCTATTAGGATGTTATCAATAAGGTGTTGGAATTATAAACTATCAACATTAGACATCACCTAATAACTTATTATCCTCCTATTATAGCTAGTGAAGTAGCTTCCCTCTTAGGTGACCCACAATCAAGAGTGACTAAGCCAAAAGGAAACAAAAAGGATAGAAATGTTGCAGGGGATGGTCTTACCAATTTAGTGCATGAAGTTGTTGCTGCCACTTCTTCCACTCGTGCTAATCCACCCATAAAGAGACTTTTGAAAAATAAGGATCAACCATCTTCTTCAAAGCCTCTACCTCTACAACCATCCACTCAACCTCCACCACCTCTAATTGAGCCATCTCCACCATAACTAGTGGAACAACATTCTGACAAGCTTAGAAGGAATCCATTTCTTATTTTCCCTTTCATCCTATCAAGTATTACAATTATCATAAGTGACCAAGGCATTCTATGGAAGAATGAGTTACATACCAAAGAGTGAAGCACTTAAAGGAGTCTTATCCCCCCTATAGATTCTCTATTGGAAATATCCGCTAATTGATTTTCTCAACATCCATCTTCTTCTAATCATCCTTCACAACCCTCCACTTCTTCCCAAGATACTTTTTATAGTTAGCCACCTACTTCTCCCACTCAATATAGCCGGAAATTTGAGAGCTTGGTTCAATGTTGAATTTATACATAAGATAGTATAATTTGTTATCAATGTTACCACAAGAGCTTGACAACATGATATAGTTACACACTCTTAGTCGGGCTAAAGCTACAATAACCCAACAAGATCCCACTTGTATAACAAAAGGAAACCAAGACCACTATCCCTCTAGCTCTTGATAAGAAACTTATTAGATACCTATGGGAAGACCTCCCATACAAGGGTCTTTCCCCTATTCTTTCTATAGTAGAAAATTTTTCCAGCTAACATCTCTATTATGAAGTTGTTGTGAATTTGTCCCACCTTACGTGACTCTTTAGTAGGGGAAATGTACCTATCCCTAGGAGTTTATACACCTATATTCAATACAATTGAGTCCTCTTAGGTCAACCATGTTGTTACTACCCCTCGATCTCCTTTCTAGGTCGAGCAGCTTCACCCCTCTCCCTGGGAAACCATAGCCATAACATGTATATTCATTGTATTATGATCATTTCTTCTTTGACCCTCTTAAGGCACCAACTGATGAGGAAATGATCATAGTGGAAGACCCTACTTTGTACATAGAGTGTACTATAGGGCCTTGCTATGTTAAGTGTTACTTTGTAAACTAGAATTGTAACCTAAATGTGGTGTCACATGATGTATTATTTATCATGCATTATACTAATGTGGACATGAAATTTGTTGTGATCAACGTCATGGATATAATCATCATTTACATTGTCACGATAATTCATGTGATTATTGTTGTTGATGATGACCTATATGACAATGATGATAATGATGATCAGATGATTATGACTTGGATGATGACGCTAAAGGTAATAATTATGATTATGACAATGAAAAAATTTAAAAATTGGGAAGATTGGCCAAGGTCGTTAGCATCGTCATCATCATAATCATTTTCATCATCATCATCAATGTCATCGTAATGACCATCGTCTTTATCATCCTTGTCATTATCATCATAATCACAATTCATGCCATCGTCATCATCTTCATTATCGTCAATGTCATGATTATTGACATTGTCATAAGTTGTTCATAGTTGTCAATTTCATAATAAGTATCATCAATGAAGAAAATATGATGAGTGTTGGAAAAGGGATGCAAAAGTGAACACAAAAATGGGGGAAAAAGAGATGTAAAATTGTATGAAAAGTGGATGCAACATAAGTAAATGAAAAACAAGATGCAAAAATTGACACAAAAATAGTCAATGTAAACTTGGACACAAAACATGATGCAAACGTGGATGCAAAAGTGGAAGCAAACATGGGTGCAATAGTAGGCATACAACTTGGCATGAATTGTTGTTATGCAACCAACTCACAAAATAAAAGAAGAGATAGATAAATGAGTTCAAAATTAGCCTCTTTGAGGGGGAAACTTCCTTTACATTACATACATGAACAATTCTTGGATGATTCAAATGAAAAAACCTCCTTTATATATATAGGAGTCTAAGGGGTCACAATATAATCTGAGTCGACATAACAATAATAATGTAAGGGAAAAACAATAACAATAGTGGGCTTCTATGGGGCACAATAATAACAATATGGTGACAACATGGGCACAACAATAACAATAAGGGATACAATGACAATAATAATGGCGGAATACACTAGTATTATAGGGACCTAACATGCCCCTCTCCTTCAAAAAAGTGTTGTCCTCAACGCTTGAGTAGTTATGGATGCTTCTATATAAAATTCTCATCCTCCCATTTGGAATCTTCAGCGGGTAAGTTCTTCCACTTTATGAGATACTCTGAAATTGATCGATTTCGTAGCTGTCGAGTTCTTGTTTCTGTGACTGCTTCAGGTTCCAATATGATTTTTCCTTCCTTGTCAGGTTCTGGAAATATTGTTTGAACTGGGAGCTTGTCACCTAGAACCTTCTTTAAGCATGAAACATGGAAAACTGGGTGCACTTGGGAAGATGTAGGAAGCTCTAATTTGTATGCCATAGTACCAATCTTTTGCAACAACTTGTACAGACCATAATACATTGGTGATAATTTATTATCCTTCTTAGCTTGTTTGAGGGCCATTCGTTTGTATGGCTGTAGTAGTATAAATACACAGTCACCTACATCAAAACTTCTTTCGCTGCGATGTTAATTTTCTTGTTGTTTCATTCTATTCTGCGCCAAAGTGAGGTTATCCTTTAAGAGTTGAAGAACCTGTTCTTGATGCTCAATGTGATCTTCCACTACTTGAACCTTAGAATCTTCTCTTAAAGATGTTGTGATGGACGGTGGATGATATCCATAAAGTGCCATAAATGGGGTCATTTTTGTTGCAGTATGGAAGGAAGTGTTATACCACCATTCATCTAGAAGAAACTACTTGACCCATTGTGTCTATTTATCAGTTACAAAGCAACGAAGATATCCTTCCAAACATTTGTTCACTATCTCAGTTTTCCCATTAGATTAAGGATGATAAGATGAGCTATGAGCTAATTGAGTACCCATACAAGAAAATAATTCAGTCCAAAAATTTCCAGTGAAAATGGGATATCTGTCACTTACAATAATCTTTGGGTTTCCATGTAGCTTTTGTATGGTTTCCATAAATGCAGTAGCAACTGCATTGGCATTAAAGGGATGAGATAATGCAAAAAGGTGTGCATACTTGGTAATTCTATCAACTACCACCATGATGACACTCTTTCCTTCGAACTTGGGTAGACCTATGATAAAATCCATTGAAACCTCCTCCCAACATTGACTTGGAATGGATAAAGGTTGTAACAGACTCGGGGGCCAAAAACTTTTGAATATTAGGTTTAAGGCCATCCCAAAAAAAATTCCTTCTTAACCCTATGGTAAGTTTTTAAAAATCATGAGTGCCCTCCTAACGGAGAGGTGTGTAATTCCAGAAGAATATTTTGTTTGAGTTGGGAATTATTACAAAGGTATAAGCGATCTTTGTACCATAACGAATCATTTTTCCAACTAAATGTGTCATATGACTAGGATCTTGCTGTAACTTTTGAATGCGTGCCCACACTTCTTCGTCATTCTTCCATTCATCCCTTGATTTGTTTATCTAATCTGGTTGATAATAGAAGTGGCACAAAGCAATGCTTCCACATCCTCATCCTTTCTTGAGAGTGCATCTGCAACAACATTTTGCTTCCCTTTTTTGTAGATGATTTCAAAGTCATAACCCAACATCTTTGTGACCCATTTTTTCTGCTATTCTGAAGATAATCTTTGTTCTAAAAAATATTTAAGACTATCATGATCCGTTTTTACCTTGAAGTGTCTTCCCATTAGGTAAGGTTGACATTTCTTAAGTGCATGTAGTATTGCCAACATTTCCTTCTCATAAATAGCTTTGTGTAAATACTTTCCTTTGATTAGACAACTTCCAAAAGAAATGGGTCTTTCTTCTTGCATTAAAACAACACCAATTCCATTTCCTAAGGAATCACATTCCACAATAAAGGTTTTTGTGAAGTCTGGAATAGCTAATATCGGTGCTTAGCACATTGCCTCTTTAACATGTTCAAAGGACATCGTTGCTTATGACGTCTAAGAAAATGAATCTTTCTTTAGTAATGTTGTTAGAGGTGTTGCTATTCTCCCATAATTCTTAACAAATTTGTAATAATACCCTGTCAACTCGAGAAATCCTCACAAATACTTTATGGATGTGGGAATTTTCCATTCCTTGATGGATTTAATTTTGCTAGGGTCTACCTTAACACCTTCATGAGATACAATATGACCCATATATTCCACCTCCTGTACTCCAAAGAAACATTTGGAGGTTTTTGCATATAGTTGTTTCTCCTCCACTAGTTTGAGCACCCTGTCAACATGTTGAACATGATCCTTCCAAGACTTGATTTAGATTAGTATATCATCAAAAAATACTATCACAAATTTTCTAAGGGTTTGAAAATGGAATTCATCAAACCTTGAAATGTAGAAGGTGCATTGGTAAGGCCAAAAGGCATGACCAATAATTCATAATGACACTCATGAGTTCTAAACGATGTTTTTGGAATGTCTTCAGTCTTCATTCTGATTTGATGATATCTTGAATGAAAATCCAACTTGGTGAAGTAATTTGATCCATGTAATTCATCCAATAATTCATCAATGACTGGAATGGGAAATTTATCTTTAATAGTGAGCTTATTGATTTCCCTATAATTTGGACACATGCGCCATGATCCATCCTTCTTTTGCACCAATATTACTGGAGCAGAGAAAGAACTTTGACTAGGTTGAATTATACCAGTCTCTAGCATTTTTGCAACCATACATTCAATTTCACTCTTTTGGGCATAGGGATATCTGTAAGGCCTAATGTTTGGAGGAACACTTCCTGGAATCAAATGAATAGCATGGTCATGATCATGAACAGGTGGGAGGCCTTTGGGAGTCTCAAATACCTTGGAATGATTGTCCAAGAATTTTTGGAGATTTGGAGAAATAAATGATTTCGATGTGGGAACCTCTAGTGAACATAATTGTGCAATTATGCCCCATTTTTATTTCTTTAGAAGTTTTGTCATGCCGTTATATCTGATTATCTTTCCTGGTTTCCTTGCGATACCCCTTAATTCAACTTCCTTTCCTTCCCAAAAGTTTTTCAAGAAAAGTTCTTGAAAATTAAAATCTATTGTACCCAAAGATTGTAGCCATTGGACTCCTACTACAAAATCAACACCACCCATTGGAATGGAAAGCATTGGACTATTAAATACATATTCTCCCATGGATAACTTGATATTATGGCACTTTCTAGAGCAATTTATGGTTCCTCCATTTGCAACCATCACTTGTCACTCTGGTGCTGAATATAGGAAGCAATTCAATTCCTTGGCTATCTTACAATAAATAAAATTATGGGTACTACCCGAAACAATCAACACTATTACTTTTTTCTTCTTGATATGTCCTTCTATCTTGAGAGTTTGAGGAGCGGTAATTCCTGCCAATACATTACAAGATATGGTTAGATTCATTTCTTCTTTCTCTAGGGTAGGTTCCTGGTGTATATCCTCTTCTTTTGACGTTTTTTGTTCCTTTTCTTCCTCCTCTTCAAAATCTATGTAAAATAATTTATTCTCAGCATACTTATGACCTTTAGTGTATTTGCTATCATAACTATAACAAGGCCCTTTTGCTCTTTCTTCTTCCAATTGTTGTGGTGTCAACCTTGTAGGTTGTGGAAGGCTAGGGGCAACAACACTTTATCTTTATAGTTGTGAGTGGTAGGCTTCCTTGTTGCCATAATTTTTCTTTCAATTTTTCTTGCCAACCTGAATGCCTTTTCCAATGAATTAGGTTCCCAAAGGCAAACCTCATGTTGGATGTTATCCTTTAAAGTCCCTATGAACACATCAATCCTATGCTCCTCTGGAATATTATATACCCTTATATTCAATTTTTGGAAGTCCTCAATGTGCTCCATCATTGAACCCTTTTGTTTGAGATTTATCAATTGACTAAAGAAGGTGTTGCTCTTTGTATCCTCATAATGTGCTATCATTTCCTCCGTAAAAATTGACCAAGTGACGATTTTTTTACGAGAGCAAATACATCGATACCATAAAAATTGATTCGGTTCCAAATATAAAGTTGCCATGCATACCTTTTGTGTGTTTTGCACATTATGAAGATAACAATATTGCTCCATCTGTAGTATCCATGTTATGGGATCCTTGCCATCAAACTTCCTCATATTGATCTTTGGAACATGGTGGGTCTTCGATCCAATGTTAGAGTCTATGAAATCATGATTAACATTTTTTTTGTTCTCATCATGAGTTTCATCTAATATCTTTTTGCCATTAGGAAGCATTTCTTGTAGCAACCTTGTCAAACCTTCCTTGAAACCTTTCATGCCTGCTTTTAAACCATTCTTAAAATCTTTCATATTATCTTTATTGTCATCCATATTATCTTTCATGCCATTCTTCAATCCTTCCATGTCTGATTTTAAGCTATTCTTCAAACCATCTATCTTAGCTTCCATTTTATTTTTGGTTACTCTTTGTGAGAGCAAAAATACGATTGCACTTGGTCTCGTAATTTTGATATATCATGTTGCATTTCTTCTTCTTCTTCATGCGTCAGAGTTGAACTTTCAGGTTGCTTACTAGGTGTTTCCATTTTCTTTCTTCGGGGCATCAATTAATGATAATTATGCTTCACTATACCCTTTGAATCACTTCAAATTATTTTTTCAAACAAAACTTATGCAAATTTTAAAAATATACACACTTTTTTTTTCTCTTTGTAGGAGCTCAATATTGAATCTGTTGTATCTCTATAATTGCGGATCTTCAATGTCTAATTTCTTTTCCTGTGGTATCCATCTGAGTCCTCTTTATAACCCCATAAGTCTGATCAATATTGGATTCTCAAAGAAAGAGTTATGCCCATTCTCCCACGATGACCTAATTATAGACTAGTTCAGTAGAGTGAACTTGTACAAAGTGCCACGTGTCACTGTTTAAACCTTTGGCCTTAAAAACGATATCAAACAAACTACAGTCCGTCCTCTTTCTGTCACATTTTACTAATTTTGAATCCGATGCTCAAAGAGAAAGTTATGACGATTTTCCCAAGGTCACTTATTTGTGATGGAATTCGAGAGCCTGCAAAAACCCTAAATTCCTTGGATCATATATATGAAAATATAGCGAGAAAATATCTCAAATTTGGACATGAAGTTCACCTAGATTTCCTATCAAATGGGTTTTATTTTTAGCTTTTGAATCTTTGTAGAAAAAACGTTATAGCAAAAATTCCACGAGGACTTGTTTGAAGCAATAAAACCCTATAATCCAAAGCCTCTAATACCAAATGTTATGCAACCATCTCACAAAATAGAAGAAGAGATAGATAAACGACTTAAAAATTAGCCTCTTAGAGGGGGTAACCTCCTTTACATCACATAAATGAACAATTCTTGGATGATTCAAGTGACAAAACCTCCTTTCTATAGATAGCAATCTAAGGGGTCACAATATCATCAGAGCCAACAATAATAATGTAAGGGCACAACAATAACAATAGTGGGCTTGTATGAGGCGCAATAATAACATTATGGGGACAACATGGGCACAAAAATAACATAAGGGCTACAATGACAATAATAATGGGGGAATACACTAGTATTATAGGGACCTAACAATTGTGGTGAAACAAATGTGGATGCAACAACATACACAAAAAATGACACAAACTTGGATGCAAAAAGGAGGCAAACTTGGATGAAAAATATGATGCAAAAAAGGATGTAAACATGGACACAATATGGGTACAATAATGGACACAAAATTAGATGCAAAATGAGATGCAAAACCTAATGTAAAAATGGATGCAACAAGGGATGCAAAAACATATACAATATTCGATGCAAACTTGGACACAAAAGAGGATGTAGATGTGAATACAAAAGTGGAAGCAAATGTGGGTTGCAACAGTAGGTGAAATATATGCCACAAATTATGGTGCAAAAAAAGTGGATGTAACAACAACCATAAAAAAAAAAGATGAAAACTTGGATGATAAACAAGATGCAAAAATGGATGTAAACATGGGTGCAACATGAAAAAAAAATTGGATGCAAAAAATGGATGCAATGGAAGTATATGCAAAAGTAGATACAAAATGAGATTCAAAACTCAATTCATAAACCCAACATAAAAGTGGATGCAAAAATAGATGTAATGTTTGATGCAAATATTGGATGCAAAAGAGGATATGAACATGGATGCAAAATTGGAATAAAACATGGGTACAACAGTAAGCGCAAAACACGAAGAAAATTGTGGCACAACAAAAGTGTATGTAATGATAGATGCAAAAAAGAAGCAAACGAAGATGCAAAAAGGGATGCAAAAGTGGACATAAACATGAGTGCAACAATGGATGCAAAAGTGGATGCAACAGAAGTCGATGTAAAAGTAGATGAAAAATGAGACACAAAACCAAATGCAAATCTTGACGCAAACATGGATATAAAAAGAGATGCAAAATAGAGATGTCAGAGTTGATGAAAACCTAGATGCAAATGAGGATGCAAATGTGGATGCAAAATTAGAAGCAAAAGTGGGTGCAAAGGGAGGTGCCAAACTAGGCACAAATTGTGGTACAACAGAATTGGATGCAATAGTGGACACAACAATAGATGCTAAAGAGGATGTAGATATGGATGAAAAACAAGATGTAAAAGTGGATGCAACAAAAGTAGATTCAAAACTAGACACAAAACTAGGCACAAAGGGGATGCAAAAATGGATGCAAAAAATGATTTTAAAAGGATGCAAAAAGGGATGCAAAAGATGATGAAAAAGTTGATGTGAGTGCATGTGCAAAAATTGGATGCAATAGAGGATGAAAAAGTAGGTGAAACAAAATTAGGTGCCAAACTTGATGCAAAAATTGGAACAAAACCTGGTGCAAAGGATGGCACAAAAATTGGTATAAAACCTAGTGCAAAACCTATTGTAATACCTTATGCTAAACTTGGTGTAAAACTTGGTGCAAAATTTGCACCATATTTGATAAATGGACTCAAATAACACAAAAAATGATATCTAGATGCAAAAAATGAAGCAAAAAGAGATGCTAATTAGATGGTTTTGTTGTAGTGCCTCCCCAAGGTGAGGCATGCATACATCATTGTGAAACAATTTACTAATATCCCCCAACTTTGAAGTAATCTCATCTAATAAGATCCCTCAAATTTATGCATATCACTGGATCAAATAATAATGTGAAATCCTCTAGGTAACTTATGTCAACCATCCTTTGTTATACTTTACTTCTTCTCACTGTGTTAATAATTGAGCCCTACTGTCAACTCAACCTTGCACGAAGTAGTTTTGTTGGGTCATTAAATATGTCCCAACCAAATTATTTATCTTCGAGGTTTTATTCGTTTAACTTGTTTTATTTCGTATTATTCTTAGTCGTTCCCTCATCAGCATTACTTGAAAGAGTCATGCTCTTCTTTACAACATCTTCTCTCCTGGTGACTTCGACATTCACTATGACATAATGATCACTTACCCAATGCTTCCTCTAACACCACTTTATATTTCCCTTAGATCTCTAGGTTTTGTAGGAATAATACTTTTGTTCTTATACTTAGGACTCAGCCTTCCTTTCCATTTGATTAGGTACTAGTTTGTTATTCTTGATCATGATACCTATGGATATGCATGGTCACCTTCTTTTTTTTATCCTCCTTAGAGTTAGTGTTAGTCTTTCCAGCCTTCCTCCAGTGATCAAACGTGCTCTTACAAAGTGATTTTGAAGTGTCAAGGTCAAATTTTGTCATTTCAGTGAGTCTTCAAGCAAAATTTGGTCACTAGGCATTAGGTCTAGGGTTTGATCTCACTCTTTTCAAAGTTGCCCAAATGCCAATCTATGTCACTATTCAGCTGAGTCTATCATCATTCATAGGATTTTCATATGAGTCATTTTACACCTTGTCCATGCTTCAGTTGCGCCTAGGTAAGGTCATTTTCCTCTCCTAGGGTTTTGAAGCCAATTTCTCTTGGATGGTCAAATCATCGGCAAAACTTGTATCCTGATGTTCATACACCTTCCCCTATCCTTAAAATACCTTATCAAATGCTTCCCATCACTGAGATTCCCCAAATTCCTCATTTTTCCACAAACCCTAGTTTCTTGCTACAACCTGGCAATTTTCTAGGTTGGGCCTGTGTTTTTCCCTTTTGGACCCCTTCCCCTCACTCGATCTCCGTGATTCCACTTTCCCCTACTTCCTAACATCCCTCCCTACTTCCAAAAATTTCCCCAAGAATTTAGAAGCCTCTTATCCCCTTCATTTCGCTTCATTTCGACAAAATCCCTTGTTTCACACATCGGGATAAGTTTCACTCAAAAGATGTTCCAGAGAAATAAAAGATGAATTTTGGAAAACTGAGAGAGGTTTTTGTCCACAACATGCCAAAGAAGAAAAACCTCCTTCACTTTTTGCACAGGTGTCATGGTTTTAGAGAAATGTCAAAATTACAATCGCCAGATCCAAGGAGGTTGGCCAAGGCACTAAAACGACGGAAAAGGCCCGATCCACTCCAAATTTTGGCCAAAGCCTTTTTGAATGAGCATGGTAGTTGATTGGGGACTCCCAACCCAAATTTCAAGAAATTTGGAGAAAATTTTGTCAATTGTGATTTTTTTGTGCCAAACACAGGTTTTTGCCCTCAACGCGTAGCGCGCCGCGCGCTACCCTGAAGATGGGCAAGTCCATTTCTCAAAAACTCAGCATTTTTGGATTTTTCATGCAAAAATACACTTACTCAGCAATTGCCAAGAAATTTCACCAAGTTTTGAGCCTCCAGAAGGTCAAAAAACATGCAAAAAATGACTTTCTGCCACTTTTTTGACACACAGGAAGCAGTCTTGGGAGATTGCAATTTTGGAGGGGCAAATGGACACCAAATTCATAAATTCCACTTGGGTTGGAAATTATACATCTATACCTTTCCAACAAGCCCACTTTTACCTCATTTGGACACCGGGAAGTGCCTCAAAAGCAGGCCCAAAGGCGCGCTACGCGTTGAGATTCAGGGCGCTACGCATCAGGCTATTTTCAAAGAAAAGCACCTACAGCTCAACAAAACGCAGTTTTGACTAGGTTTGACTTTTTGGAGTGGATTTTGATCCTCCTTGATGTAAATGATGTAATTTTATGATACTTTGACACTTATTTATCTCTTCTAGAAGATTCATTCATGAAATAGGCAAAAATTTAATGAATGAATTGGTTTCCTAGCTTATAGAGGCAAGTTGTTTTGACTGCCTAGATTTTAGTGCTCAGTTTGGAATTGGCTGAAACAACTCCTAGGATAGTGAGCTAGACCCCTAGAGGCAAGGAAAGATGTTAGATTGCCTATATTATGTACTTTCTTGGTCATTTTCATGGTTGGACTCTTGAGGGAGAAAGCTTCTATTGTATTACTCATTGTATCTCTGCAATTTTGGCAAAGGAAGAAAGACCAGGGTTTTGCAGTCCTTTTTGGGATTCCTGTGGTTACATGTATTGATGGTGTGTTTCTCTTTGCACTTGTAAGTTTGTTATGTGAATCATCTTCTTATTTTTCCTTCTGCAAATAGGCAAATGAAGTATTAAAGTAGAATTCATGATTGCCATGCTCTGCTTTTAAGTTTGCTTAATATCAATGTTTTCATCTGTTTAAGGAGAAATCAAGGTGTTTACTTGCTCTTCTTAGCTCCTCACCAGTCATTCTTGCCCATCTGACTCTTTCAAAGGCATCAATACAGTCTCCTACCTTGCCCCAAAGAACCCCCTGCAAAAACTGTGTCCAATCCCCGCACCCAAAATTGCCTTTCCCCAACTTTCCACCGAAACCCTAAAAATCGCAAATCAAATCTTTTTATCAGTTTACTAGCCTAAAACCAGTGTTCTTTATTGGTTATCTCTGCCCGTTGAAGATCTTTGCCGAGATAGACCGGAGAGAGCCCTCTCCTGCCCCGTAGGGCTAGCTACGAGGCTAAGTGGTTTGATGTTGCCTTGGAGTTTGCCTTTCTCAGCCTGAGGTGAAATTTCAAGCGCTAACATATTGGCGACCATACTGGGGAAGAACAAATGGTTTGCTTGTTGATGTCATTTGTTTTATAAGCTACAGAAGGAGCCTGAAGTTATGCCAGGTAGCCTTCGAAACGCTTTTGCTTTGCATTAGCGGAAGTAGATAAACGCTGCTTCAGTCAATCTCCGGTCTAGCTTGTAATCGTGACATTTAACTTGTTAATTACCCCAGTACATGTATCAAGTTCAGATCTGATGGTTGATGGTGGACAACGATCAGACACTTGAAAGGCTGAAATCATTCACCAGGCGACTCTAAATCATTTTCGAGATCAGATCTAAAGACTCCACTGGAGGATGATCCCGACCAGCAGAAACATGAAAGGACAATATGAACATATCAGGTATTCAAGTTGGAATTTCATCCAAGACATTTTGTTCTTTGTCATAAATTATTTCTTCTCTTTTCCCAAGAATGTCAAGACTGCGTTGCAAAGTATACTATTCTTGAGAAAAGATCCCAGGCCTGCATTTGATTCATTCCCTTTGAAGGTTGTGAATACCAAAGATTTGCATACCTTGACCATCTTCAAATTGATGAGCCTCAAGAGACCAAGACTGATTCTATACCTGTTGTACATACCCCTACACCTTGTAAAATTCCAGATCGGTATAAACCTCTTGTTCTTCATGCTTTCCCCAAAAACTATGATCTATACTTGCCGAGGTTTGATGGTGAAAGTAAGAATGTCAACGCTGAGCAACATGTGCAGAATTTTGAGGCTTTTCTAGACCTTTTTGAAGTTGATAGCGAAGATGTTAGTATAAGGCTTTTTGCTCTTTCTTTGCAAGCCAAAGTGAAGAGTTGGTTCAAAGCCCTGCCTGATGCAAGCATTTCAGATTTCCAGCAGTTTGTCAAAGTTTTTCTTGACAGGTGGATGATCGGGCAGAACCTTTTCTTGATTGTAGAAGAGTATAACCAGCTGAAAAGATTGCCAGGGAAGACAGTACAACAGTTTTCAGCCAGATTTAACCAAGTTTATTATTCAATCCCAGTTGAGATAAGGCCTACTCCTAGATCTGCTCTCTTGCACTATCCGGGTGCCTTTGATCCTGAGATGGAGTTTCAGCTGAGAGAAAGGGATATTGCAACGCTTCACGAGATGCAAAACAGTGCAGTAAATGTAGAGGCTCATCTGCTGATCCGAAGGGCAAGGTTGAAGGAAGAAGAGATGAAAAACATAGATCCGGAAGAATCAACATCTCTAGATGTGAAACTTGACATTTTGGTAAGTGCAGTGGAAAAGATGATGGACAAGATCAACGCAAGGAATGATTATGATGTTCACGCCTACGACTTGCTGATTGAAGAAGAACAAGTTGCTGATCCAAAACATTTTTTTCGTTATCCTAGTTGTCAAAGATCTGATAATGATTGTTTTGTAGATCACTGTGGTGAAGAAAGAACTCTTGATATGACCTGCATGCTTGATGATATGTTTTATACCGATGATTTGCCTCAGTTTGATCAGTATGATGATGATTATGTTATCCAAACAGAAACTAATCTTACAGACAAATCAACAACTAGTTTGTGGGAGGAGGAAGTTCACTTACAGCAGCTCGAGTACAATGATCAAATGATGCATATCAGCTATGACATTGACGAGGAAAGTGCAGCAAAGTTTGAAGTAAGTGAAGGATCTTTGCCTTTTTTTTTTGATTCATTTCAGTTCATCAGAGATAACTACCATGCAATCAGAAATCAAATGTCAACAAGTCTTGGTTTGAATCATCTTGAGAGCAATGAAAATTTTGTTCAAGACTTCTCATATTCAGATTTGCAACCCCCGAAAGCTATTGATTGTCAAGTTGCAGCTGAAGACTTGGAAGTGGACACACATGATTTAATGATTCAAGGTGACTCCGTACCATTCTGTTTTGAATCATTTCAGTTTTTGAAGGGTAGATTGCATAATAAATCTTCAAATGAACAGCCTATAACAAATCAGCAATTTCTCAGTGTTAATGTTGAGGATGAGACAGATAACAAAATTCTTGAGCAGCCTGTAGCATCAGATTTGCAGCCACCAAATGAAATTGAAGGGCAAATTACAGATGAAGTTGTGGAAGACGAAATACATGATTTGATGATGCAGGAAGATTCTATACCCTTTTGTTTCGAACCATTTCAGTTTATAAGGCAGAATCTTCGTAAAATCTCTCAAGAAAAAGATGAACAGCTAGAAGGATGTCATACATTTTCAATGGATACATTACAGCAGTCTTTTCAAGTTTTTCATGATCCAATAGCTGATGTTTTGGATGAGGTTTGCAGTCAAAGTCTTTCTCCATTGATTACATGTGAGCTTGAAACATGTGCTGATATGAATTTGATCCGGCAGCCGGTTTCTTTGTCATTTTCAGCAGAGGTCTCGTCACAAGGCTCAGATCAAAATTTACATTCATGGTATGAGGAGAAGAGAAGTAATCCATTGGATGAGCTAATTTCCAGTGTGCTTGAATTTCAAGATCCTTCTGCAGTGTTTTTGGAGGCGGATAGAGAATTCATATCATTCAACGGATTTGTTTCTAAGTTATCATGGGAGTTGCCGTTCATTAGTTCTCTCTTGTTGTTCATAAGTGAGCACTTGCAGAAAATTCGAACAACAGATGGAATACTTACTTGGTTGCATTGGTTGTTTCATTTCACTTGATCAGGTGATGAATGAAACTGTTAGAGTAGGTTTTGATGAATAAGCTCCATTTTGAGCATCATTTCCAGTTTGTCGGTTGTGTTTAAGTATTGAGTCAGTTTTTAGTTGAGTGAGAGTCAATTTGTGTCATCCGAGTCATCAGTTTTCAGTCATGCATTTTAGTTTGAGTTTTTGACTCCATCGCCCAATGGATGAAGGCACTGTCTAGCTCTTACAGAGATCTGCGGTTCTTGGCACCTCCAAGGAGCTACCATCCCCATTGGAGCCAATGTTAGTGTCAGTCTTTCCAGCCTTCCTCCAGTGATCAAACGTGCTCTTACAAAGTGATTTTGAAGTGTCAAGGTCAAATTTTGTCGTTTCAGTGAGTCTTCAAGCAAAATTTGGTCACTAGGCATTAGGTCTAGGGTTTGATCTCACTCTTTTCAAAGTTGCCCAAATGCCAATCTATGTCACTATTCAGCTGAGTCTATCATCATTCATAGGATTTTCATATGAGTCATTTTACACCTTGTCCATGCTTCAGTTGCACCTAGGTAAGGTCATTTTCCTCTCCTAGGGTTTTGAAGCCAATTTCTCTTGGACGGTCAAATCATCGGAAAAACTTGTATCCTGATGTTCATACACCTTCCCCTATCCTTAAAATACCTTATCAAATGCTTCCCATCACTGAGATTCCCCAAATTCCTCATTTTTCCACAAACCCTAGTTTCTTGCTACAACCTGGCAATTTTCTAAGTTGGGCCCGTGTTTTGCCCTTTTGAACCCCTTCCCCTCACTCGATCTTCGCGATTCCACTTTCCCCTACTTCCTAACATCCCTCCCTACTTCCAAAAATTTCCCCAAGAATTTAGAAACCTCTTATCCCCTTCATTTCGCTTCATTTCGACAAAATCCCTTGTTTCACACATCGGGATAAGTTTCACTCAAAAGATGTTCCAGAGAAATCAAAGATGAATTTTGGAAGACTGGAGAATTTTTTGTCCACAACATGCCAAAGAAGAAAAACCTCCTTCACTTTTTGCACAGGTGTCATGGTTTTAGAGAAATGTCAAAATTACAATCGCTAGATCCAAGGAGGTTGGCCAGGGCACTAAAACGACAGAAAAGGCCCGATCCACTCCAAATTTTGGCCAAAGCCTTTTTGAATGAGCATGGTACTTGATTGGGGACTCCCAGCCCAAATTTCAAGAAATTTGGAGAAAATTTTGTGAATTGTGAATTTTTTGTGCCAAACACAGGTTTTTGCCCTCAACGCGTAGCGCGCCGCGCGCTACCCTGAAGATGGGCAAGTCCATTTCTCAAAAACTCAGCATTTTTGGATTTGTCATGCAAAAATACACTTACTCAGCAATTGCCAAGAAATTTCACCAAGTTTTGAGCCTCCAGAAGGTCAAAAAACATGCAAAAAATGACTTTCTGCCACTTTTTTGACACACAGGAAGCAGTCTTGGGAGATTGCAATTTTGGAGGGGCAAATGGACACCAAATTCAGAAATTTCACTTGGGTTGGAAAGTAGACATCCAGAACTTTCCAACAAGCCCACTTTTACCTCATTTGGACACCGGGAAGTGCCTCAAAAGCAGGCCCAAAGGTGCGGTACGCGTTGAGATTCAGGGCGCTACGCATCAGGCTATTTTCACAGAAATGCACCTACAGCTCAGAAAAACGCAGTTTTGACTAGGTTTGACTTTTTGGAGTGGATTTTGATCCTCCTTGATGTAAATGATGTAATTTTATGATACTTTGACACTTATTTATCTCTTCTAGAAGATTCATTCATGAAATAGGCAAAAATTTAATGAATGAATTGGTTTCCTAGCTTATAGAGGCAAGTTGTTTTGACTGCCTAGATTTTAGTGCTCAGTTTGGAATTGGTTGAAACAACTCCTAGGATAGTGAGCTCGACCCATAGAGGCAAGGAAAGATGTTAGATTGCCTATATTATGTACTTTCTTGGTCATTTTCATGGTTGGACTCTTGAGGGAGAAAGCTTCTATTGTATTACTCATTGTATCTCTGCAATTTTGGCAAAGGAAGAAAGACCAGGGTTTTGCAGTCCTTTTTGGGATTCCTGTGGTTACATGTATTGATGGTGTGTTTCTCTTTGTACTTTTAAGTTTGTTATGTGAATCATCTTCTTATTTTTCCTTCTGCAAATTAGGCAAATGAAGTGTTAAAGTAGAATTCATGATTGCCATGCTCTGCTTTTAAGTTTGCTTAATATCAATGTTTTCATCTGTTTAAGGAGAATTCAAGGTGTTTACTTGCTCTCCTTAGCTCCTCACCAGTCATTCTTGCCCATCTGACTCTTTCAAAGGCATCAATACAGTCTCCTACCTTGCCCCAAAGAACCCCCTGCAAAAACTGTGTCCAATCCCCGCACCCAAAATTGCCTTTCCCCAACTTTCCACCGAAACCCTAAAAATCACAAATCAAACCTTTTTATCAGTTTACTAGCCTAAAATCAGTGTTCTTTATTGGTTATCTCTGCCCGTTGAAGATCTTTGCCGAGATAGATCGGAGAGAGCCCTCTCCTGCCCCGTAGGGCTAGCTACGAGGCTAAGTGGTTTGATGTTGCCTTGGAGTTTGCTTTTCTCAGCCTGAGGTGAAATTTCAAGCGCTAACACTTAGTACACATTTTATTATTATACTTCCTTTCATTATCCAAAGTGAGTGTTAGAATTGAACCTGGTGGGGCAAATAATAACCATATTTCCCAACCACCTAACATAACCCCAATTGAAATTCTCCATATATATATATTTGTTAATATAACTTATTAGTTCATGGAATGGTAGGACTATAGCAATCCTTAGTTTAGCATAGACCGATTCAAAGTTATAATGTTTAATTTTGAAAAAAAATATTTGTTTTTCAATATCATTGAAAAAATTAATTTCCAAACATTCGATTGGACCATAATTATGAAGGTCTTATTGCATCCTTTGTGCCATGTGGATAACTGCCTCAATTGTTTTCCTATAATTTATGGATGTAGTTGCAATATTTATGCCATGATTTTTAAATATTTGTGCAATGTTTTTTCATTGTTAAGATTCATTTAAAATCCACGAAATAGGTGATATTAACTTAAATAACCTATTTACCATCAATTAATGCCTACCATAATTTAAGCAAGTATTTGCATAAAAAATGAATAAGAACAAGATGGAAATAAATTGTTTGAAATTTTAATTATGTGATAGTTTTTTTGAAACATCCAATATTATTGATAAATAAGGAATGGAAAAATATTTTTTTTAATAAAGATAATGAAATAAAGATGAGAAAGTGAATTATGAAACTTAGAAAAAGTTCGTCAATATAATTATTTGTCTGGTTTCTTAAATGTCTCGTTACATGTACTTTGTTCTCATTTTTTTTGGTTTGTAAAATATATATTTTTATGTATATAGATTTTCTTTTAGATGTATTATTAGTTGAGATTTATTTATAAATTTTGTAAGACATATTTTGTATTTATTTATATTTTTATGATTAAATTTGATAATATATATAATAAATTAATGTTTGTCTTTTTAAACTTAGAGTAATTAGTTTGTATTTTAATACATAATTGTTTTACTAAACACAATTTGTTAATGTTTTCAACCTTCTTCTATGATTCTTTAACTAACTCTATAACCCATACAACAACTATATAAAATTGTTGTTACTATTTTTTTATTTACTATTTATAGAATAGATAACCTTCTTCCAAGATTAACTAACTCTATAGCTCAAACAACAACTATATAAAATTGTTGTTGTTACTATTTTTTTTCATTTATTATGTAAAGGATAGAGGGCATTCATTCTCATAGTTATCTATTTCTCTACATAAGAGTTTTAATACCAAGCTTAGATCCATCTTAACCCCAGATCTATCAAGCGCCGAGAAGGATCAAATCTCCCTAGGTGCAAACCTCTTTTTTGAGTGCAAAACTTAAGGAAAGGTTTGCATCTTGAGAGATTTGATCACTCTTGAGACTTGATAGATCTAGGGTTAAGATGGATCTAGGTTGGTTATATAATACCTATATTTGTATCTATGTGTCTCTTTCTTATTCCCTCTCTCTATCTCACCCCTCAAACATACACACACTCTCTCCATATCTATCTCTCTCTACCTCTCTCTTCCTATCCTTTCCTCTCCCTCTCTCTCTTGCCCTTCTCTCCCTCTCCATCTCCTCTCCCTCTTCCCTCCCACTCTTCTCTCTCCCTCGCTCTCTCTCCATCTCTCCCTTATCACTCCCTCTCTCTCTCCACCTTTCTCCCTATGTGTATTTCTTCTTCTCTCCATCTCTCTCCCCCTCTAAATCCCCTCTCTTTGTCATTCTCTCTCACCTCCCTCTGTATCACCCCCCCCCCCCCCCCCAATCTCTCTCTCTCTCTCTCCCTCTAACTCTCTCATTATCTCCCTATTTACATGTTAATAATATCCACCATAAAGTGGGGTTGAATATTAATGGTTAAAAATCGTGTCATATTGTTATAAAATATCTTGATTGTGAAATAAGTTATGGTTTTTGGGCGTCAAGTACCACTAGCACAACTGGTTGAGGATGGGCCTCGTCAGCAAGGCGACCCGGGATCAAACCTCACGGGGGGCGGTTGTGCCTTGTGTTAAGGGGAGGAGACATGTTAAAAAATCCAGTCAGCTAAGGGCTGGTGTGGCCCAGGTCGGGTGTGATCCCTAGGTGACTTTGACGGCTTATATGCCCCCTGGTCTCGACTCCTCAAGCCATAGGTCAAGCCTGGAGGATCACAGACAACTTGACAAACAAAAAAGAAAGTTATGGTTTTTGGGCATGTGATATTGATAAGCCATGGTATTGGCCGATGGTAAATCAAAATATAACAAATTGACTTTAGCTTTAAATTTTTATTATTAATTGACCCAACATTTAAATGTTTACGGGTTTTATATTACTTTTAAATTTTATTTATTACTTAAAAAAAATTATTACTTTTAATGTTTTATTTTTTATTTTTTATAATTTAACCGACATATAAATGTTAAATGTTAAACATTTACACCTACATATCTACCCCTATATTGGGTGGACATTGACATTAGATTAAATTTGTTAAATGTTAAATATTAAACCTTTACATGTTAAACCTTTATGCTTGACATCTACCCCATATTGGGTTGGACATTGGCATTAGATTAAATTTGTTAAATGTTAAATATTAAACCTTTACATGTTAACCATCTACACTTGACATCTACCCCATACTGGGTTGTAGAGCGCCTCTCGATGCAATAACAATCATATTACCTAAGAAGAGAATCTCACTATTATATGAAATGATTATATTTTTATCACAAGTATTTTTATGATTTACTAATAACATATCATCATTCATATAAATTAACAATAACAAAGCATAACTTCTTATGGATCACAAAAGTCTAAAATCAAGCAAAGCATAACTTCTTATATGTTGCTTCAGCTATTCTTTATGATTCATTTTTTAACTAATTTGTATATAAGTCTATAAGTCAAATAGAGGAGACATTCTTATTTCATTTCTATTCTACTCTTGATTTTGACTAGTCCTAATTTTATCATTTATTGGAATCCTCAATTTTACAATGAACTTTTCATATAATTAGAAAGTAGTTCTTCTCCACTCTACTTGAATTCCTACTTTCTCCATTATTTTTCAAATTTATTAGACAATGTATGATAATTTTTAGAAAAATCAAAGAAGCATTAATAAATATTGCTTCTTCATTTCCTTTTCAAAACATCTACAAGTTATGAGCTGGTCAATATTTGAATGCTTAGGCCAAAAGAAATCCAAGAAAAATCCCTCACAATTTTCACATTATTAATCATGCTTAGGCCAAAAGAAATCCAAGAAAAATCCCTCACAATTTTCACATTATTAATCCCTACTTAGGCAAGAGTCTAGCATCATTTTAAGTGTCATGCCAAATTGATTAACGCTATGTAATTGTGCATTATGCTAAACAATTTCTAATCCATATCTATATGAATGTTACATCCATTTAGCTGTATATGTACATAATGCAAATATGATTTGAACAAGTCCTACCAAAGTTACTACTTAGTAACTGAATTACAAGATTTAGTTTTTGTTTTTTTAAGAAAATATAAATCGTCAAATTGTCATATAAATATGAATACAATTGTGCTTTGTAAAATAATTTCATAGAATAATCATTTTTTGTTAGCTTACATATATGAAAAATATATATTAATCTTCTCCATATTATACTAATATCAATTTAAATATTTCATAGTATGCTTTATATGTATCATGCTAGCAGTTTCTATATGCAAATTTTGTAGCAACATAATCCTTAATTTCAATGTGAGAGACTATGTTGTGTTGCAACACTTATATTGTAGTACTTTTTTCTTATCAGACTTAATAAAAAATGATACTATCAATTTAATTGAAGAGTAAGCTCATAAGTCATTATATTATTGCTTCATCAATATAATATTTGTATAAATGGTAGATATTTATTATGTGACTATGAGGTCTCATACTTGTCAATTAGTTACTTTACTTCAAGTGAAGTTGTTACTAAATCTAAATATTAATACTAATTTATAAGGTTGTTTGGTTACATAGTTGGCATTTTTTTAATTATAAGATTAATAATTTCTTGCCTAATATTAGGGAACAACTTGCATAAATTTTGGTGGGTGCTAACCATGGTAATTTCACATATTTATGTTTATTCCTACCTAAATTTGTATAAAGAATTACATAAATTAAGGTGAGAAAATAACTTTGCATAAATATATTTAATTACTTAAATATAGGAATGTCTCAAGGAAAATTTTCCATTTTATGTATATTATATACACAAACATTACGGCTTCATTAAATTTGACTTTAAGCAGGGGTTGGATTAAAAAAAAACCACCCAAATAAATATATATATTATTAATAATAAATTTGTTATGAACCACGATATATATATATATATTTTTATGAACCATAAATTTCGATTTGTCCAATAGAAAGTATAAGATACTTTGTTATAATTGTTTGCTATTACGAGTTGCTTTTTTTGGAGTGATATAGATTTAGAAAGTTATGATTGTGGAAGTTATAGGGAGGATTAAGAATGACTTAGTTTATATTGCAACTTTTGCATGTTGGGGAAGACAGGATGATGCCCTTCGTCCAATCCTTCCCATCGCTATATGGAGCCTCTGGAAATGGAGGAACTTAAAAATTTTTGAGGACTCTAATCTCTCCTCCATATATGTTCTATCTCTTTTCTCTGCTCTCTATACTCCTAATCGCTGAAGCAGACCCTCTGTGGTTTTATTTTTGTCTCTATAATCATGGCTGTCTCTAAAGGCAATCTCCTTTTGATATTTTGCTCATCCTTCGATGCTTATGTATTCTGACCATCAGTCTTTCTCTCAGGCGATCTTGTAACCAAGCCATCAGAACTATTCTGTATATCTCTCTCTCAAACGATCTTTTAACAGATCCATCAGATCTATTTTGTATATATTGCCTCAATATAATATAAAGCTTTTCTTTCTGGAAAAAAAAAAAAAACAAAACTATCATAACGGTTCAACTTCGCGTAGATGACTCGCTTTCGTATTTAAATTTAAATTTCTTATAATTTAAGAGTGTCATGTTTTTATGGGCGATAATATTTACTTGGTATTTGTTTTAGGGGTACGATTGGAGGGTGATTCCCTAGGGGTTGGGAGTCTATAGTATCCTTATATTTGACTTTATGTTGTTATTGGGTGGCATCTTCATGCATATTTCCCTTGGATTTTCACTTCCCCTGTGCCGGAGATTCTGCATATTTTTCTACTTTTTCTTGTTGCACTCTATATCCTCTATTTACTTGTTGTAGGACACTGTTGGACTCCGAGAAGGAGACCTCATGTCTTCTTGGAAAGGATTTCTTAAGATATTAAAATCGAAGGTTGATATTGACACTGGGATTCAACAAGACTAGTCGAAACTCCTTTATCTTTGGCAGAAATGGGTTGCTTCGTTTAATATCTCATGTCCTTGTAAAGACTTAAGCTTCAGATGTTACCATAGATGGTGGAGGTGTTTGGGGTGTTACTGTTGTTGTTGTTGCTAACATATTTTTCTCTTGGTTTCCTCCCGGCCCACGACTGCATGGTTTCAGAGTGGTTTATTTTCATCATTTCCTCCTCTCTCGCTTCACTACTGCCCGAGGTATATTATTCCTACTTATGTGCTTCCTACACTTTTATGGTTCCAATGGTTAAGGTTTGTATCACCTTTGGTGCTTGGTGGCTTTGGGGTGGAAAGTCACCTTATCGGTGTCTACTGACACATTACATTTCCCCGACGATAATTTGAATTTTTTTGACGTCCGAATATTTTCTTGTAGTCCATTGATCTATTTTTACGATTACATCCCTAGCTTATTTGACTCCACTACGTCTCGAGGGTGGTGGATTCATTGGTATCAATCGGGAGTTTTAAATGGGTTGGTGGACTTTATTACTGATCAGTTCTTTTTCTCTCACTCTGGGAGTGACTTTTAACATTATATTCTTCTGACCCGTGGTCGGTGAGATCCAATATCTGGCTGATCCCTTGAGCTATGGGAGCCTACATTTTCCATTTTCATCCCTATATATTATCTGTTTATTCCTTCCTCCAACTTGTCTATTTCTAGTAAGTTACATCCATTCTCTAGTTATTTCTATTGGTGGGGATTTTATGCATTTATGTTCGACATGCGCATTCTTTGGAGGGGGATTTGGCTGGTCTGTCTCGGGTGGTGGTCTCTGACCCTTCTCCCGAATTTTCTCTGGGAGGGCTCCCTTTTATAGCTCGTCTACCAACTTATTTGTCCTTATAGTGGTTGGGTTCTGACGTCAGACTGATTTCACCCCCCACCTTTTCGATCCGATCGGCTACCACCTAGACTCTCCCTAGTACTAATCATGACCCACATGGTGTATTTCATTGCTACACTAGACGTCGATGTTTCCTCACACGAGGCTTTCATCCAAGTCACCCTTAATGGTGAATGTGCACATCTCATTGATAGACACACTGGGGAGCGACATATTCCTTTAGAACATCTGACCTTCCTCTCTTCAGATGCATGTCGTACAGGTGGCTCACATGCAAAGATTGGGATTTATGACCATACAAAACTCAATGGTGGGCACTAGATGGGGAGGAGGGCTCATGGAAAGGCCATCAACCCATCATCTGAGACTAAACTTTTGAGCTTCGACTATGATGTGAAGTGGGATAGAGTTACAAGTTTACAGAAGAGAGCACTGGTCAAAATATGGCTTTTTGTTGATTTTCCGAAGCAAGATATGCAGGAGTGGGTGCAGACAAAATGGGCGCCTATTCTTAGTTACCTGCTGAAGGCGAGCATACTTATGAACGTATGATACATCTTTCACCTTTTACATCGGGACGATCTGGAGCGGATAAGGTAGATTCCTTGGGTTCGAGGGCGTAGTTTCTTATTTATGCACAATTGGTATGTGGGGTTTAATCCACTGCAGGACACTCCGAAGAACAACTTTGTTTGGGTGAAACTCTCGGGTTTACCCTTGGAGTATTGGACGCACATAGTTTTATCTAAGATAGGTAATGCTATCGATCATTTTATCTATGTGGATCCAAAATGTCTGGGGGTCAAAGACAAACGTGTGGCCTGGATCCTGGTCGAATTGGGATTCTCTGATGGTCTTTCGGTACATATTGATTTGGCTTGGGGTCAGTCTGTACATAGATAACATTTGGACTATTGGTGCTTACCTTTCTAATGCCTCCTCTACCACCACACGGGGAATCTCCAGAAAAATTTCCCTTGAATACTATCTCATGGTGAGAAAATCGGCATTGAGGCGGCCAAAGATGTGAGCACACTACCGTTTTCAAGCATGATCCTTTGCCGACTATAGGTATTGATTTTTCATCTGATAAATTTCCTATGTATTATAATATTTCTACTACCTCTCCCTCCATTTCTCTCGCATTTATTCGGATCATGTTTCACCTTCCTGTGAGATTGTGATTCCCCCACTTGGAATGTTGGCGCTCCCTCTAATGCTACCGTCTATTACTCCTCCGACTCAGATTTCTCCACCCCCATAATGCTCCACCTCCACCTCTTATGGTATCTCCATCTCTCCCATCGTGCTCTCGGACCTCTAATACCATTTTGATCCTACGCTGACCAGACACTGATCCATTACTATTTATCTCTCGTCTTGCAGAATCCTCACACTCTCTTATAATGATTCCCTCTCCCCCCTCTCCACATCCTCCTTCAAGCCCGACCTCAAACCTCTCGCCTCACAACTCTGTTAGTAGCAACATTGATTTCCTTATGGTCAATCCAACTATGGATCTTGCGGCTTTATCCATTCACAAAGGATCGGCCCACATATCCCCTTGATAATCAATCCCAACTCTGCCTGCAATATCACTATTCACAGAAAAGGTAGGTGGGGATCCCACCATCTTAAATCTAGTTGGTCAACCAAGTCCCTCCATTTCTTCGACTTTGATGGACTTCATGATATTCCCATTGCTATCACATACTCTCGAGGCCCTTGGAGTTGACATGCATGAATTTTTGACTTCGAGATGATTTGTCTCTCTTTGAACATGTGGGGCTTGGGGGACCATTAAAATTTTGTCCCTCAAACATCTATTTGGCTCTATTCGCCCTTTTTTTATTTTTTTTGCAAGAAACCATGGTTGTCTCTAACAAGGTTTTCTCCTATTTCCGTAATTTATTTATGGATTGGTACATGGTAGTAGTCGATTCATGTAGACTTTGAGGAGGCACGAATGTCCTCTGGGATCCCAGATGGGCCTCTTTATCTGCATATAAATTTTTTGCTGGTATTTTATTGACTAGACATATTCGTGGGGTTCCTTGTCGTTTACCTTTTCTAAATTTATATGCTCCATACAAAGACAGGGAAACCTTTTGGAAGTGAATGGAGGATTGCGATGTTTTTAAGATCGGTTCTTTGATTATGGATGGAGGTTTTAATTCTACATTATCTTGGGAGGAATGTTGGGGGGTTTAGATGCATAAGGGATCCTTTATATCACTGTTTATAACTCCTATTTGACTCCAACCACTTGTCTGATGTCTGGCCACTCCCACTAACCCCTACTTGGCATAATGGTAGAGCAGAAGATGAACATATAGGTAAAATATTGGATCGTTTCTTGGTCCATGTAAACCTTTTGGAGAGTTTGGGGAATATGAAATCTTGGGTTGTGAAGTACCATATTTCTGATCATCTACCTAATGTCCTGCAATGATTGTCGGAGAAAACTCGCTTGGGCATCCCATTCAAATTTAACAAGACCTGGTTGGAAGATGAGGGATTCAATGATTTGGTCAATAATTTCTATAAGTCACATGTGTGGGAGGATTACCTTTCCTCGATGGATTATCTCTCTGGAAAACTACAATCTCTTAAAAGTCGAGTCAAAACTTGGGAAAGGGAGAAAAAGAAGGCAATTACCCATGAATTTAAGGCCATCATACAAGATATTGAGAATCTTAGCCATATTTTGGATTAGGGAGCCCCACTGGATCATATTTGGGACAGAATCAAAGCTTTGGAACACAGGAAGAGATAGATTCTCCATATGCAAGAGTCCACTTGGAGATTGAAGAGCAGAGCACTCTGGCTTCAGGAGGGTGATCAGAACACAAAATATTTTCACCAATATGAAAATCTCAGGAAGAATGTGAACATTATCTGGCAGATTTGGGGTCAAAATGGGGAATTGTTATATTGCATCAAGGATATTCAAAGGGAGGTTGTTCACTACTTCGAAACATTCTTCCAAGCTCATTCCGGAGTCAACATCAAAGATCAAATCTGGGGTACATTGGATTACCCCCCCATGTTCAATGAGGATCAAAATGAGGCACTATTTTGGCTGATTACAATTGATGAAGTCCTTCGGGTGTTAAAGTCTTCTGGTAAAGATAAAAGTCCTGGCCTGGATGGTTGGACGATGGAGTTTTTTCTACTTTTTTTTGACTCATTGGGCATGGACCTTTTGAACTTAGTGGAGGAATAGCGGTCCATGGGGCATGTCACTGGCTCTATCAATTCACCCTTTATCACCCTGATTCCTACAATACCGGTCACCACTTCTTTTCTTGATTTCCGTCCCATCTCTCTTTGCAATATCACTTACAAGCTCATATCAAAAATTATTGCAGAGCGATTAAAAGGTACACTTTCAGACTTCATTTCCTGGGAACAATTTGGTTTCTTACACAATCGATTGATCCACGATGTTGTGGCCACCACTCAAGAGATTATTCATTTAATCCATACCAAGAAGTTATGGGCATTAGTTATGAAAGTGGACCTAAAGAAAGCATACTATTGTGTTGATTGGGCCTTCTTGCGACTCATCCTGACGAAGATCAACCTCTCTATTCAAAATATTGAATGGATAATGGAATGTGTGTCAAATGTCCACTTTTCTATATTGGTCAATGGATACCCTTTTACATTTTTTAGAGCTTGGTGGGGGCTACAACAAGGATGCTCCCTTTCACCCCTGTTATTTATTTTGGTGATGGATTGCCTCAGTCTCAAGATTAAATCGGCTTGTATTGCGGGCCTCTTCAATTGTATTTGGTTGAGTACAAGTATTGAGATTTCACATAATTTCTTTGTGGATGACATCCTCACCTTTGTTAAGGTGTCTAAGACTAAATGGATGGTCTTTCATGATATTCTGCATCGATTTGGAGCAGCCTCAGGTATGTTGGCAAACAAAGGAAAATCCTACATTTTGCACTCATCGGGCGATCCAGAGGAGATTAATAACATTATTTGGATGTTTAATTTCCAATTTCATCCTTAATTGATGGTCTCACTTACCTTGGTTTTAGACTCAAGCCAAATAACTACAGGTGTGCAAATTGGTGGTAGATACATCCTGGCACAAGAAGTACTACAACAACTGGATGTATAATGGACACATCTGTATATTCTCCTTTCGACCATCATTAATAAAATCAAAAGCATCATAGCACATTTCATTTGGGTGGGATCAGACATAAAACAAAAATATCATCCCATTAAATGGGATAATATCACTATGCCAAAGGATTATGGTGGCTGGGGAATTTTAGATGTTAAAATTTTTGGATGGGCCCTTATTATCAAATCAATTTGGTGAGGAATTTTTAAGGAAGGGATATGGAAGGATATCATTACCACTAAATACTTGGGTAATAAAAAAACTGAGGATTGGATCAGGTTTTGACATATCAGCATCAAATCTGGATCTTACATTTGGAAATGCTTCTATAAAGTGAAGGACTTGTTTCTTAAGAGAATTATTTGGTCATTTGGAAGGGGGGATCATATCATCATTAGTATTGACAATATTCATGGCAGGGGGGTGCACATTCTCTATCTGAGGGTCTTTTGAAAAGTTTACACTTTCGTGGTATTTTTCTTATCGAGAAAGCCATTTTTGGATGGTATGGAAGTTTCCCTGTTTGGAAATTGGCAGGGGAGGTTGGTCTGGATGGTCCTAAGGCTGTAGAGTGGGAGGCTTACACTCAAATTCTTAGAAATGCAGGTCTCTGCACATTCATGGAAGGGGACCATATCACCTGGGATGTTAAGATGTGGTTAAACATGGTGGAGGTTGTGGAGACTTACATGTATCTTATTTGTTCTCTACTTGATATTAACAGTACTTGCTGGTTCTACAAGGTCTGGAAATTATATGTTCTTATAAAGATTATTCTTTATGTTTGGCTTGTCTGGTGGAACAATACTCTCACTTGGAAAAAATCTCTATAAGAGGGGTTTTCGAGGGCTTGGAAGATGCCCTCTTTGCAGGGATTCAAATGAGACTAATGTTCATCTTTTTTCGGAATGCCCCATTGCTATTTTGGTCTAGGACAATATTTTATTTCCCTTGAAAATTTCTTACAGGAGATTTTTGAACATTGAACAATGTATTCAATGGTGAATCGAGTGAGGTGGGAAATTTCAGACAACACCTCTCTATATTTTATGGGAAATTTGGCAAGCCATAAATGGACACATATTTGAGGGTTTACAGATTAACACCCATAGAATTTTCCATAATATATTATTATGGTTGGAGACTAAAAACACCCTTCCACAAATAATTTTGGAGCAATCACACAAGTTCCTCTCTCATCCCACTCTATACTCGGCTGGGTACTTCGACAGTGTTGCTCAAAGAAAAATTTTTGGTTGCGATGTATGGTTTCGAGTGGATCATATTCATCACTATAAGATCCATTGGAATGGTGGCCCTGACACTAACAAATGGGAATAAGTCCAGGCCCTTTGGGGGCTTCTGTGGTTTTCCAAACGTTTTCCTATTGATTCCTTATATGTATATGGGGATTCATAGGTTCTTATTGAGGGGATGACAACAAATGCAAATTTCTCTCCCCACATATCTCTACTTGGATATCATAGATAAATATACTCAGGAGGTCTTTCATGACGATCACATTCCAGCACATCCATCGGGAGGCCAATGGGATTGCAGACTCACTGTCTAAGGAAGGGCTCTTGGATAACACTGGAAATATGCATTTTATTCATCTGGAGTTTGACACCATCATAGATGAGGGAACTATTCCCCTCCCCTAGAGTTTTATTTCCTCCTTGTAGCTTTTGATATGAAGTTGTTCATGCTGGCATTTTTGTTTTTACTTTGCCTCGACTATAAATGGAGGTATAGTTATACTGAAGAATGTATGTGAGCTTATCTAGAAGACTTTGGTGGACTCTGTGATTATATGTTGTATTTATGCTCTCTTTTCCACTATATATATTTTGGAAGATACTTTGTCATTATGTAAGTCAATACGAGAAGCTTCTATAGTTGATAAATGTACCGATACATAATATAAACCAACATTTTTTTCTTCTGAAAAAATTATTCATTCTACTAAATTAAAGAAATTATGCTTCATAATATGGTCGTCCCTATAAATGTTAGAGTCATGTCTTAGAAAAATCATTCTTTTGGAGTATTTATGATATCAATAATATATCATAGAGTACACACATACTTCTCAAACTCTCGAACTAACAATATGATAGAAATGTTGATCCGAATTTAATAATTCTCATATCATAAAACCAACGTAAGAAATATATTCTTATACTTATGTGTAAGAATAGTGTTACACAATATTTTGTCACGCCTCTTGCACTTCCCTGTGACATACCCTGAAGTGCCTAAAACATGATCATTATATAGTATACTCATCAATGTATATAGCTCAGATCCCTCCTTTAACTTTGCCTGGAAAATATCTAGATCTTTCCCTAAAGAAATAGCTCATGAAACCCTAAAATGAGAATCATCACCCTTATGAAGCTCAAAACTACGATGATCACTTGTTGCACCTTGTTAAGCTAGCAATGGCATCAATCTGTTCTCTCTCATACTCGTGATGGTCTCAAAAAGGAAGTTTTCCCAAAGAGGATGAGAAGCTTCGTGATCTAGAAGCTTCCAGAGCGACGAGATGGAGGTGGATTCGCATAGATGAGGTCGAATCCTCCTAATTTGACCTCTTGGTTTCATCCCTATGAGCTACCTCCTTAATATGTGGGCCTAATCCTATCTTTGGAGGAGGCATAACTCCCTCTCCCAGCCTATAAATTCCCCCTCTACATGGTTGATCTATGTCCATTTACACCCCTATGTTAAGCTTGTGCTTAGAGGCTATTCATTAGACTTGGAGAAGGAGTGTTGGAGAGTTTCTTGGCTTGGACTTGGATTACCACTCAAGGAGGGCCTTCCAACATCAAGGATATGGTTGTAATATTCCCTTTTATTCTTTAAATAATAATAATTGATGGTTCATCTTCCCAATATATATGTTCATGTATGTATTTGTTTGGCATTCCTTGATTAGCTAAATAGATTATTATTGGATTTGTTATTAGTCTTGGTTGTTTTGTTGTATCTTGGATAATTTTGCAGGTACATAAGCACTGAAAGAAGAAGGAACGAGCCCGTGACACAAGCAATTCGAGGATCTCAACCAAGGATAACGGATTAGCATTAGTGCAAGGTAGGCCATCTCTCTTTTTCTACTTTTCAGTTATAATCTAGGAACATGTCTAGTTGATTATCTTTTCAAGTTGCTAGACCCACTCATTGGGCTAGAGGGATCGTCTCCATCTGCAGAGAGGATTAACCTTGACAACAAAATGGCGACTCCACTGGGGATCCTATGACCGTTTCCATCCAATCTTTCACCCTTGTGTTTTATCTAGTTTGGTCAAAAATAGATTTTTAGACTTCATTGTTTGATTGTAGCCAGTGTCATTGCCTCGTAAAGATTTGAAGATTGTTAACTTGAGTTGTTTATGAGAATTTTGGATTTCTTTGTCTTTTTCCTCGACCATCGCGGATATGAACCTGACAGTCGCGATGATATCGCGGGTCTTTTAGTTATAGTAGCGATGATCTCTACTTTACTGCTGACAGGTGCGATGATTGCAGAAAACTTAGAAATTTAGGGTTTTCTCTTTGATTTTCAGTTTCATTTGTCTTCTTCTTGTGATTTATGAGTGTGTTTTCTCATTGACTCTCTCATTGTCTGATTGAAATTGAATTTTGACTTGGTTTGAGTGTTATTGAAGTTTTATTAGCCTTTTAGGGTTCTAGGTCTTCTAGGTCAACCTTAGTACACTCGTTGGTCTTCCCATCAGAGGTCAGAGATCGATTGCTTGTGTTAAAAAGTCTTTGTATGTTTAGACGTGGTTGTAGTTTAATTTTTGGTTCTTGTGCCTTAAGTCATTTTCATTAGCGGACATAGTGAAAGTCACTTAAGCTTTATTTGAAAACGGTAGATTACAAATTTATTGTCTCACTAGGATCAAAATAAAATGTTTACTTTGAAGTTTTCCATGTTTTGAACTGAAAGTGAAATTATTTTCCTAGTTTTCGGAACGTTTTAGTGTTGCATTCAAATCATTAGTGTGAAAGAGATTTTCATACTTCTTGGTTTGCTTGAATTCTCTTTTCCTTTGGATTAGATTACATTAATTGCATTTTTGAAAAAGAGAAAAAATCATCATTGCATCTTAAGGAAATTTTTGCTTTAAGATTTGTTTTGGAATTACATTTTCTTATCATATGAAAGATTAGATTTCATATCTTGCATTTAGTATTTGAAGATTGTCATGGATGCATTTTGCATTTGGTTTGATGCATGATTTGAGTGATTTTCTTCCCTTCATAGATAGCTTTCATCGAATTGAAAGATTTCTTTTTGTCATCTAGTTTGCATTTTAGGAAGAGAAAACATCGTTAGGGCCTTGAAATTGAGACATAATTACAAGATCAACTGTAAAATCTATCAATTAACCTAAGGAGCATTTGAAAAATTAACAATCATATCTAGTGGTCTAGGTTAGAGACGTGTTCCGGCGTCTTTAAAACTTAGCATCTCTCGTTCGCTTCGGCATTAGACAGCACTAGCATGGACTTGTGCTCCTCGTACCATCATGTATATAAAGGGAGACCCCATAGGTTGCAATCCTTTATCCATAGGAAGCCGAGTTTGCCTCCCTGTAAAAGTGATACACCGAACACAACATTTGAGTAGATTTCCTGCACATACGTCAAGTCCTTGGTCAATTTGTTGGCTAAGGTGTATATTGCAGTTCGCGGTTACTTGGTACTCCTTCTACCTAGATTCACCAAAGTAGTCATTTGATTTTTTCTGACTCTTTAAATTTGAAGAGATCGCCGAGCAACTTTTCCTTTCACACTTGCAAAACTATTGAAAGTGACTCGAGTCACCTTTTCCCCCTTTTCTCGACTCTTAAAAGATGAAAAGGCAATGTTTCTATTTCTAAAATATAATTGCCCACGGTAAGCATGTCATCCCAAGCAGTTTCTTCTTAGAACAAATTGAGTAATTCCCTGTTAATTTCAAGATTGTTGAAACCCTAATCGAATTTTTCCTTCCTTCTTTGTTGTTGAGAGGAAGCCATCGTGGTTGAACCATTGAGTCCATCTCATAGTTCCTCTTCACTGACTGATACTGAAGGGTCCTCCCAAGGAGTTTATCTGAAACTTCCTCAGTCGCTTGAAGATCAAGGCGTCGAACTTGGAATTGTTCTTAGCATCCAACCTTTGTCTTCTCGCCCGCCTCCATCAGATTCCTGGTCACCTTACGAATCTGATCTAGATTCCTCTGATAATCCTATCCAGACCCCTGAGAGTCCTCAGACTCTTGAAGATCCTATTTTTGTTTCTTTTGTGATATCTCTTCAACGTCTGTAGAGTCCATACGATCGACCTGATATTCCTTTGGAGTTATCTCCTCGAACGTCTCAGGTTCCTCGTCGTCAATTGTTTTCATCCATGGAATCAGAAGGCAAGATCCCAGTTTCCTCTCTAGGTCATTTGGAAGTTTCCGCTACCCATACTCGTCACATAGATGATGAGCAGGGATATGTGTTCCCTCCAGAAGGCTTTCCTTTTACAGGAAGAGTCCCGTCTCTTTTCTATCGTGAGACTAGTGGACCCATGTTGCAGCATGGTTATACCACTTTAGCTCAGTTAGTCTCGGGTACTCCTAGTGCCTCGTCATTGTATCAGAACCCCATCTGGTCTTCTAATGTTATGCCTACATCAAGTTTGTTCATTCAGAACCTGACCTCTCGAACGATTGTACAAACTGCAGTTACTTCAGTTCCGGTTCAGCCTACCATTTCGTCTCAACCTGTTTCGTCGTTTCAACCAACTCTTCCAGTTCAACTGATTGGTTCAGGCCATGTCTCAGTAAGTTCTTCTATCCCTCTATTGAGTGGATAGACTATGCCACCGCTTGGGGGGAAGATACAGATTTTCCTCTTATGTCAGGCGAAACCAGTGTGAGTGGATTACAAACTCACATGGTTGGAATGAATCAACATTTCTATGGCGCTATTCCTAACCCTGCTGCTCTGTCTAGGTCAGGTAACATCCAATATCAGCAGCCCTACATGGCTCAGGTCCCATTCCAACGGCTTATGTCCCATATGGTTCGCAAGCCATGGTCAATCCACCTTACATTTCACAAGCTGAACCATATGTTTAGCCTGGTCAATCCGCTATTCCTGGTGGGTATGGTGAGATCCAATTCGAGAACTATTAATGCCCTCAGGGTATAACCCAAGGAATTGTCTATCTACCCTTGCAGCAACAAGGATATCCTTCGCAGCAGCAAGGACAACTACAACAACAATAAGGGAAACCTTCACAACAGGCGTAGCAACCTTTGCAGCTGCAAACTCAATTTGTTTAGCAGTCCTCTCAACCTTTGTCCTCACAAGGCCAACCTTCGCAACAACAAGGCCAACCTTTACAGCATTAGATTCAGCCTTTGTAGCAACAAGGTCAACAACAACCTCTATATGCGTATCAGCAAGGTCAAGGTCAGCCCCTGCAGCCGCAGGTTCAAAATACTTACGTCCAGGGTCAGCAGGCTCGACAGCCTTATAACCCTTATGCTGCGTATAATGCTTATCAACGACCTATGACTGGGCAGGAACAAGTCTACCCAAGACCGAATCCACCTTATAGTCGAGGGAACCCTTAGTGGGGGCAAAACTAGATTCCATATGGACAAAATCCCCCAATGTGGGGGAAAATCCTTACCAACAAGGATGGACTTTGCAGTTTGGTTCTCCTCAAAGACCCTATATGTCGTTTAACACGCAATTTCCTTTCTTGGATACGTTGGAGCTGCCCGATGTTTCGAGGCTTACGAATGATCCTATTCTTCATTCGCCATACTAGCCTCCAGTTCCAATGAAGATTTTGAGCGATTTCCTCAAATTCGAGGGAAAAGTAAAAGAGGATCCATAAGCCCACATGATGATATATCACCTCTGGTGCTCCTCCAATTCGTATGTCGATGATTCTATTCATTTTCGACTCTTCCAAAGAAATCTCATAGGTGCTTATGCTAAATGGTACATCGAATCACCTCGAGGTACCTAAGGTGACTTCAACTCTCTTGTTATGTGTTACACAACATTTTGTCATTGTCCCTAGAATCCCCATTCCTTGATCCCGGAGAACCTCTACAGTGAACCCCACATGCTTTGCCTTCATGAAGAAACTCCCATTGTGTCCCTCTTCATGAGAAGATAAATTCCATTTTGCACCATTTCCCCTAAAACTTTTGTTTTGCCTAGTTTACAAGACCGACGCTAATGGCCTTTGTCTCCCCCGTGTCGATGTGCAGAGATTAGCACTACTCCTCACGCCGATCGGAGCGACTGAGCTGTGTTCCAGTCGCATTGGTCCTATTATGGAAAGTTTTTTAAATTAGAGCTAAAGCTTCCAGCTCTAGAATTTTTGTAACAGAAGTTTGGTAAATGGTTTGGCCGGATGGGGTCGAGGATGATAGTTTGGGTTCCTTTCCCCTATAATGATGGAACTACCTCAAGGGATAAGTCCTTCTCCCATGAGAAGAGGATCCATCTCCCATCCATATTTCCTATAATAACCTCCCTTCTTCCCAAGCGCAAACTAGTTGCAGTCATAGTTTTTGGTTGAGTGTTGATGCTATTTTGGTTTGGAGTAGACAAGCAAGCTATTACTAGTTGTAGCTATCTAAGTGTGTGAAGGAGAAGTGTGATTTGGTTTGAAGTGAAACCTAAAGGGAAGAGCTTTAAAACTATTGTTGTTTGAAGCCATCGTGGAATGCTCACAGAAGTGTGTGGGAACCTGGTCTTGTCAGAGGAAGACTGCAACGTCAAACTAATGGTTGTAATCTCTCTTTGATATTAATATATGCAACTATCGATTGATTTCCTACATGTTTTGTAATATTACATATTTATGGCTTAATGTTTCTTGACTTGTTAAGTAGGTTGAATTACAATTTGTCTATTATTATGTTTGTTGTCTGTTGTTGTTTACTTGTTTCAGGAACTTGAAGAAGGAAGTGAGAGATAGATGGAGCGAGCAAGTGAGGACATCATCAAACAGGATAAGTGGACCAAGAGGTAGGCCCTCTTGATTGATTCTAACCTATTGAAATCTTCCATAGAATGTATCTGTTGTGGCTAGACCCATTATTGGGCTAGAGGAATTCATTCATGTCCACACTTATAATTTTACTTCACCACAAATTGGCGACTCTGCTGGGGATCCCAATCCTTTATTTTGTCTTGGATTTCATGATTTCGTGAGAACTTTTCTAGTTTCATGTTTTCCCTTTGGTTCTGTTTCTTTTCTCCTGCTTACTGGTTTGAGTCTAAAACTCATAGTAGTAGATCTGGTTCCTATTTCATTTTTTTTTTTTTCCTTATATCCCTCGATCAACGCACTTAATCCGTTGACAGTCATGCCGACCAACGTGAGTTGCTGAGAAATAGTCGCGCTGACCAGCCTCTGGCACTTGTTGTCAGTTAGGCAGTCGCATCGATGCCTATAAGTGAAGGTTAGGGCTTGACCCCAATCTTGGCCAATGTGTTCTGCTCTTGTGATTTTGATCCCATAGGCCTTTTAGACCATTTTCTCCCTGACTAGAAAGCTTCATTTAGCTTGCTTTGTGTGCTTGCTTGGTTTAGCCCACCCTCTGATGTGTTAAGTCTAACCCTGTGTGAAGTTCTTTTTATTTTTTCTTTGAATCCCTCGATCGACGCTATTTTTGGCCAAAAAGTCGCGCCGATCAGCCATCAGTGCTAGTTGTAGTACTGGTCAGTCATGTCGATCGGTGCTACTTTTGGCCCAAAAGTCACTCCGGTCTCAGGGGTAAGAAAAAATCAGAATTTCTCCCATTCCAGTGCCAGTGTGTCTTGACCCTTAGACTCTCTTCTTCCTCCCAGAAGTGACTAGAATGCTTTGTTTTCAATTGAATGAGTAAAAGAGTCTCGTTTGTTATCTTATTTCGAGTGTCTCTTTTCTCTTTCCAAGCATAGATTACATTGCTCGGTTTGTCGATTGAAGCATTTATGTGTTTGGTTTGTTCGATTCAGAGAAGAAGTTGCTTTTAGTTTCATTTATAATTCTTTGGATTTGATTGATGCTTGTTTGTTCAGAATTGTGAAAATTTTCATTTAAAGTGCTTTATGTGAAAGATTCATTTTGCATTTTATGAAAATGAGAACATCATTCTAGTTTACTTAAGCGAAAATATTACATTAGTAGCGTTATTGAGAAGTTAGATTTGCATCATCATAAGTATTGGAAATGAAATGAAACTTCTTATGTTGTTATAGGAAGATTAAGTGCATTTAGGAGATTTATTAATGAAAGATTTCATTCTTCGATTGTTGCATTAATTTTGTGTTCTTTATCTCTCAATTAGTTATAACTTTCATCAAAGACCAAGATCTCTTTTCTCATATAGCTGCATGTAGGAGCTTTTGTCAAATGAAAACGGTAGGGCCTTGTAATTGAAACCTAATTCAAGATCAACCATTAAAATTTATTGAATTAATCTAAGGAAGCATTGAAACTTAACGCTCACATTTAGTGGTCTAGGCTAGAGACATGTTCCAGCATCTTTAAACCTAGCAGCTGTCGTTCGCTTCGGCACTAGACAACGCTAGTACGGACTTGTGCTCCCCATACCATCATGTATATAAAGGGAGACCCCACTAGGTCTGCAATCCTTTATCCGTAGGAAGCCGATTTTGTCGCCTTTCAAACGTGATACACCGAACACATCATTTGGGGAGATTTCCTGCTCGTACTTCTCGTTTCACTGAGAGGTATTCTGCGGTTCACGATTACCTAGTAATCATTTTGCCTAGATTATTTGGCAGTCATTTTGGTCTTTTTGACTTGTTAAATTTAAAAGATCATCGAGCACTTGTCCTTTCGAGCTCGTTAATTCCGAAAGCGACTAGAGTCACCTTTCGTCCTTTTCTCAACTCTTAAAATATGAAAAGGAAAAGTTTTGTTTCAGTGTCTTAAAATTAACTACCCACGAAATATTCTTGGTTAAAGTTATCTTCCTTAGTGATTCTTTAGGGTCGATTCCAATGGCAACATTTCCAGAGTCTATTAGTCAAGGGTTCCCCTCGGATGGGAACCCTGGTCCTTTTCCTTCTTTTGGAAATGCTGGTGCTCCTTATATGGCAATGTTGTCCCTTCCTGGGTTAACCATTGGTTTACCTATCTGGTTCTTTTTGACCTCGGTGGTCCCGAGTGTCCTGAATCCTATCCAAGCATCCCCTTCATTCGAATCACGTCACGATGATTCTAAGGTTGACCCCTCGCCTTTTTCCCCTATTTCTTCACCCTCTTCTTCTAATTCACCTGGTGAAAGTTTGAAATCCAGTAACTAGGATGCTAAGAAGAAGAAGAAGAAGACAAACAAGAAGAAGTCAGATAAGCGAGAGGCCAACCATGCAGTTGTTACTCCAAATGCACCTCCCATAGACAAACCTTCCGATCCTCCACGAAAGGTAAAATTCCCTTGCAGGCTATGTAAGGGTGACCATCTCCTTTGAGATTGTCCTGGTATTCCTAGAGTCTTAGAGGTATGGTCTCAAAATCTGGATCGACCATCCCCATCGACCTCTAGAGATCATGTTGATGTTGCACCCTCGGTTAGCGATGGTAAGAAGAAAGGGAAGATTAGATTCCACTATAAGTTATGTGAATGAGAGCATCTTTTTCACCTTTGTCCTCTTATGGATAAAGCTTCCAAAGTTTTGGAAAACCTTGCAGCTCCTCAACCCCAACTTCCTGTTGGTTATCAGAGGCTTTCTTCTAACCCTCTCTCGGTTGGTAAAGAGATTGACTTGGATTCATCTCTTTCCCGTCCTGCTCTTCCTGAGCGAGACTCTCTTGTGTCTATTCCTGACCAACCATTGGTCGAAAAGAGTGTCGACTTGGTTTCACCACTAGTTGCTCACTCTGTTCCGGAAGAGAGTGGTGATCATACTGCTCATGTTCTTCTCGTCTCCTCAGATTCTCATGAATCGAAGAGTGACCCTCCCATCCCAGTTGTTCAGGAGAGTCCTTCTCCTATTCCTGTAGGGCATGGGGGCAATCATATGATACCCCCACCAAGTAGTTTTTTCGTCTCTTTCAATTGGGGTCCATTGACTGCTTTCTGCCTCCCATCTTATGTGCCTTTCCAGATCACAGTACAAGCCTATAACATGGTAGTACTTGGAACTATATTAGATGAAGGTGCGTCTGTTAGCATCATGTCTTCTACTACTTGGAAAGCTTTGGGTTCCCCATAGATTGTGCCCGTCACTCATAATTTTTTGGCCTTCAACGGAGGAACCAATCAGCCCTTAGGGATCCTTCCGAAGTTCCCTATTACTTTGGGAGGAAAGATCGTCTATATAGATGTGACGATAGTCCAAGGTCCCTTAGATTTCAATCTTCTCCTTGGACGCGACTATGTTTATGTCATGGGAGCTCTTGTTTCTTCGATTTTCCGTGCGGTTTGTTTTTCGCACGAAGGTAGAATTGTGACTATTGATCAATTGTCGTTCATTGGTCACCAAGCACCTCCTTTGCAACCATCGTCCCCTATTGGATCTTGTTTGCAAGAAGTACCTTCCCTGCCACAGGTCAATTATGTGGCTACTCGTTCCGTCTCCACATTTGCTGATGATCACACAGATGGTATAATACATTATGTACTGGGGGCATTGGAACCTGATCTGTCTTTGGTACCAAATGACATGTATTCCTCCTAGAGCATGGTTCTTCTATCTGGTGAAGACCTCTTGGGAGCCATGTTCTCTTATGGTCCATGATCAGATTATGAGGATAGTTCTTGGTCTTGTGTCAACCTCATTAAAAAATGAAACAAAGGGTGTGAGCATAGTTCTTTGTCTTGTGTCAAGCTTGTTAAAAAATGAAACAAGGATTTTGAGGATAGTTCTTTTACTGTGTCAACCTCATTAAAAAATGAAGTAGCTCCCTTTTCCAAATTGAGTCTTTGATTAATATATTGTAAAATCCCAGTCGAGTCTTTCCAGGATCTCGAAAGTGACACTTCATTCCATCCACCTAGTTGGTTGAAATGAAGCTTGGGGGGCATGTACCTCGATTGAGTCATTATGTTGGGGGCATGCAAACTTATAGCAAGCATAGTTTTTCGTTTCAAGCTTGTGTAAACATGAAACCGAATCCAAGCAGAGTTCTCCATGGTTCAAGCTTGTGTAAAAATGAACCCATGCCCAATTTACATCTCGTGATTTCCATTTTTATCAGCTGATTTCTGCTAGATGAGCCTTGGTTGTTTCATTCCATCGCCACCATCTCTTTGGCCGATCATATGCTTTCACTTGGTTGTTTTTCCTTTCCTGAGGGACTGCAACGATGAGTGGTTTTGTTAGCCAACCTCTTGACCATTATGTGTTTTGAGTAGTTCCTCCATTGTTGGAACCAATTGCTACCCTTTATACCACTTGTTCCTCCAGGACGAGTCACCTTTAAGCTCTTTTCTGACTCATAAAAAATGAAAAGATTGCCGAGTATTTTTCCCTTTTGACTCGTAAAAAGAATAAAATGGGGGGTCCGCTTTCAAGCTCTTTTTCCGACCCTTTAAAAGCGAAAATATGGCTGAGCCCTTGTCATTTCGAACTCGTTAATGGATGAGAAACGTCATGTGCCCAGTATAAGTTTACCCCTTTTTCGGGCTATGAGGCACTATTTACGGAAAAGGTACTCCTTGACTGAAATGGTCAAGTGGTTCTCTCAACTATTGTTTTCTACCTTTTTAGGCTCGAGAGACGCAAACGTATGAAAAGGACCATGTGGAGTTTTCTTTTACGTGTATTTTCAAACTCTCTAAACATGAAAAATATACCGAGTTACACCTTTGTCAGACTCGTTAAATTATTAAACGACATCGAAATCGTCACCATGACGAACATGAGCTTCTCCTTCCTAGGGCTCGTTAAAATTACCAGGTCAGATTCGTCTGAAAGATGAACTTACAGTGCAATCATATGCTATCCCCTTCAAGCTTGTGATTAAAAAATAATTGGGGTACCTGCCAGAAATGGTGGGGGGAAATTTGGAAATCTATTAGTTGTGTCGGCAGCTCACTCTTGAACATGACACTTTTTGCTTCGTGTCGGGTTGGGACATCCTCCTTTGCATTGTTGACCTTCCTGGGTTTGGGACGTTCATTTTTGCCTTCCATTTTGATCTCTGCCATGTCATCATGACCACCGATCCCATGGATCCAAAAGCTTCCAAACTTCCAGTTGTGTTGTCGATATGTTCAAGAGTTGTCCTTCTACAGTTACACTTGCCTCTGATTCTCTGTATCGTCCAAAATATTTTTTCATCCTCTCGTGTCATGTCGATGATGTGGGATTCATTATCGCCCTCCTTCGACATGGTCACTTTCCATCGACTTCAACTCATTATCCGAAAAGTTGAACGAGAGACTCCCTTCCAGTACCTTAGAGCTTGCATACCCTAATGGCAAGTTCTTCGCACTCGACGACAAGTTCACATCATTGGCTTTCGAGCGAGTGATTTCACGAGAGTTCGACTTCAGTTCCTCTATTCACATTCTGTGGATTGTGCTGATAGTACCTTGAGGACCATTGTCATTATTGGTGGTTTCTCTCGCGCTTGTTAACAATTTACGTCATTGACTGGTAATCAAGCAAATTTCTAGCATGTTCGATGCTAATACATCTATTCGCATGTTAGAATCTATACTTTGGTCGGATCGTGTTGGAGTGCAAGACCCTAGACTTAGATCACAAAAGTCTAGGTTGCGAAGTGGCGTGACATGGTTATAATGATATTCATGTATCTTTTAGATGGCTAGCTGCGACCAAACCAAGAGTTATCATATGTAATCCTTCTCATTATTGGATTGCTGCGACCATACCTTGGTTTCATTATGATCCTCCTTGACGGATGGTTGTGCCCATACCTGGATCTATTTACATGAGAATTCTCTAGATGGCTGCGTCCATGCCATGATTCATGTATCATTTGACAGAGATCTCAGTCTATGTATATGTATTTGTACTTTCTTTCAGGTTTTCCGATGCCAGACCAGTTCCTTGCACTGATTTATAAAGCATTTCATCCCTCACTCTCGCTTGGCCTTCATGCTTTATGGGGCATTTGTTACACATCATTTTGTCACTGTCCCTATACTCCCCATTCCTTGATCCTAGAGGACCTATACAGTGAACCTCGCATGCTTTGCCTTCATGAAGAAACTCACATTGTGTCCCTCTTTATGAGCAGATAAATTCCCTTTTGCACCATTTCCCCTGAAACTTCTGTTTTGCCCAGTTTACAAGACCGGTGCTAATGGCCTTTGTCTTCCATGTGCTGATGTGCAGAGGTTAGCACTACTCCTCACGCGAATCGGAGTGACTGAGGTGTGTTCCAGTCGCGCCGGTCCTATTATGGAATTTTTTTTAAATTAGAGCTGAAGCTTCCAGCTCTAGAAGTTTCGTAACGGAAGTCTGGCAAATGGTTTGGCCGGATGGGGTCGAGGATGACAGTTTGGGCTCCTTTCCCCTATAATGATGGAACTACCTCAAGGGATAAGTCCTTCTCCCATGAGAAGAGGATCCATCTCCCATCCATATTTCCTATATAAACCTCCCTTCTTCCCAAGCACAAACTAGTTGTAGTCATAGTTTTTGGTTGAGTGTTGATGCTATTTTGGTTTGGAGTAGACAAGCAAGCTATTACTAGTTGTAGCTATCTAGTTGTGTGAGGGAGAAGTGTGATTTGGTTTGGAGTGAAGCCTAAAGGGAAGAGCTTTAAAACTATTGTTGTTTGAAGCCATCATGGAATGCTAGCAGAAGTGTGTGGGAACCTGGTCTTGTCAGAGGAAGACTACGACGTCAAGACAAATGGTTGTAATCTCTCTTTGATATTAATATATGCAACTATCGATTGATTTCCTACATGTTTTGTAATATTACATATTCATGGCTTAATGTTTCTTGACTTGTTAAGTAGGTTGAATTACAATTTGTCTATTATTATGCTTTTTGTCTGTTGTTGTTTACTTGTTTCAGGAGCTTGAAGAGGGAAGCGAGAGATAGCTGGAGAGAGCAAGTGAGGACATCATCAAGCAGGATAAGCGGACCAAGAGGTAAGCCCTCTTGATTGATTCTAACCTAAGGAAATATTCCATAGAATGTATCTGTTATGGCTAGACCCATTATCGGGCTAGAGGAATTCATTCGTGTCCGCACTTATAATTTTACTTCACCACACTATGGCTTTTATTACTCATTTCTAGCTGTCAGTCCACTATGAAACTGGAACCCATTTGCTTACGTCACTTAAGCATGACATCGCGAGCCACATCTCTGATCATATCCATGAATGGAGACATCGACATCGGCTCATCAAGTTTGAGATTACTGATGATTTGTTGACAAAATGGTTCACAAAATCATTCATCAGTAAAATTGCTAAGGACATAGCGATGGGTGGATGTGTTACCGAAGAGCAAGCTATCGCCCATGCCTAGTATTTAGACCTGGTCTATTCGCAACCTAGCACATTGTGTGAGATGTTACCTGATGCTCTGAGACCATCATCGGATCTGACAGTATCGAAGTCTCCAGATACACCATCTGTTGATGGTGTGATTGGTTCCATGTCTCAGACTCCCGCGAAGGCTTCTTCTAAGTAGAAATCGGTCTCGAACATTGGTTCCAATAATCCCTCTAAGAATTCCTCCAGTCCTAGTAAAACCTCTGAGGTGCATGCTGTCCAATCTACCACAACAGATAAATCCTCTAAATGTAAAAAGAAGGGAAAAGGTAAGGCCAAAGCTGATGCCCCAAAACAGGAGCCTCCTAAATCTTCTGTTGGCTATGCTTCTCGAAGAAAGGTGAAGTATCCTTGCCTCATCTGTGAGGAGGATCATTACACTAAATATTGTCCTCGACGATCTAAAGTTAGTCGCTTGCTAAAAGGGACTCCGACCATCTTAAAAGAAACCTTTCCATCGCAGTAGACCCAATTGGTAGACCAGCCTCAGTCTTCTGTTTCCTTAGGTTCCCAAGTGTTCATGATGCAAGGTTCATCACCTATCTCGATCGCTACTCGAACCAAGGACTATCAAGCTACATCTAAACATACCACGAAGAAATAAGCCAATGATGCTCCTTCTACTTCTACTCCATCCTCTTCTCGTCCGCTCCATATCGAGTGCCATAACAGTGAGTCCATCATCTGACCACCCCCTAAAGGTGTTCTTCGGAAATCATCTTTCAATCCGAATGCCAGAGCTGCAAACATTACAATATTGTTGAAGATTTAGCTCAGGCACCTTTAGCAATGTATGCCTTGGAGGTTCTTCAATCCTGTCCAATGCAACAGAAGTCATGGTTGTCTTCTATAGGTGCTATAGATCCTTTTGATTCGAGTCTGATTACTTTCGATCTAGAGAATCATGTATCTCGTCTCCCTCATCAGATTGCATTTTTGATACATGTCCTCATCAAAGGAAAGATGATTCATCGAACGATCATTGATGAAGGTGCCTCGACTTGTATCATGTCAGTTTCATGTTGGAAAGCCATTGGCTCTCCTTCTCTTAACCAATCTCCGAACACCTTAGAAGCCTTTGATGGCAGAGTTTCACGACCATACGATATTCTCATGAACTTACCAATTACTTTAGAAGGCAAGACTGTTGGATTAGAAGTAGAAGTTGTAGATGCCAATATCAACTACAATCTTCTTCTTCGGCGAAGCTGGACTCATGCCATGTTTTGTGTAGTGTCTTCTTTGTTCCGCGAACTTCGTTTTCCTCACGAAGGAAAAATAGTCATAGTTGATCAACTGTCTTTCTTTTCTTCTGCTTCATCAAACGGTAGTGTTCCTTATGTGGGAAATACTGATATTCCTTACAAGAGCATGGGGGCAGGTCTCTTCAAAGATTCTGCCTTAATGGGTACTTTTACTCTCCCACCTCCAAATGTTCATTCGGTCAATATGATATCGGATTCCATGGATCCTTGGATTATCCCTACCGAAGATCAAATCGACTCATTTGGTGATGCTATGCCTTTAATTCCATTAGAGATAAATTATCGAGAAATTCTTTTAGCTTCAGTGGCTGCTTTATAAAGTCCTACTATCTTCAATATGAACCTAGACACTTATGTGTCATCCCCTTGGCTTGGTTCTTGGGATTCTCCAGATCCCTTGAACGAGACATTCCCCACTTACGAGAGTATTGTGGAGGTCATGTCTCTGGAGGAAGTTCCATGGAATGGTCTACATCACCATTCTTCCTTTCTCCCTCGCCTCGATGAGATGCCTTCTTGCCCTGAAGCATCTGTTTCTCATCCTTTTACGCCTCTGTTTCAAACACCTGTTTGGGTACATGAAATTTTTTTAGAGGGTAATATGGGAAACATCACTACTACGATGCCTATTGACATTTCCATTAAATCGAGAATTGTAGAGAACATCCATATTGAGGTTTCTTGTTCTCCAGATGAGATCAAGATCTATAATTATCTTTTTAAATAATTCCGAGACATTTTCTCTTGGTCATATGAGGAGATGCCTGGTATCGATCCAGCCATAGTGGTGCATGAGATCCCTACTTATCCTGGTGCTAAGCTTGTTCGGCAATAGTTGCACCCTGTGCACCCTCGAAAGGCTGCTGCTATCAAAGTAGAAGTAGAAAAGCTTTTGAAAGCAGGTTTCATTTATCCTATTCCATTGACGGATTGGGTATCCAATATTGTCCATGTTGCCAAAAAGCAGGGCACGATACGTGTTTGTGTTGATTACCGCGATATCAATCGCGTGTGTCCTAAAGACAATTATCCTACTCCCTTTATCAACCAGATCATCGACGAATGCATAGGGAGTGATATTTTTTCTTTCATGGATGGATTTTCTAGCTATAACCAGATTAACATTTCACCCGCCGATTAGCATAAAACAACCTTTATCTGTCCTTGGGGTACCTTCGCTTACAAAAAGATTCCTTTCGGTCTGAAGAATGTTGGTGGAACTTTTCAGCGTGCGATGTCCTGTGCATTCCATGACATTCGACATATTGTTTAGCCATACCTCGACGAATTTCCTACTCATTCGGCTAAATGTCGTGACCATCCAGATCACTTGAGAGCTATCTTTTTATGATGTCGGCATTATAATATCCATCTCAATCCACACAAGTGTGTGTTTTGCATCAACTCTGAACGACTCTTAGGTTTTGTCGTGTCTCGTGAAGGGATCAAGATTGATCCTTTGAAAGTTGAGGCCATAGTCAATCTACCCCCTCCTTCATCACTGCTGCAATTGTAGAGCTTGCAGGGAAAAGCTAATTTTCTCTGTCGGTTTATTCCTGATTATGTTGAACTTGCCAAAGGTTATACTCGCTTACTTAAGAAGGGGATCCCTTTTATCTGGGATGAAGTTGCCCAAGAATCCTTTGATGCTTTAAAGAAATCCCTGATTAGTGCTCCTTTACTGCATCCCCCCAATTACTGCCGCGATTATTTCCTGTGTTTGGCTACAACTAATACCACCATTTCTATGGTATTAGTTCAAGATGACAATGACGACAACGAGCACGTGGTTTATTATCTGAGCCAAAATCTTCTTGATACTGAGTCTCGCTATGCTCACATCGAGAAGCTTTCTTTGGCGGTGGTTCATGTCGTCCAAAGGTTTCGACACTATATCCTTTTACAGAAAACCATTGTGATTTCTGATTGCAACCCCATGACATATATACTAACTCGCCAGTTACTTAGGGGCAAATACTCCAAATGGATCGTCATCCTGTAGGAGTTTGATTTGGAATTTACTGCTGCCAAATCAAAGAAATCACTTGTCTTTGCCAAGTTAATCTGTGCTCTTCCATCTGCAAGCACCCCAACCGATTTTACTGAGCAGATACCCGATGAAACACTGTTTCTGATCAACACTCTTGACCCCTAGTATGGAGACATTATTGTTTATCTTCAAACCTAGGCCTTCCAATCTGGGTTGTCCCGATTGGACCGACGCCACATCCGGCATCAGTCCCAACCTTATCAGATCCTTGGTGATACCTTGTATCGGGTCGGTGTGGACTCTGTCCTTCGTAGATGTCTCACCCTTGAAGAGGTTGAGCGGGTCCTAAATGATTGCCACTCTGGTGCCTGTGGTGGTCATATGTCTAGATATGCCACTGCTCAGAAGATCCTTCGCGCTGATTATTTCTGGCCTTCTATATTCAAAGATTGCATTCTAGTTGTCAAAAAATGCCATGAATGCCATATTTTCAACTGCAAGCAGTGCACCCCACCCGCACCCCTACACCCAGTAATTACCGTTGGCCCATTTTCCAAATGGGGCATTGATTCCATGATCTGTAACCCTCGCTAAACGAGGGGGCATGGTTATATCATCATCGTCGTCGACTATTTCACGAAATGGGTTGAGGCGATGCCTACATACAATGCTGACGGTATTACTGCCGCGCAGTTCCTTTTTAACCACGTTATAACATTTTTTAGTGTCCCTCAAGCTATCGTGACTGACCATGGATCACATTTTCGTCAACACATGATGGGAGAGCTAACTGCTCAGTTGGGCCTTCGACATGATAACTCAACTCCATATTATCCACGGGCCAATGGCTAGGTTGAAGTAGTCAATAAGGTTTTGATTACTATGCTTCAGCATACCTTTGGGAAGCACATGAAAGATTAGAATTTAATGTTATTCTCAGCTCTTTGGGCTTACTTCACCTCTGCTAAAACGGCCACTAGATTCACTCCGTTCCAGCTGGTATATGGTTTAGAGGCAACTCTTCCAATCGAATGTGAAATCCCTTCGCTTAAGCTAGCTACCAAACTTCTTCTGAATAACTCCCCTGAAGAGGAGCGGCTACTGTATCTTGAGAGACTTGACGAGACTTGTCCCATCACTATGATGGTCATCAAATCTCAAAAGAAACAGGTCAAAGCTCATTTTGACCAAACCGTTTCTCCTCGCACTTTTATTGAAGGCGACTTGGTCCTTCTTTATGATCAAGCCAATAATAAATTGGGGCATGTAAGTTTGAACCCATGTGGCACGAGCACCACATTGTCAAGCGTGTCTTATAGAAAGTTGCCTATGAGCTATGTGATTATGAGGGAAATGTAGTGTCACAACCTCGTAATGGGCTGTATCTCAAAAAGTATTATGCGTGAGGTTCATATGAAAAGTTTTGTACATTAGTGTGCATTATATTTGATTTTTGGTGTGTTTGTTTACTTTGTGGACATATGTTTTTCTTCTTACCTTGTGTTCCACTCGATTTTCAGATGTCGTCAGGACATTACGTTGGTTTTGTTGATGGTGCTTGTCACAACACATGGAGTCTAACTTTCGCAGCATGGGTACTCTATGACCCTAATGGTGAGCTGAATAACTTACAAGGTATCTGTCTTGGTCGAAAAACCAATAATATTGCTAAGTATAGTGCAGTTATTGAACTCTTGTCAGAAGCAGTTGCTCTTGGCATTAGAGATTTAGTTGTTAAGTTGGATTCACAGCTCGTTGTGTTACAATTAAACAATCATTATTCAGTAAGAAATCCACAAATATTGTGTATGTATCTACGTGTTAGATTGCTGGAAATAAATTTTGATTACATTACATATCAACATATTCCACGTAATTTAAATACATTAACTGATGCATTAGCAAATTTTGTTCTTGATAGACATTTGCGTCATTTATAAAACTGAATCATGTTATGAACACATAAGTAGAAATAAAACATGCACACACACACACACACACACATATCGCGTCTACCGAAGTGTTTACATCAAAATGTCAAAAAATAGAGTGTTCTGAGACACTTGGCTTTCAAAGCCTACAAAATGTGTAAAAGACTAGATAAACTATCACACTACACATTTCTCATGATAACACGTGATTGCTCTAATCACTCGGCCTAGTAACTGACGCAGTCTTGCACAGACTCCAACTGTATGTCTTTGCCAATGCAATGGAACATTATCGATGGTGGCATAATCTGGAACCCCTCGGATGATTTCCTCCAGATTACGCTCCATCTCGACCAAGGGGTCAGCCCCTTCCTCCTAGTCTACAACCACTATCGGGTGGGCAGCTCACCGTGCTATTGGTGACATGCTTGGTGGTCTCTCTAGTCCCACATCTGCACATTTATCATAAGTTGAATCTTAGTTTACATTCTCATAAAAATCATAAAAACTTGAAAAATTCAAAAAAAAAGTTTTTACCTATGTCGATCCACTGTTCGCCTGGTGGCAGAGGTAGATCTGGATCCCCTCTGAAATATGTGTCGGCTTTCAATCCAAGTGAAGAACTATGGTGGATAGTGCATGTGTTGACCAGTGCCTCCTCAAGGCATGAGCCAGGTCCATCTCACGAGCTGCAGATATCGGGGGGCAGGATGTGGTACTTTTGCCCACTGATACCAGAAGAGCGGTATTCTGTCCAGGAAGAAGGTCACCAGTATGGAACCAAAACCGAATTGCTTCAGGTGACCATGCTTACCCTTGGTTAGTTGGCGCTTCATGTTCGCCAAAATACCTCCACACTAGTTGAAGATGGTGTGGGTCAAACTAGCAATAACACACTGAAACTGAGACTTGGAGGCCTCATGAAGAGCTTGCATGCTAGATACACGCACCATGGTGAACAATATTGTTCTTAGAACGATGTTATTGGTGATTGTTGCAATCTTCACCTTACCTCCGTTAGTTATCTCAGCACCAAGACAATATTTATGGACTAGACTCCTAGTACTCTCACCTCCTTGGTGAGATCCAAAGAGTTAAATGGCTTCCCCTCGATGGGAGAATCCCATGATGAAATAAATCTCCATCTCCTCTAGTTCCAGATCTTGCCCTTTGATGATGAATATCTCTCAATCTACATCCCAAAGGCTGATCAAATAAGGTAGCAACTCCATTTGTGCCCTCAACCCTGTGGTCCAAAAGAATTTCAGTAGGCCACAATCCCTCAGAGCATTTATGCATGCCGGACCTTGAGATTCTTGGTGATCCTCAGCCTCATGGCCTCTTTCTTTCCACTCTAGGATCATATTTCTCCTGCAAACAACATTTAAACACCTTTTAGTGCTTTTTCGATGGATAAAATCAACATTTTTTTTTCTTTAAAAATGAGTTTTTAATCTCTAAAACTCACTCTCAGCGCCATCGCGCTTGTTTTTCAAAACAGTACAATGGCATCACGCGAGCCTTTGGGCTCAAGTGCAACCATCACGGGTCTGATGACCATACCCGTGATGGTCGTCGATGACCTAAATTTTAAAAATCCTCTTTTCTAGCTTAAAATTCACCGTTAAAATTGCATAAAAAGGTAATGAAATGCAAGAGCAGGGATGAGGCTCTTACCTGTCGCAGACGGATTGTAAAATGGTACCCCAGATCTCTCGCAGTAGCCACTAGAAAATCAAGGAAATTAGGGCACAAAAACACTTTCAGAGCTCAGTTTGGTAAAATGGTAAAAAATGAAATTACTTTTACCTATTTATAAGTTTTGAAAGTCATTTTGTCAAATATTTTTGTGATATTTTAATATTTTCTCAATACCAGTGATGAGTGCGTTTCTTGTGTAGTTACAGGTGCCTTCAATGTGAATGGTGATCATTATTGACCGATTCTAGGAGTTTTATTTTATCTCTTTTTCGGACTCCTTAAATAAACGAAAAAGGAACCCCCTTGGAGTCATCTTTCAGCACTTTTCTGACTCTCAAAAATTGAAAAGATTTCCGAGTACGTGTCATTTCAGATTCGTTAAAGTAAATGAATCGACGTCACCTCAGTATACGTTTACCCCTTTTTCGGGCTGAGATTGACTATTTACAAAAAAGGTACACCTTAGTCAAACATGGCTAGGAGGTTCCCTCAGATATTGTTTTCTACCTTTTCAGGTTCGAGGGACAAATTATGAAAAGGGACATGATGGAGTTTTCTTTTTTATTTCTTTTTCAAACTCTCTAAACATGAAAAAGACGCCGAGTTATTCTTCCGTCGAACTCATTAAAATTTTACGACGAAAGGTTTGTCACCATGACAAGACTGAGCTTCTCCTTCCTAGGGCTCGTAAAACTTACTAGGATGGATTCATTCGAAGAATGAACTTACATAAAAAGCATATTATATCCCCTTCAATCTTGTGATAAATAAAATTGGGGTACTCGCTAGAAATAGCGGGGAAAAATGAAGATGAGACATCCTTTGTATAGGCAGCATGCCGCTCTTGAACATGACACTCTTCTACTCTCGTGTCAAGTTTGGGACATCCTCACTCAGTCACTTGTCCTCTTGGGTTTGGGTGATCCATCTTGCCTCTCATTTGACTCTTCACACTATCATCATGACCTTTAGTCCCATGTTTAGTCAGATGTTGCCACACTTCGGAGTCGTGTCGCCAATATGTTCAAGAGAAGTCCAATTTGCAGTTATTTACCTATACATTGTTTGAGTTGTTGCTACAGCCCTGAATATTATTCCATTTTATTCCTTGTTTCGTGTTAATGATGGGGGATTCATCATTGTCCTCCATTGACAGGTCACTTCCTGTCAACTTCAGCTCATTATCCAGGAACATGACTTAGGAACTCCCTTTCAGTACCTTAGAGCTGGCATGCCTTAATGGTCAGTTCTTTGCATCCGACGACAGGTCTTCATTATTGGCTTTCGATCGGGTGATTCCACGAGTGTTCGACGTCAACTTCATTATCACATTCACGGATTGCACTAGTGTACCTTGAGATCCATTGTCATTATTGGTGGTTTCTCTTGTACCTTTTAACAGTCCACATCATTAGCCGGTAATCAGGTGGTTTTCTCGCATGTTTGACTTCAACACGTTTATTCGCATGCTGGAATTCGTACATTGATTGGGTCGGGATGGAGTGCAAGACCCTGAGTCTTGTCTGTTATGGCTCAGGCTGCATGGAGTTTTATGTTATTCATGATTGTACACATGTTTCTACTATACGGATGGTTGTGACCATACCGTGAGACTTAATATTTATACTGATCCTTGTTATCTAGATGGTTGCGCCCATACCATGGATCTTTTTATATAGTCTTCATCATCCAGATGGCTGTGTCCATGTCATTGATTCATGTATTAATCTCAAATATGTATATGTATATGCATCTTTGATTTGCAGGTCTCCTGATAATGTGTGTCCTCGTCCTTGCCAAAAGCTCATAAAGCATTTCAACCATCACTCCTCATTCCGCCTTCATGCTTTAGGGGGCATCTATTACACAGTATTTTGTCACGCCTCCTACACTTCCCTGTGACATACCCTAAAATGCCCGAAACATGATCATTATATGGTATACTCATCAATGTATATAGCTCAGATCCCTACTTTAACTTTTCCTAGAAAATATCTAGATCTTTCCCTGAAGAAATAGCTCATGAAACCCTAAAATGAGAATCATTGCCCTTATAAAGCTCAAAACCGCGATGATCACCTGTTGCACCTTGTTAAGCCAATGATGGCGTCACCCTGTTCTCTCTCATACTCGCGATGGTTTCAAAAAGGAAGTTTTCCCACAGAGGATGAGAAGCTTCGTGATCTAGAAGCTTCCAGAGCGGCGAGATGGAGGTGGTTGTGCATATATGAGGTCGAATCCTCCTAATTTGACCTCTTGGTTTCATTTCTATGAGCTACCTCCTTAAGATGTGGGCATAATCCTATCTTTGGAGGAGGCCTAACTCCCTCTCCCAGCCTATAAATTCCCCCTCTACCATTCCCAAATGGTTGATCTATGTCCATTTGCACCCCTATGCCGAGCTTATGCTTAGAGGCTATTCATTAAACTTGGAGAAGGAGTGTTGTTGGCTTGGACTTGGATTACCACTCAAGGAGAGCCTTTCAAAATCAAGGCTATGGTTGTAAGCTTCCCCTTTATTCTTTAAATAATAATTCAACTACTGGTTCATCTTCCCAATATATATGTTCATGTATGTATTTGTTTGGCATTCCTTGATCAACTAAATAAATTATTATTGGATTTGCTGGTATGTTTTGTTGTCTCTTGGATACTTGTGCAGCTACATAAGCGCTGAAAGAAGCAGGAACGAGCCTGTGACACAAGAAATTCGAGGATCTCAACAAAGGATAACGGATTAGCATCAGAGAAAGGTAGGTCATCTCTCTTGTTCTACTTTTCAGTTATAATCTAGGAAGATGTCTAGTTGATTGTCCTTTCAAGTTGCTAGACCCACTCATTTGGCTAGAGGGATCATTTCTGTCCGTAGAGAGGATTAACCTTGACAACAATAGATAATTTATTTTTAAGGAAATTTAATGATAGCTTTCCTAAATACTCTCAATCTATTTCCTAGATAATCATATACCTTTCTCAAATATTCATTCTTGTGAATTTTAATTTATTCTTTAATTTAGTTTACGCTTAGATAACCTCAAAAGAAAAGTAGTTATGGGCATTGCAGAGCTCATATTGTATGAGCTTGATTCTAAATATCTCTTATATGAAAATTAATTAATGTGTTTACTATTCGATGCATTATTGGTATTTGTTTATACTAGAAAGTACAACTAGCAATTGTCGATAGGAGTGTTAAATTGAAAAAGTCGTACTTTTGTTTATAATATGGGACTGACAGAACCATGTGGCAGAGAAAAGAGAGATAGTACGACATGATACAGTTGGGGCGAACTTTGTCAACACTTTGTGCTCATGCTAAGGATGTGAACAGTGGGATTGCCTCATAGCGCTTGCATTGAAGAGTTTGACATACCATATGTGCATGCATTCAACAATGGACTCTATTCCTAGTGAGACCATATTCCTAGCAAATATTAAAAAAACTAAATTATTGTAAGTTTCACAACTTTAATTAAAAATAACAGTTACCCACACCCCTATCTAAGTAAAAAAAAGACAAGGTGAATTTTTAATAAACACGATTACAATTACGATTACAATTACAATTTGTAAAAGTACAATTACTAAAATATAAAATAGCATTAGAGCTATGTTGATTTAATAATCACAATAACTGGTAATTACAGACATCACAAAGATACCATAAGCCAAAGCAGCCCACAATGGATCACATTGAAATTGGTTAATATGGAGAGAGGACGCTATCACAACACATCTAATATGGGAACTTGCTCCCCAAAATCAAAATTGGAGATTTTTTTGGTACAATTAATCCCTAAAAACCATCATACAATAGCTTTTCATGTGGAATTATCTACAATAAACCACCCCACAAACAAGGCAAGATGAAGTATGAATGCTAAACAAAATCCTATCATAAGTTGTTCCACTAGTAATTTAGATATCAAATAGATAACCAAAAGCCAAAAAGAACCCACACATCGTGATGCCAAAACAGGTGACAATGTGTATAGACAATAGATAACGTCAATGACTGAAAAAGAATTATAAATTTTACACATTTTTTAAACAATTTTAATTTGCAAAATAGAAGCTAAAAAAATAGCAAGTAAATCAATGAAAGGAATTTTGATGGTCATTAAATATCAAACACTAAAACTAAGAGCACGAGAGTGGAATCAACTTTGAACTGATGGTGGTTACTGCCTATGTAAGAATGAAGAATTGATACACATGATTACTGAAAGAAGTTATGTCTCTATCTCTTTTATCTCTAAACTGATTGTAACAACAATGCATGAACATTCAGTCCTCTACACTGTCGTAGCTAACAATACCCTTGCTTGTTCTTGCATTATCATCCATTCTTGTTGCATTTTCTTCTTCCTCAAGAACATCGTTCATGATATCTTCGTCACCAACATCTTCCACATCCTCTTGTGCTTCATCACCTGCTCTATGAAGACATGTTTTGAGACCATGACTCAATTTGTTTAACTCAAGATCATTATCCATGCTTTCCTGTAGATTTGTTATCGTGTTCCCATTCCTGGTATTCCCAACTGTGTGCCAACTCTGGATTGGAGAGTAATTGATCACTAACTTTTTTTTGGTATTCTGTTAACTCTTGCATGTGCTTGGATTTCCATTGCAAAAGCTCCTTTAAAACAATTTTAGGACAAATGGATCAAAACAAAAAGATGAGAAAGAATCAACAAAATAGAAAAACATAAATGCTTTCATAAGAGAAGATTACAAAGAAAAGGGTAAAGGGTTATAATCATTGATGTAATTCTACCTTCTCTTACTCTTCAAGCAATTTGGCACAAGTATCTGAAGGTTTTGCAGGGACATAGAATATTGGAGGCTCAACTTTTGTCCCGGAAACACTAACAACAAACAAACTTGGGACACAAATCTGACAACTCTTTCAGATAAAGAATCCTGATTAGCAGGATATAATTTAACAAGGGAAAGAATTCACTTATAAAGGAGGATTAATGATTGTGGTTGCTAGAGAAGCAACACTATCTACAAGTACATGACATGTGAGACAGGTACTTTCTTCAATAAGGTCTCATATATAATACATTGACTCCAATCACAAAGGAGCTATGCATACAACATAAACTTATCTTTGGTTCCAATAAAACTGTGAAATGTCTAGGAGCACTTGAGCCGGTTCTAATAAAACTGTGAAATGTCTAGGAGCACTAGAGCCAAAATAATAACCTGCCAAAAACATTTTTTATGTTAATATAGAAAATTATGACAAACAATTGCTCAAATAGACAAAACATATTGTATTGATTATGCCAGAAAATTGGCTAAATGTACAAACCATTTTTATTAATTCTTTTCAATATTTCTATGTGTTTGTAAACATTGGCATCAATATGCATATTCACTGAATTTCAAGTAAGGATAAGAAAACAGGCTTGGAACCCCACTACAAATGCATTGAAAACTGGAAGAGATTAACACTGCTTAGCTGATTTATAGAATAGAAATTTTTAATATTGAGTAGTTGGGCATTCTATTACAATGCAGGCTCTACCAGTTAGGCAATGGTAAAGAGATCCAATGAAATTTTCATGTTATACAAAATAACATGTTTCCTTCCAGTTTCTTGCTAATAAAGAATGCCCATTATAAGATAACACGGTCTAACTAATAAACAAGACTTACTCACTATGGCTGAAATGTCGAATCTCCAATGTTCTCATGCCCCCTACCTTCTCCACCATGCTGCAATATTTAATCAATAATGTTTCATAGAAAGAAAACTAAGACATAAGCCAGAACATAAGACACACAAAATTGAACATTTATTGCATTGATATAAAAAAAATATTAAAATTATGCCACCATTGAAGCAATAACAAGAAACTCTAAGGAGAAAAAATAAGCTTAATATACAAATTGATTCCAAGTATCCAAGATCGCTTCTTGTGTGATTATTGATCCTTGTTTCTGTGAAGTTTACATATATGAGCTCGAATCAGTACAATAATGAATCTATCACAACCTGTAAAAGAGAACTGGTCTTATCAACAAAAACTAATGGTATGGAGCATTTTCTATATAAATAGTTGTGCCATACTTTGTCCATGGTTTTACAAATTATCATGCAGTAGAGCTGCATCATTCCACTGAGTTCCTGATTTTTTTTCATTGCAGGTCATTGGAGAGTATCCTAAAGAGAAACACCTCTCTAGATAAATGCATGATCCTTCTACCTTTATCATATGATGAGTATATACACAGGCATTCATACAACATATTCACAGGCTTGTAAAGTGGCTACCAGACTAGGTTTGTAGCAGTAAATCTTCCTTTAGAGTTGATATATCATAGCCCCTCCAAAAGGATTGTGACTACTGATTTTGAAACCTGAAACTTTAGCAATCATTTCATTATCAGTAGCTATGGTGCAGTCCCTAAATACCTTTTTGTCAGAGAAGCCAATAATGGTGTGTAAAGTTGTTCTTAGCATCTATTTCTTATTTTGCATCAGTCGTCAGACATGGTTTTGATTTGTACAGGTTCCCAGTCTCTCTGTACTGATAGTTATATAGATAACAACATCATATCAAGTGAACTGATGGAGAAACAAAGAGATCTTCAACCTGCAACAACATGTCTACCTTCTCTGACATGCTGCAGTGTTTAATAGATTGGTAAAAAATGATAAAATCGATCTACCTCTACCATTTTAAACACTTCTATGTGGCCCTAACTTCGTCACTTTGCAACACATCTTCTCCCTTTTCTATCTCATATCATACCTAAATGTACATCTTTTAGAGGTAGTTCGAAATTTCACTCCGAATACCCATTTAAAAATATAAAATTTATTACAGTCGCCAGAATATTCGAATTAAATTTAGTACAGTTCTCGGAGTTGAGCACATCTTCTCCCTTTTCTATCACACATCATACTTACATGTAAAACTTTTAGAGGGTAGTCTGAAATTTCACAGAAGCTGCGTTTGGAGCGTAATGGTAGAGCATCTGGCAGACGTCAAATATATTCATACTATACTTGTATATGATAATTGCTACACACATAAAATATGGCGTTGATCTTGTTGGATTTAGTGAAACCCACACGAAGGAGCCTGGGCCTGGCTTCAAGCTGGAATACCCGTTTCAAAATATAAAATTTATTACAGTCGTCGGAGTATTCAAATTAAATTTATTACAATGGTCATAGTTGCATTAGTCTCGTGGGAAAATATAAAATATAATAAAATAAAAAAGGGAACTCAAAGTTATCAAAACATGGTTGAATCTCTATCCCAATAGTCCTCGAAAATAAAACATAGATAATCAAGGGCTCGAAAAGAATGAAATATAGTTCAGCTTTGAACCCTTTTATTATCCTTCACATCAAAATGACGTAAAGACACCCATCGCAACCCAGACCTTCATTAGTAAAAATATCAGAAACAAGTATACATTTCTTACAGATATCAAATAGATGACACAAGTAGCATTGGAAACCCTACAAAATATCAAATAAGCACCTCAGACAACATTGAAAACCCTGCTTCCAGCAGAGGCAGCAGAGTCCCTTTTAGTTCCCAATCCTGGTCCAAGGCTGCTACCTTGCCTAGCTTTAATTCCATTTCGAGAGCGAGCAGCGTCTATTACAATTATTTATCCAGAAACACTAGAAGCAAATCATTTGAGAGTAACATGATTGCATCTTATTCAAATGTTAAATAGAAAAAAACAAAAATTAAACGAAACCAACCTCCCACTGTTGCCGTTTGAGTTCTTCGATTTCCTTTTAGAGCTCCACAGTCTTCTCCATCAAAGAGATCGCCATCCCTACAATAAACACTCGATGGCCTAGAGGTTTCAAATTCCAAATCCTAAATATCACTGAATAACAAAAGATTTCAACACGAACTTTCATAGCAAAGCGACCTCCACTCAATTGGTTCCACGTGCCAGTTTTCTATTTCATTGAACGACAAAAATGATGGCTTTGAATTGGCCGGGGTGAACAATGTTTTCCCACCCGAAGCCAACAAATAAAACACCTATCCACCTGAAGATAATAGTGGGGAAGTAACAACTCGTTTCCATTTGAAAAGGTTATCTACATTAAGATGTGTATCCAAGGCACATAACAGAACACAAGCCACAAGACCATCAATTACCAACAATTCCTTAATTGCTCAGTTTAATCAACAAAGGGAAATAATGGAAAGGACAAATTATAATAGTAATACCTATTCCTCGTTACACTACTTGATCTAAATTTAGCGATCCCAACATATTTAATTTCTTAATTATGCGATAATTTTTTATTTTTTTTTTTTCAATTCTAGTTTAGCCATAGAGACTTTTTATATTAAGTGAAAGGTAGAATTGGCATAAACTAATCATTAAAATATATTACCTTACCCATAACTCTTACACCATAAAAATGGTGCCAAAACAAGTTTGGAAAAAAGAATGATACTTCGAAATATACATTTCACGATGCCATCGTAAAATGATTACATATATTACAGTTAATTTCCGATTTCCGTCATGAATCTCTAACTACAAAAATTAACAATAGAAGTCCTGCAAAAACAGAGTGTCTTGCACATGTGCGATTGGATTGGAAAATGAATCCATTCTACCCACTATACACTCGTACAATTGTAATTGCATAATCTATATAACCATTTCTAGCACTCGAGTGCCATGAAGATCTTAAATTCCATAATTGGGCAACAAATATATAGCCGTTAATGTGCATTAAATGAGCGAGGCTGTATATGCTTACCATTAATGAGCATTAAATGAGCAGAGGCTGTATATGCTCATTGTTGGATAACTGGCTTGCCAAAATCCAATAGTGGGCATATACAACCCTCACTCATTTAATGCTCATTAGTAAGCTACTTATTTTTAGCGTAATATCATATACATTAAATTCTTGGCTTCATTTCCAACTCGTTCTACAAATTCATTTTGTAATTTTATGGTGGATGTGTCACAGAAAGAAACAAATTTATATTATATCTCGACAATACAGATTCTAAGATTATTAAACTACCATCATGCATGGTTTGGTTAATCTAAAATTCTCAAATTTATTATACAATTAAAATTTATTATTAATGCATATAGGTTGGGTTCAAAGTTTCCCAAGGATCACTTTTCCCTTTTCATCATGTCATTATCCATGGAGTGGGTTGAGACCATAGTTATCAAATTCGCCCTTGGGAAGAACAAGATACTCACTTGGAGAATCTGAAGTATATGTGTTTTTTGCAGGCAGGAAGAGGAGGACAATGTCCACATTCTCTTAAGATGCCCTATAGTTGTACAGGTTTGGCATGGTTTGTCTGCTTTACTCTCCTTCACATATATTGACCACAGTTCTATTGAAACATGCTTGTTATGGTGGAGTACCCAGAATAGGCATAGGAGGGCCATTCCACTGTTTACATTTTGGGAAATTTGGAAAGCTAGAAATAAAATTATCTTTGATAACATTTTCCACAATGATGACAAGATCATAGACATGATACACACTTGGATGGAAACACTGCTGAAGCCACAATCACGTACACCTTCAGTGTCTCATGGGCCTAATGATCCGTATATCTCCTACCTAGCTTGTTTTTTTGACGGAGTTGAACAAGGAGGTAGATGTAGATGCGAGATTTGGATTTGTATGGACTTTAACATGCAATATAGGATCCACTGGGGGGATGTGGAACTAATATGAAGGCAGAGGCTATGGCACTTTGGGGGTTGCTATGATTCACAAGATTTCTAGACATTCACAACATAAACATATATGGAGACTCCCAGGCCATCATCAATCATGTCTTGGGATCCTCCACTATTTCACACCCCCATCTATAGGGTTGGCTAAGGAACATCACATATCTTCAAGACACTCTTCAGGGAGTCACTATACAACACATCCACAGAGTTCACAACACTGTTGCAGATGCCTTGTCTAAGCAAGGTCTACTCGACACTTTGGATGGGCTTCATATCACTCTGGAGGTGGATGGATGCTTGATAGATGCTAGTTTTATGCCTTTTCCTTGAGTTTTTGTCTACACTGCATTTTACATTGTATTTTGTTTTTTGTTGTGTCCACATCATATAGATGCTCATTGGGAATTCACATTTCTGGGTTTATTTTGTCTTGCACTGGATGGCTATTTCATTGTTATATGCTTCTTCCTCCAATTTTGTTTTTGGTACACTGGTTGTTTTTATGTGGACACGGTCTAATTGTAGAGATTGGACCCGATCCTTTTTTATAGGATACACTGGGCTATTGTTGGTCCATGTGGTAATATGTTGCTTTCAATCTGAATCCAGATGGATCTTGATGTACTAGTTTTACTATAGTATAATAAAATCAACGTTTTTTCTTTCCTGAAAAAAAAAGGAAATCAAATTCACCCAAATCATGGTGAAAAATATGAAAGTATGCCCGAATCATGGTGAAAAATACAAAAATTCGCATGTACGATTTGAATACTGAATAGTTCGACAAAAATCGATCCGGTTCGTACCATAGGTGCTTAACGATCAGGTGAAAATAATAACATAGTTCATAATTTGGGCGCATCTATTGTTCATTAGCGGGCATATTTAATGGCAATAGATTGTTCATTCACTAAACACATATAGATTGCTGCGGTATGGCATGCACATAGAGAAACACATAAATTGTTGAGGTATGGCATGCACGTAGAGAAAAACAGAAAAATCATCCAGTAGATTGTTCATTCACTAAATATAAATAGATTGTTGCGATATGGCATGCACACAGAATATGGGTGGGACTACTTGCAAATCGATTGCAAAGACCAAAACTCTGGAGAAAAACAAAGATTACTATTATATGACATGCATGCACACAGAACATGGGTGGGACTACTTGCAAATCGATTGCAAAGACCAAAACTCCAAAGAAAAACAAAGATTACTATAATATGACACGCATGCAGAGAAAAACATAAAATTTATTTTTAGGAGACTTATGGATTACTTAGATTTTATAGGTTAAATGAGTAATAACAATTATGATGTAACGAGGACTAAATGCATGCTATGATTAGCATCCCAATCTCAAAGGATGAAGTAGATTTATGCACATTGATACTAAGACTAAATCTTATTTTCCTGCTAGATTTTTCCCACCTACAGAGAAGGAAATGGAAGTACTTCTAAAATCAGGGAAAAAAAGAAAAAAGAAAGAAAGAAAGAAAGAAAGAAAGAAAAAGAAAGAAAGAAAAGAGTTTGATTTTTCTATTTGAATATTAATTTTTTAAATGGAGAAGGATTTACATAAATAAATTTTTGAAATCAAAGAAAGAATATAGGTTTTTGCAAGGAGTATATGTTTTAGAGGGAAGAAGTGAGTGTAATTTTTTTTTTGAGTGGATTTGATCTCGAAGATTTTTTTATTATATACTTAAAAGTTATTAAAATAAATTAAAAAGTGTATAAAATTCAAAATAAATTAGAAAAAAAAAATAGCCAAAAATATTTAAAAAGATATATTATTTAAAAAGTGTTTAAGAAATATATTATCTAAATTTTTTAAATAGATTTTTTTATCATATCTTATCAAATTTAAATGCGAATTCAAATTCAAAGTTGATAACTATGGTTAAGACCTATAAACTGGGCCATACTTAATTTCATTCCTTTTCAGCAAAGAGGAACACGAGGATCATTTAACTACTTGAGTTGGTTGTGGAAGTGTCCCGTCTCTCCATGCTGTGGACAGATTGGAACTGCCATACTAATGCGGCTACAGTCATTAAATAAACATGTGTTCCACTTAGTTATTGACATGGCACCAGTACTTTTGGTTCCCGTGGGCTTATGCCATAAAGCTCCACATTGTACAATGGTCCAGTCATGAGGACTATTCATGACCAGTTTTCTCATGGGCCTTCACTGGTTAAAAGGCATCCACAGTGTACAAAGTTTTACGATTGATTCCATAAGTCACGAGACTCGGAGCACTTCTCCGACTTTTGGTGGATATTGAACCACATCTCGTACTGACAGATTCCTTCGTACTTCAGTTTGTTGGTCCGACTGTCGAATGGTTGTCCCCTCCTTTTGCTATATATGCAAGGAGTCTAGGCTCATTCGGGCATCGGTTGTTAGTCATTGTGAGTTTGTAAGTCTTATATTTTGGAGTCTGAGCTCTTTTCCTGCTCTGCAACTGCGGACGATCTGTCTGATCTGCTTGCATCACGTAAAGAACTCAAGTCTTTAGGTGTTCTGAGAAGCCTGCGCATCAGTGTAACCCACTGGTGAGAACCTAAAGTGGCCAGAACATTAGAGTGTTGAGGTATATGTGTGTGTTGAGTCTTTGTTCACAGATAGAGCCTGTGTATTCACCAAGTAGCCTCCAGTAAAGCTCGTCCAACATTGGATAGCTCAAGTCTGGTAAACGCGAACACAGTCAAACTCTGGTTTGAACAAATTTGTTATTATTGTAATCCATTTTGAGATCAATAAAGAGTGTTATTTCATTTTCCGCTTCTGAGTACTGTGTGCTTTAATTTGTGCTGCTGAGATAGTAATTCTTGCATAAAAGTTCGTCACTACATCAACTAGTTGAAGGGATGCCAAAGACCGTGGAAGGCCAGGAGTGTCGTTGTGAAGGTCTCAGAGTGCGTGAAAGGTTATTGATAGTTTTTAGTTCATAACAACAAGGAAGAAGAGGCTCAGCAAGGCCAAGAGAGAAGAGACATAGAAGAGCAAACTGGACCATTGTACAATGTGGAGCTTTATGGCATAAGCCCACGGGAACCAAAAGTATTGGGGCCACCAAGGGCCGTTATTCCGGGATAAACTCTGGGATATAATATACCATCCCAGGCTTTGGTAAAGATCCTTCTTACAATCATAGGTTTATTAAGCACAAATTGGTGTTTTATCTTTGTCATTACCAACCATTCATCATGACGGCACATGAATTGTTGTAAGATATGATGGTTTGGGTAATTATACATGTGTCTTACATCTCTAAATGGTTCATGAATACATTCCATGTTATTTTTGTGAAAACATTTATCACAATTTAAGTGGAAATAGGCCTCATAGCAGATTGGATCAATGGCTGTACGGTTAACACCATAGTCATCCCACCAATCCTCTAGCCATTTTGACTGTTGTGATCTTTGTGCAGTTCTGATAGTTCCAAACTTAAGCTTAGTGTAGTGTGTCTCATTTCTTCCATCTACATTAAGCAGATCCCACCATAGCTGCTTATAACCTGCAAAATCAAACACTGTGTCAGGGAAAATAAGTTTAGGATCATTTTGGGGCCATAAGACTGGATTAGTAATTGGCCATTCTGTATTCCAGGCTCTGTTTATAGTGAAGTATCTATGATATATTTTTCTTCTGTCACCTCCTTCATTCCATATCATTGTTATATCTTTAAAGACATTTTGTAGTACTTCTTCTGCCCTCTGTGCTCTGACCATACTATCTGAGTAAATCATGTCATGTATCCATTTATTGCCTTTTGGGAAGACTCTTATTTCTGGCACAAGATGAAGGAGATCGGTGTGTGGCTGTAGATTAGCATCCAAGACTTTTGTGCTTCGGAGCTGCCATGTGGGTTTCCAATTTTTTCTGTATTCAGTCCAACTTTGATCTTCATTTATTGTTCTGAGGACTTCTTGGTTTTGAGTTGGATCCCATTCAGTTACTATGACCATAATATGATCTTGTTCTTGATGCTGGATGTTTTGAAGGTGTTCCCTACTTAAAAAGTCAGGGAGACAATTTTCATTACCCTTTATATGTTCCACCTGAAAATCAAAATTTGCAAACAATGCTTGCCATCTTGCGAATTTAGCTTCCCCAGGTTTTTTGATATTTTTTGTCAAGACTTTCTTTAATGCTGATGCATCAGTCCTGAGGAGGAATGTTCTGTTGATAAGATGAATTTCAAATTTATCAATGCAATTCCATGCAGCTTTAACTTCTTTTTCAATGGTGGAATAATTCTTCTCAGTAGGGTTCCATGTTCCTGAAGCAAATTGAATAATTTGCTCTTTTGACCCTTTTCTTTGTTTCAAAATACCTCCCCAGCCAATATTGCTGGCATCTGACTCCACGATTTTGAATGCAGCATCATCTGATATGTATAAGATGGGGAGAGTTTTTACCTTAGACTTGATATTTTGTACAGCTCTGGTATGAGTTGGAGTCCAGGGTTCAGGATTCTTGCGCAGATGTTGGTTCAACAGACTTCTGTCCTTTGCGCAATCTTGATAGAAATTACTGACATAATTGAGGCAGCCAAGAAAACGCTGCAGCTGAGTCTTGTCAGTTATTATATCTGGAAACTTGCTCGAAAATTCAAGAGCATGTTTCTGCAGTGAAATTTGGCCATTAAAAATATTGTGGCCTAAAAACTTAATGGAGGTTTGGAAAACCTCAATCTTCTTCTTACTTAGGACTAAACCATTTCTTTTGATGGTATTTACAAAGATCTGGATATGCCTGAAATGATCTTGCAAGTTCTTGGAAAGATCAGAATGTCATCTATGTACACGATTAACCAATCAAAGAATGGCTTAAAAATGTTATCCATCACCTTCTGAAATTTTGACGGAGCATGTTTGAGGCCAAATGGCATAACATTCCATTCATAGTGCCCTGCTGGGATACTGAAGGCGGTCTTAAATTTATCTTTCTCCGAAATGGCGACTTGCCAAAAACCTGATTTCAGATCAAATTTTGAAAATACTTTGGCTCCTGCAATTCTACTGATCAGATCACCCTTGTGGGGGATTGGATATGTATCATCTGATAGTACTGCATTCAGAGGCTTGTAATTTATGACCAGTCTCAGGATTCCTCTGATTTGTTCTGATCTTTTATTGACATAAAACCCATAGCAGTTCCATGGACTGGTTGATTCTCTGATCAGTTTTTTGTCTAGCAGGTTTTGGACCTCTTTCTGGCAGAGTTCTCTATATTCTTTATTCATTGGGATTGCCTTGCTTTTACAAGGTCTGCCTGTGTATTCTGCTTTGTATGGGAGCTCAACTGAATGTTGCTTCCTGTGCCAAAATGCATTTGGTTCTTCAGCGCAGCATTCATTTTCAATCTGGACTTTTAGCTCTGAAATATTTTTCTGTACTGCTGGAGAAGTTAACTGCTTTGAGATGCTGAGAGTGGATTTCAGATCTTTTAAGTCTGATAACTTGGCTTCTGCTTTTTCCAGTTCTTTCATAGTTTGGACCATTGTCGAGATTCTTGGGGTCGATACATATGGCAATTCTATCCTTCTGGATTGGCCACTGGAAGTAGGCAGAGTGATAAAATATCCACCTCTGTTGTTCTTTGTCCTGTATGAACCATGAGGTTCTACAACAGCTAGAAAAATGTTTCCTAGGATGCAATCAACTGGGATGTCAGCAATAGCAAATTTCAATTTTATACAATGTCTGTCAAAACATATAGAAGCTTTGGGCACTTCATAATTCAACGTCTTATTGCCTAGACCAATAACTTCTCTTTTAGCTGCCATCCAAAATTTTGCTGGGATAACTTTATTGTTGAGTATATTCACATCTGCTCCAGAATCAATAAGTGCAGTCAAATTAAAAATTTCATTCTGTATACAAATTTGTACCTGTACGTGGTGTTGTTGATACTCGACTGCGAGTATCCGCATTTCTTGAAAACCAGAATCATTATCTTTTATTCCTTCATAGATCTGGACATTTGCTTTATAGTAATCTTCTGGATCAGATTCTTCTTCTGGTTTTGTTTCTTTATGCATTTTTCCTTTTTCTAATCCCTGAACCTGAATTTTTAGCTGGGAAATTTCAGATTTGAGATTGTGTATTTCATGGCTTACTTCCCCCAAGGTAAGTGGGCGGACTTTGTCCTGTTGTCTTTGTCTTTGAAAATATTTTGCATTTCTTGCATATGAGGCATCAATAAAAAGTGGCTTCTTACCAGAATTTTTGCTGTTATTTGAAATCTTCAGCTGATCCATGAAGGCTTCTGTGAGGCGGGTCTTCATTTCTCCATCCTCCATTGCACGGATCTGAGATAAGATTTTTATTTCATCTTCCTCTGTTTGAGCCATAAGAACTTTTTCTTTGAGTTTCTTATACTGTGCCTCTTCTTCTGAAGATGATTCTGTAGAATCAGATTCACTGTCAGTAAAAATGCATTTACAATTGTCTGAATCTGAGCAATTACAGGCATTAGCATGAAGATTTATTTCTTCAAATTCTTCAGATGATTTTTTTTTTTTGTTCCCATGGAAAAAGTCGTAATTTCTATTGATATAAAGAAATTACATTTTGTAGATGCCAAGTGCATATTCATATGGAGGCAGAGATGCCTGTTGAGTTCATAAACTTTTGACCAAAAAGAAAGACTATTATGTCTCCACGCAGGGAGTCTGTTGACTGCTATACTATGATTATACTAGTTTGCAACTGTAGTAAGTATGATCAAAAATATATCCGGCTCTTCGCAGAGAGCACTAAAACTTTAAGTATCCAAAAGTGAGTTTGTAACTAGTAGAATATGTACGGTAATTACAAAGATAGTCTGTATAGGTGTGGGCCTTATAGCCCATTATCTGTAAGATCATCAAAAGGTCTGTGATAATGCTGGTAGAAGGTCCCGTCAATCTCTTCCTGTATCAGCCAGTCGTTTCCTTGTCTATGCGCTGCCTCTTTGGATAGTTGATCTGCCCCTGTATTTTGTTCCCTGTAAATGTGTTGACAGACAAAGGAGTCAAAAGATGTAATCAATCTTTTAGCTTCATCTAATATATGCCTCAATGAAAATGCATTGCAATGTGATGCATCATTCAACCAGTTGCAAACGATTTTAGAATCGCCAAATAGCTGTAGGTGTCTGCAGTGTTTTTGCAGTGCAAAGTGGATAATATGTTTTGCTGTGCATAGTTCAGCAAAGTTATTGGTTCCCCTGCCTAAATTAATTTGGATCTTGAAGCAATGATTTTCATTAAGATGAAGGATGGCCCCGCCCCCACATCCCGCCTCCTGTGCAGAGCCATCAAAGTAAGCCCAGGGATTATATTTGTCAATGGTTTCAGGTCTGATGGTGCGAGGAGGGGTGCTGGTATCCTTTGCTGGAAGCAAGTCAAAATCAACGATGGTATGGAGCAAGATGGCAGGCCAATGGGGGGATCTATGGTTGAATATAGACTAGTTGCGAGCAATCCATAGTGCCCAACATACAAGAAGAGGCATGTTTATGGTTTTTCCTTTGTGATTTTGACACCAAATATTCCAGGCATCCATAAGATTGAGCCCATGCCAGTTTTTTAAGGAAGGATAGTGAGCAATGATGGAGTTCCAAAATTCCTTTGCTGTGGGGCAGTTTAGAAAAAGGTGCTCTGTGCTTTCTTCATCTCTGTGACACAGGTGGCACCAGAATGGGCCATAAAACGATCTCTTCATCAGATTAGTCCCAGTAGGAATCTTGTCAAAAAGGATGTTCCACATCAGTAAGCGAGAGCGGGGGGCTGCCTTGAGCTTCCAGAGTATTTTCCAAGTTGGAAGAATGTTCTGAGGCCTGTGTGGTTCCATTAGCCTTATATAACCCTGTTTCGGGGAATATACACCATGTTTGGCAAAGGCCCAGATTATCTCATCCGGTCCATCAGTGAGACGGATGTGTGCCTGGGTAAGGGCATCCGTATAGTCCTGCCATTCATGCTGCCACTGAACCAGTATGTCCAATTCACGAGCCGATATCCATGCCTGATGAAGAAAAGAAGAGTTGTTGTTGTCGCCAATGTGCTTGATGTGGGTGATACCCCTGCTGTGTAGATACCTTATTAAGTCTGCAGATAGTCTATGTGCATTGCCATAGCCTACCCACGGATCCAAACTGATTCGAACAACATTGCCCTCCTTGATATGCCATGTGATGCCTTCTCGCAGGAGAGGTAGTGTACCGATGACCGCTTTCCAGATATTGGATATGTTATTTCTCGTTCCATGCTGCTATCTGAACTAGTCCATCAGATTCATAGGCCATATATACTTCAATTGCGCAACTCGGGACCAGAGACTATTAGTGGTAATAAGCTACCAACCAAGCTTAGCCGCCAAAGCTCTGGAAAATAGATCAAGCCTCTTGATGCCCCATCCTCCCCATCTCTTGGGTTTCGCAATAGTGTCCCATTTGACCCAGGCAAAAAGCTTGCCCGGTTGATTACCCTTCCATAAAAATCTGCAGCATATACTCTGTAGTCTGTTTAGAATACCTTTTGGTATCCAGGACAGGGTCATCCAGTAGACTGGAGTTGCTTCAATCACCGCTTTGATGAGGATCAGTTTGCCTGCCCGAGATAGGTATTTATGGTACCATATCTGAAGTCTCTTTTCCACTTTCGCAACGAGCCATGTCCAGTCCGCTATCCTGTATCCGAGAGGCTTTAATCTAAATCCTAGGTATTTTATACCCTCTGCCAGATTCAGAGAGGTAAAAGGGAAGCGCTGTGATGTGTATGTGATCTCATGTTGAGTGCAGCCAACAGTAGTGATCGTGGATTTACTATCATTTATCACCATCCCTGTGGCTTGTTGAAAAAGATTGAAGATGTTCTGGAGGGCCGTGGTATCCCCAATACTGCCATTTAAAAAAATGAGAATGTCGTCAACAAACAATAGACGAGTGAGGAAAAAATTCTTGGCTATTTTGATGCCTGACAGGTGATTTCTCTCGCGAGCAGATGTAATAGTCCTACTTAATAGTAAGGGCGAGAGTGGACATCCCTGTCTGAGGCCTCTCTCCGAATTGAAGAAAGATGTAGCTTCCCCATTAAGTAGCACACTGTAAGATACATCTGTTATACAGCTCATTATCCATTTGATATATGCAAAAGGAAATCCTAGGTGGGTCAGCAACAGTGGGATATAGAGCCAATTTGCTCTATCGAAGGCCTTTGATAGGTCCACCTTAAGTATCATACCTTTCTGCTTTTTAATTTGCATGGTGTGGAGGAGTTCCTGCGCTGTAGCGATAGCTTCATGAATCTGTCTGTGGTGAAGGAAAGCAAATTGTTCAGATGATATATGTCGAGAGAGGATAGGCTTCAGGCGATTAGTGATGATCTTTGCAATAATTTTATACAGACAATTACAGAGGGAAATGGGACGAAAATCGTTGAATGATTCTTCAGATGAATAGACAAGACTATTATTTGAATTTGAGAATTCATCAGATGAGTACAACAATTCTTGTTGTTGAATTTGGGGGTGATCACCAATTGTAACATTAGGACAATGCTCTGTCCTATGAGATTTGGACCCACATTTCATGCAAAAATATTGGGTCTCAGTCTTGACTTGTTTTAATTTTTGATTTTGTGGCTGAGATTTCTTGCCACGATTCTTTTTCAACTCTTCTCCTACAGGACAGTTATTTGTAGTGTGTCCTGTTTGGCCACAGAGCCAACAAGTTAGTTTGTTCCACTTTTCTTGTTTATGACTGTGTAAGTGGATATCAGATGGCCTGTAATAGTGTGTTTTTGGGATATACCTGTAATATCCCTTTCTTTTCTGTTGTGCACGGGGCCTAGATGGAGGCCTTTTCTTACTGAATCTATTATAATTTTTTCTGGTTGTGTGCAGCTTTTCTTTCTTAGCTCTTCTTTTGAGCTTCCTTTTCTTAACTAGTGGATCTTCTAGAGATAGGCCATATTTGCTGCAAAAAGATTTGTTGTCCGGAAATCTGGACAACTTTTCTAATGAATTATTTACCTTTGCACTAGTACAAAGGCCAACCAATGTTTTAGTAATCAAACTGTAAATATGTCCCCATGTATAGGACTCAAATGGCATCTGGAAGACTTCTTGTAATCGAAGATAGTCTACAAACTTTGATGGAAGTGCTACCAAGTAAACCTGTTTCCACAACAGATTTTTGGAGTCCTTTGTCTCATATATCCTCTGCATCCAGTCTCTATGGAAGTCTTCATATTGGGAGATCTTGTAACATTTGAGGTTCATTAGAAAAACTTCATTCATGGAGAGACCCTAATAAAATTTGTGACCAGGGCAAAAGGGAAACTCTCCTCTTCTTTCCTTTCTTTCCATCCCATAAATAAATAAAATAGAGAGTATTCGGTGTCTTCGTGCACCCATTCTAGAAAATATGGTTTTATATGTTTATACCTTTTCATGCTCAAATGTCATTTTGATTAACTTTTTCTCTTGTTTCAAAGGTTTTTCATGCTCAAATAATTTTGATTAAATTGTTCTCAATCCAAATAGGAAGAGCGACATGACTTTTATCACCTTCATCTAAAATTTGGTGTAGAATAATATTCTCTTGTTTACTTGGGCTCTCGACAAGACAACTACGTTGGTGACTCGTGCTTTAACTCTTCAACCCTTGAAAGCCCTTTTCACATTAAAATCATCGAGGTCAGCATATTCTTCACATATCGCTCTAGACCCCAAGCCACCTCCAGCGGACACGTGGGGTCCCGAGGGATGCAGAGGGATTGATTTCGGATGGAATAGTCAACTTTATTTTACCTTGACAAGCCATTTATGTGAATTAGAGGGAAACTTTCTTGAAAGCGGGACTTATCACAATTTATATAAGCTTGTACTATCTTTTGGTGTGAATCCATCCGTATCATGACGTCAATCATTTGTAGAAATTTTTAGTTATATGTATCATTTTTTTAAATCAGTATATATCTATTTTAAATACAGATCTAACATGATCAGAGAGGGATCTAAATTTTTTGAGGTGTAATTTTTTTTATGAGTCCATATTATTTAATGGTTTTATATAATTATTTAATTTTTTATTATTATTATTTTTTTCACGGAGATGAGCAAAATTTCAACTTTGATGACGAATGGATAAAATTACACATCATATGGAGTTGTAGAATGAGCCTCTCGAATCCACGAGATTATTAAGGGTTCTCAACCCATAGCTAGCCTTCTTGAGATATGTGGTAAATAAGTCTCGGGTATATGCGAGCAAAAACCAGTTAGAAGGAATATGCTCGATCCAACCTGTGCTCACACAAATTTGCATTTGGTTCCTAAGGATGCCATGGTATATGCGGACTGCAGAATTTTGTTTAGGATAGCCCAAACAAAAGTGTTCCACTATTTCATGAAAAAGACATTGGAACATAAAATTGTTTTATTATTATCGTAATTGTTGTTGCTTTGGATAATATGTCATTAAACAGAGTTCGCCACACTATAAATGTGTTGGAAATTTTTGAGCACTATTGAGAGGGGGTGAATGAGTAGTGTGATCTATATACGATTTTTACTAACTTAATTTTTACTAATTTAAATTTTACTTACTGAATCACATAAATATTAACCAACAAAATAAATAAATTATCTCATAAACATATGTATCGTAACCGAAAACCATAAGCAACAACAAGACATGCACAACACATCAATCACACATGAGACACAAGATTTCTAGTGGAAACCCTTTCGAAAGAAAAAACACCCTTGTTGTTGTTGCTCTGCTATGAATTTCTATTATGTCAAACAATTTGTCTTTTACATAGCTAGCTGAGTCTGACCAACCTGGAGACTCAACCTCATACCCAACACCAATAATCTAGGAGACTTGATTCTACTTATTAGCCCAAAAGACTCTGTTCTCACACGGATCTACGAACTACCATTCATTGAAGGCCAACACGATCAACGATCCTTGCCCAACTTCTATTGGACTATCCAACTTCAATTGGATTGAGAAACTACTCTTTTCATTGAAGCTTCAATATCATTGCTCCTCTCTCATGAAGTCACTACTCCTCAACATTATGTGGACCTCATTTCATCTATTTTCAAGCTGGATCCAAGACACTTTTCTCAACAAGAATTCAACACTGCAATCATGTTATTAGCAACAAGACTCTATGCAAATCATAATAAAAAACACCGCCAACAATGTGCTTTGAACACTAGCAAAATAGTGGCTCATATCTATCCATCAAAACTATGACTATCCAACAACATAATCTCGACTCCAATCCTCCAAACAGAAATCTGATCGAAATACTGATGAACTGCTTCAGAAATTTACTACAACATTGCCATTTCCCTCACACACTAAAGCATCTATCCTCACAACTTGATCTGAAGCATTCTACTACTACTCCAATGTTCTCACTCACTCTACTACCTCAACCAACCAATACTTGGCTCTAAAAAGATGTATATAAAATGTGTTGAGTGAAATTCATCTTGGGGCTAGGATCAAGAGTGCACAAACTTGAAAAAATCAAGCCACTAACATCACTACTTGTGCACTAAATGCATTCACACCCTTTGGAGGACTTAATCAACCATTTTTGACCTTTACTAATTCATCTAGAAGCTTCTAGAAATTTCCATGTCATTTTTCATTTGATTTCTCCGAGGAATGTGGAGGATTTTTTGTGAAAATGCTCATTCGAACACACAACACTAGCTAAACTTGACTGCAGCCTTTAGTTGCTTGCACGGGCTTGTCTCCCATTGACTGGGACCTTTTAGTCACATGGATAAGCCTGCATGGGAGTGACTGGGGAAAAACATAAGGAAAAACTATGGAACTTCAGTCCAGAGCCTCTGCCAGTTGATGGATGCTCTTCTTCAGCTCCTGTACAAGCCTCCAAACCTCTGTCATAACCTATGATACATCCGAAATTGGATCAAACATGTCTCCCAAGTTTCATTGCCAAATTGACCTAAATGACCAACAAACAAGGTTAGCAAGAGTGCCAAAAAGTCCTCTACTCTCCAACAAACACCTCACAAGCTACAACACATCTAAACATACCTGCAACAACTATGTAGCATCATCATCATCATCATCATGAGGCCATCATACTACAATAAGGCATCTCCATGAGTATAAACATGAATACTTATTATGCCAACACATCAAGTGTGGCATCATCTCCATCACATGAAGATCTCCATTATCCACATGTAGCAGCAACCTCTACCTCCATGAACACCATACTACATGTTGGGGAAATTATATGTGTTATAATTCCAACATTAAATTATCAATCCAGGGCTCGTAAGCTTCGAGGCACAAGCGCAGGTAACGCAGGGTCAGAGCGTCTAATCTAAACTAACATCATGAAATCTGAAATCTCTTCCTAAATTAATTACAGAATTTCTATTCCTAGTTTGAAACTAATATATTGTTAAAAACATGCTCAAGCAATTGTGGGGTTTTCAAACTAATGAAAACTCATAATAACTCAAATTGATTCCTTCTATTCTACCTGATTCACACATTCAATTATGAAAGACTTGAAAATCAAAAGAAAACTAAATGACAACTCAAATTGATTCTTCTATGCTACTCTATTTAACACACTTAAATTCAAAAGACTTTAAAAGGAAGAACTTTGCTTTCTAATTCAAAAGCTATTCTAAATAAACTCACACAAATTCATTCCAGGTACAGAGCCTTCTATGAAAAGAGAAATAACTTGTGATCTATTCAAATAATGATCAAACCACAATTCAAATAAATCTCATGCAGGGAATTGGAATGACTATGCTATAAATAGCACACAATCCCTAAACTATCAACACACAACTTTTATCAATAAATAGCACCTTAATTCTACGATTTATGGACTTTCACGCAAAGTACAATGCTGCCAGACCTTTGTGTTGTTGATGAACACACATAATATTTGGATAATAGAAGAATAATTCAATTTAAATAAAAGAATTAAGTTTAAAACACAATCATTGCTTCTCCTTTAAAGACTAAAATGTTCCTTCTAAACATTTACGACTGTGGAGATGAAATTGCGAAACCATTCATGTACAAGGTATGTTAATTAACACTATCCCTATATTTACAAAGATTCAGTGGAATTACACTTATCGTTCCCTTTCCAGATCTGAGAAAACAAAGAAAATAACTTGAGTACAAAATGAACTACAGAAAATCTGAAATCTTATCCTGCAAATGATTTGAAAAGAAAGTGTAACCTACGAAATCCGCAAAACACACTTCATACAATCTACAATGGTTATAGGACTCCGTTCTAGGTTCATGGTGGGCTCTTGCCACAACCTAGAACAAGCCCAATCTAATTAAGTACTTGCAAATTAAAGAGACATAACACTCAAATAAGAGTAAAATTTGAGACAATAATTATATTAAAAACTTTAGTAGAACATCAATTTAAGAGTTTAGTATTAACAGACCAGAATCAAATGTCATGCCACAATCACTAGCTCAGCCTGAGTGTATATCTCGTTATTCCCATCTATGTGTGTGTGAGCGTCCCTTTACATAAAAATCATTGCACCTCTTAAATAATTCAAGACAAATAAAATAGTTATAACCGATTGACTAAGGAGAGTAAAAATATCTGGAATCTAAACTAAGTTAAGCCAACTAAAATATTCAAGATTATTTCTCCCAAATTGTAATCGAACTGTCCCAATCGTGGCTGATCCGAAACTGTCAAACCCAGATTTTCTGTACTTAACCCAGAATTTCGACACTGATTCTGTACTTAATACTCCCCTGACCATAACTTCTTCGTGATGAAATTTTTTTCCAAACAGTTTCTTGGGTTTACCTGAATGAGGGTATTCTAAATGAAACCCGCATCTCAGAATCCTGATATTCTTCCCCATTTGATCACAAATTTTAGATTTTCACCTACATGAATTCTGCATTATGTACTTCGTCCTGTAGCATTTAGTTTAATTAACTTATGAAGAATTTCAGCAATGGATCCCTACAGTAAATAAACTTGGCAAAAACATCATTAGCAAATCATAGCAAAGTCATCACTAATCATTAAAAATTCAAGAAAACTAATGATAATCAACCACGAAGTGTAAGATGTGAATTGGCGGCAAGGTGTGAAATTATGGTATGAAATGAGCAAAAAATATAGGAATTTAGGTTATGAATGGTGATATTGTATGGTGGAAAAATGGGCATATTTGAGGCCCAACATTCCCCCATGCCTGTGGATTTGCATGTCCTCATGCAAACAAATCCCTTGCTCATTGACAGATTTTTGACATTGTTTTGTAGATGTTAGTTCTTTGTGGAACAACATTTCTTAAATATTTAGAGATGCTGGTTCTTGTGGAGCAACACTCTTCACGTTAAAATATCATACTAATTTACTGAGAAATATAAATTGAGGACAAGAAACGGATGGATGAGGAAGAGATTATGGATGAAATGAGGTGGTGATGGATATGGTAAGTATGTGAAAGGGTGCTTGCATACTTTGACATCACGAAGCCAATGATTATATGTGGCTTCCTTTATCATTTCATGGCAGTGATGAATTCATCCTATGAATAAAATGCTAGGAGAAGACAATATAGAGACTGTGTTTATTAATATATCATAGGGATTTGATTTTAACATGGTATTGTAATTAGAGTATATGTGTAATGGATGGAAGGAAAACAAAAGCATAATGATTTATGAAAGATGAAATGCATGGAATGAGAAGTGGTTAATCATTAAGTTTCCTAAACCTTCTAATGAATTAGAGAATCTTAAGCCAAATTTACCTCAAGTTTTACCTTTGTCGTTGATGTGCTCGATGGTGCAAGATGAAGTGGAGGATAGAAAGGCTGGAGTTGATTGACTATTGATCTTATATGCTGAAGAAGGATGAAGGATGAACTGAAGGTCCCCTTCTCCCCCATGCCTGAGGAGTTGTATGTCCCCAAACAACTGAGGAAAGGTGACTGCTACTACAAATGATATGCTAAGCTGCTATATGACAACCTTTACTAAAATAAATATACTGCTACAAATGAAAATGGAAATGTTGATACGAAGATCCAAACTGCTACAAACCTGTGTTGAGATCTCAAAACCATATAGTCTTCAACCGCTACACACCCATGTGCAATCTTGCATATGTGAATAAATGGTGTCTATGTCGAACATAAGCAAGAATCATTGGATTACCGACCATTGAGGAGGGTCGTTAACCAATGTAAGTTATCCCATCTTTGATGTTAATGGGAATCAAGGCACTAGGTACATTATACTAGGCATGAATCGATTTGTCGAAGTCAAATGGACTGCAAAATCCACCAAGAAACATTGATTTATTTCCTTAGTAGATGACGAGGATACCTGCCATTAAGGCATGCGGGCTCCCAAGTACCTTATCTAACCCTAACCTTGGTCCCAGATAATTTGTTGATGTCAATGGGACAAGGCTTGTTGGCAGGTGGGCCTTAAGGATCCCACATCAACTAACTCGAGTATAAACATAATGACTTGAAAGATACATGATTTGAAGAACTCATACAAATTTACAAACTTTATTGGGAACTTTTCTCGCTAATTACCTGGTTTTCAAGCAAGGTTCATGCCAAGTTGAGGTAGACAAGCTAGTTTTGACAACAAGGCTTATTTTTCTCTTTACTATTATATTTATTTATTACAATGCAAACTTTCCTACTCTACTGCAGAAAAGAAGTCCCCCTTTAAGTGAAAGAGTACTTCCAGTGAAGCCATGTGCAGATAAGGCACAAAGATACATCCATGCCCATATTTAACATATAAACTTTATAATGTACATGAGCATGAAAAATCAATAGTTTTGAAATATGTGATACAAAGAGAATTTGAAGATGAGAGTGGTATTTTGACTGAATTGTGATCTAGAACCAATGCTCAATGTAATATTGATCGTATTGGCCCATTTCTTCATTTTGACCACTCTGAAAGTCCTCCTTAGTCATTCCAGGAAAACTTGGATAACTGGTCTCAGGAATGCATATAAGGCTTGCTGATGGACATGGTGAAAGTTCCTCGATCTCAGGTTCAACGGGATGCTCCCCATCGGAGATAGTACATGAATTCTCAATCTCCTTAGTAGATGGGCAAGTGGAATCAAGGGAGACTTCCAAATCCTTTTCTAGTTGTGGAGAGAGAGATAATTTCATGAATCTGGTCGGGATGAACTCTCCCCGAGAGGCAAATATTTGAGCTACTGCTAGGATTTGAGAAATTACTTTGAGGGACATTCTTCAAGCTCTCAATCATTCTTGAATTTCTATTGCTGGTTGATGATCCATATCTTGCAACATGGATTAGTACAAAGGGGTTCTTACAACACCCAAAAAATGTTTTGTCTTTAAAGAGCTTGAATTTTAATCTAAATGAATAAAAACTGCTAATTGCAATAAAACTTACCAAACTTGAACTCCTTGCTTACTTGGACAACCAAAATTTGGAGCGACCCCAAACCAAAGTGGATGTGTGGCTCTTCATTCATGTCTTATTGTCATCTCTGCCCTCTAGTTTCCCTGTAACTAAGATCACATCGAAAACTTGTGAAAGAAACTATGCTCTAATCCCTTTAGCACCTCCCCTGTAACGACGCAAAAAATGTTGGGGAAATTATATTTGTTATAATTCCAACATTAAATTATCAATCTGGGGCTCGTAATCTTCAAGGCACAAATGCAGGTAACACAAGATCAGAGCATCTAATCTAAACTAACATCATGAAATCTTAAATCTATTCCTAAATTAAGTACAAAATTTCTATTCTTAGTTTGAAACTAATCTATTGTTAAAAACATGCTCAAGCAACCCCTAGGGTTTTCAAACTAATGAAAACTCATAATAACTCAAACTGATTCCTTCTATTCTACCTAATTCACACATTCAACTATGAAAGACTTTAAAACCAAAACAAAACTAAATGACAACTCAAATTGATTCTTCTATGCTACTCTATTTAACACACTTAAATTCAAAAGATTTTAAAAGGCAGAACTTTGCTTTCTAATTCAAAATCTATTCTAAATAAACTCAGACAATTTCATTCTAAGTACAAAGCCTTCTATGAAAAGAGAAATAACCTATGATCTATTCAAATAATGATCAAACCACAACTCAAATAAATCTCATGCAAGGAATTGAAATGACTATGCTATAAATACCACACAGTCCCTAAACTATCAACACGCAACTTGCATCAATAAATAACACCTTAACTCTACGATTTCTGGACTTTCACACAAAGTATAATGTTGCCAGATCTTTGTGTTATTGATGAACACACATAATATTTGGATAATAGAAACATAATTCAATTTAAATCAAAGAGTTAAGTTTAAAACACAGTGATTGCTTCTCCTTTAAAGACTAAAATCTTCCTTCTAAACATTTACGACTGTGGAGATGAAATTGTGAAACCATTCATGTACAGGGTATGTTAATTAACACTATCCCTATGTTTACAAAGATTCATTGGTTTTACACTTATCATTCCCTTTCCAGATCTGAGAAAACAAAGAAAATAACTTGAGTACAGAATGAACTACAGAAAATATGAAACCTTATCCTGCAAATGATTTGAAAAGAAAGTGTAACCTATGAACTGCCGCAAAACACAATCTACAATGGTTACAGGACTTAGTTCTAGGTTCATGGTGGGCCCTTGCCACAACCTAGAACAAGCCCAATCTAATTCAGTACTTGCAGATTAAAGAGACATAACACTCAAATAAGAGTAAAATCCGAGACAATAATTATATTAAAAACTTCAGTAGAACATCAATTTAAGAGTTTAGTATTAACAGACCAGAATCAAATGTCATGCCACAATCACTAGCTCATCCTAAGCATATATTTCCTTATTCCCATCTATGTGTGCGTAAGCGTCCCTTTACATAAAAGTCATTGCACCTCTTAAATAATTGAAGACAACTAAAATCGTTACAAACGATTGACTAAGGAGAGTAAAATTATCTGGAATCTAAACTAAGTTAAGCCAACTGAAATCTTCAATATTATTTCTCCCAAATTGTAATCGAAATTTCCCAATCATGGCTGATCCGAAACCGTCAAACCCAGATTTTATGTACTTAACCCAAAATTTCGGCACTGATTTTGTACTTAATACTCCCCTGACCATAACTTCTTCGTGATGACGAATTGTGCCAAACAGTTTCTATGTTACCTGAATGAGGGTATTCTAAACGAAACACACATCTCAAAATCCTAATATTCTTCCCCATTTGATCACAAATTCTATATTTTCACCTACAAGAATTTTGCATTATGTACTTAGTCATGTAGCATTTAGTTTAATTAAGTCATGAAGAATTTCGATAATGTATCCCTGCAGTAAATACACTTGGAAAAACCATCATTAGATAATCATAGAAAATTCATCTCTAATCATTAAAAATTCAAGAAAACTAATGATAATCAACCACTAAGTGTAAGATATGAATTGGAGGCAAGTTGTGAAATTATGGTATGAAATGAGCTAAAAATATAGTAATTTAGGTTATGAATGGTGATATTGTATGGTGGAAAAATGGGCATATTTGAGGCCAAACAATGCCATCATCTGACCATCATGAGTATGACATCATATGGTTGACATCAATCCTAACACAATTATCTCAATGCAAACTCAACTAGTTGCAACCATGCTACAAGGAAGACATCCATACATCAGCTAGGCTACAAAGAGTTGAGATCAATGCCAACATGAGCTAGCTGCCATCATGAAACCAATGCCAACATCAGCTAGTTGGATCCATGCACACCATAATGCCAACAATCCCCCCTTTGGCATTGATGGCAACCATACAAAAACTCCAAACCAACATCCTCTATCACTCCCCCTTTGACATCAATGGCAAAAGGACAACTCCATATGATAATGTAGAAAGAACTGAAGCACAAACAGTGAAGCAATTGATCTCTACATCCATGGATCTCATGTCAGTAGCAACACATAGTAAATATACCAATCAACATTTAGAGCAACATATTCAATCAAACACCTCTAGCAACTGTAACAATATGCCAATATGAGGTAACCATACAAGCATCAATGAGCAATGTCATATAATATGCAACAACACCCACATGAGGAAACCACACACAATCTCCACCATAACTACATAACAGTAATATCAATAGCCATTAACCATTTATGAATGCATCATCAATCTCTCTGCTCATAACATGAGGCCAAAAACCCAACAGTCAAAACATATCATGAGGCACAACATGACACCTCCAAGCGAATCAAAATGCCAACAATGTATGGCTGAAGTAACAAGAGCAAATAATTCTCCCCCTAAACACATGCCATCTCCAAGCTGTAGTAACTGCTTCCACTGCAACATTTTCTCCCTTACGAAAGGAAATAAGCACGAGGTGGACCAGGTCTCCACATGGCCATGACTGATGACATATACAATACAATTACATGGTTGTAGCAAGGACATAAGACCTCATACATGACTCACATATGACCATCATGATCTCATGACTCGTGACTAAATGACTCAAACATAATACGATACAATTACATAGCATCATGAGCTTTTTACATGGATATTACAATAATTTACATTGTTGCTTTTATCATCTCCTATAGACCAATGACTCAGAAACACGATACATCATGACTATTACATCATCATTAGCCCATACATGTGGCTGAAATAAGACTCAATGACACTCCTCCAAAACATACCTATCAACATAATGACTCAAACTACTAAGACTGGACCCCCTACTAGCATAAAATGATGAATCAAAGATAAGTACATTGCTGTAATAAACTGCATACAACAGCCTATACATGGTCCATGTCAAGTCACATATGCATGTCATTACCACACTGTCTCCATGCAAAGATAGCTAAAAGATGATCAATGAATGTTGCAACAAGGTTGTTATACATATTTCATGAGAATGTTGATATGTGGACCTGAATATGCATGGCTGAACTATATCAAAAACTCATTGCTCCTAGTACTCCTCAAGTTTCCAATGCTCCCCCTGAGACCATGCTAGTCTCATACATACTGTTGCAATCAAATAGATATAACATGCAAGAATGGACTGCAGTAGAGGTTGATCTCTCCTACTCTGAATATGATGAGGAAGAGTAATCCCTTGTTCTCTTCTTACTCTTCACTATTCCCTTCAACACATACACATTATCTGGTGTCTTGACTCCCTTGCCAATCACTATTTTTTATCCTTATTTTTGGATGATGCAACCTTTGGAGTTGAATATCATTTCCTTTCCTCCATCAACCATTTGGCTCACACTCAAAATATTATGCCTTAGGCCTTCAATGAGCCAAACATCATCTGAATTTTTCCTCTTCTCACTAAGATTAGCTTTACCGCTTCCCAACACTCTTGTTGTTTCATTTCCTTCAAAATCCACATGACCAGTCTTGGTTCTACTGATAAACTATTTTTTCTCCTATATTCTGACATATGGTGTGAGCATCCACTATCAATATACCACATGTCATCCTCATCACGTGAAAAAAGTGAAATTCCATATCTTCCTAGCTGCTACTCTTCTTCCATGTGTTCCTTTGTCGGTTCCTTGGTTGTGCATTCTCTTTTATCTGTTGCTTTTGAACTGAAAGCCTCAAGGATCTAGGCATCTTACAATCCTTGGACACGTGCCCAAAATTATGACACACATAACACTCTATATGACCAAGATATGTGGCAAAAGGATCTACTCTTTTGATGCTCATACTGGACCTCCATTTTCTCATGCTAGATCTGTAATCAATGGATTTATGCCCAAACATGTTACAAGCAAAACAATGAATATTGAAAGAACTTGTATACATGAATGTCGGTCCTCTTCTTGGCTGATGATACTATTGTAGGGATGTATGTATTCTCCTCCTACAATCAACTTCCACATGACCAAAATTGTGACAGTTGAAAAATTCGATCTCGTCCATCAAGGGGGTAAAAGAGTTTTGATTTCTCCTCTGAAATATGCCACCATCAATCCTAGGAGTGAGTGGTATCCTTTGTTCTCTTCTTTGTTGCTGCTGGTGGATCTATTTTCTCTCTCCTTTTTTGCCACTATTGTTGGTCACATTCTTTGCTTCAGGCCTCTTTGGTTATGTTTTTTATTCTTTCCTACATGCAAACTTGTCTCACCCTTTTGATTATTTCTTCTAGATATGTTCACTGCTATGGTGCTCTTCACTTTTTCCAACTGCAAGTTCTTTTCTTCAAGTTCCATTATCAATTTGTCAATTACACCTTCAAGTGCTTCAACATAATCCTTCCTATCCTTTTTCCTTGTTGAAATTGACCTCTTTTATTATTTTTGATTCTGCCAGTTGTGTCCTTGAGGTAGTGATTTCTTCCTTGAGACTTTTCTCCTTTTCATCACAAACCTGCAATTTCTTCTCATTCTCCTTTCATACATTTGCTAGTCTACCAATCTCACTAGGAAATTATTCAATAACAACCATGGCAGACTTATATTTATCCTTAAGGAGAATATAATTGTGATCGTCATCTTTTTCACTAACCAGATTTGAATTATTTTCACCATTTCTATTAAAAATATAACTCGGAAGTAAATCAGTGTGACTTATACCTTCATATCTGTTGCCCTCTTGTACAACTAGTTCAATTGAAGATTTGTTATTCTTCTTCATGGATCTCTTCTTCTTATTATTCTTATTTTTGCTGCTCTTCTCAAGCTCTTCATCACTGCTACTGTAACTTGTTCCAAATAACATATGTAATCTCTCCCAAATCAGCTTGGCAGATTTTGAATCTCCAACTATCCCCAAAACCGCATTATGGAGATTTTCGAAAATAATTCGCCTTGCTTGAGCATTTAGCTTCTTTTCTTTAGATGAAGGAAAAAGTCATCACATCCTTCACAAGCCAAACTCTACAAGTTAGATCCACGAGAAAATAACTTATACTTTACACTTTCTTTCCATACCTTGAAATTTGTAGCAGTGAGAACTGGTATTCCTTTGAGAACACATTCTAAAAAAAAATGCAAATGTCTTCCAACAAACCCCAGATCTACTCTCTAGCGATCAAGCTACAACCAAGAGCCCCACTCTAATACCAAATTTTGGAAACCTTTGAGCACAACTGGGGGGGGGGGGTGTGAATCAGTAGTCTAATCTATATACAGTTTTTACCAATTTAAACTTTACTTACTGAATCACATACATATTAACTAGAAACATAAATAAATTATCGCATAAACATATGTATCATAACTAAAAACTACAAGCGGCAACAAGATAATAAACATGCATAACACATCAATCACACATGAGACACAATATTTCTAGTGGAAACCCTTCCAGGAGAAAAACCACCCTTATTGTTGCTGCTCTACTATGAATTTCTATTATGTCAAGCATTTTTTCTTTTACATAGCTAACTAAATCCGATCAGCTTGGAGACTCGACCTCATACACAATAGACCAATACCATTCAGCCAGAAGACTCGATTCTACTAATCAGCTCGAAGAATATGTTCTCACACGGATTTACAAACTAGCATCCGTTGAAGGCCACCACAATCAACGATCCTCGCCCAACTTTGATTGGACTATCCAACTCTAATTGGATGGAGAAATTGTTCTTTTCACTAAAGAATCAATATCACTGCTCCTCTCTCATGAAGTCACTGATCCTCAACACTATGTGGAACTCATTTCATATATTTTCAAACCGAATCCAAGACTCTCTACTCAACAAGAATTGAACTTTGCAATCATTCTCTTAGTATCAAGACTCTGCAAATCATAATAAAAAACACCACCAATAATTTTCTCTCAACACTAGCAAAATAGTGGCTCATATCTATCCATCAAAACTATGACTATTCATCAGCATAATCTCGACTACAATCCTCCAAACAAAACTTTGATCTGAATACTAACAAACTGCTTCATAAATCTACTACAACACTTCCATTTCCCTCACACACTGAAGCATCTATCCTCACAACTTGATCTGAATCATTCTACTACTCCTCCAATCTTCTCAATCACTCTACTACCTAAACAACCCAATACTCAACTCTGAAAATATGTATATAAAATGTGTTGGATGAAATTCATCTTGGGGCTAGGATTAAGAGTGCATAAAATTGAAAAAATCAAGCCATTAATATCACTACTCGTGCACTAAATGCATTCACACCCTTTGGAGGACTTAATCAACCATTTCCTACTTTTAACAATTCATCTATAAGCCTTCATGAATTTCCATGTCAATTTTCATCTGATTTGTGTGAGGAATGCAGAGGAATTTTCATGAAAATGCTCAGTCACATGTACAACACTAGCTAAACTCGACTTGAGCCTTCAGTCACTTGCACAGGCCTATATTCCAGCGACTAGGACCTTTTAGTCACATGGATAAAACTCCATGGGAGCGACTGAGGTAGAGCATAAGGAACAACGATGGAACTTCAGTCTAGAGCCTCTGCTAGTTGATGGATCCTCTTCTTGAGCTCTTGTACAAGCCTCCAAACATCTATCATTACCTCTGATACATCTGCAAGTGGATCAAACATGTCTCCCAAGTGTTACTTCCAAATTGACCTAAAATGCCAACAAACAAGGTTGGCAAGAGTGCCAACAAGTCCTCTACTCTCCAACACACACCTCATAAGTTGCAACACATGTAAACAGACTTGCAACAACTCGATAGCATCATAATCATCATCATCATGAGGCCATCATACTAAAATAATTTATCTCCATGAGCATAAAAATAAATACCTAGTATGCTAACACATCAAGTGTCTCATCATCTCTATCACATGAATATCTGCAGCATCCACCTGTAGCAACAACCTCTACTTCCATGAACACCATATTGCCATCATTTGACCATCATGAGTGTGGAATCATATGGTTGACATCAATGGCAACACAATCATCTCAATTCCAACTCAATTAGCTGCAACCATTGTTACATGGAATTTTCATCTACAGATAAACACATTTTCCCTAGGTGGGTGACTACACCTAGAAAAACAGAAAGAAAATAGTTTAACCTTTTCTTACAGAAGATAGATGATATGGAGGAACTTAATGGTTGCCTTTCGCTTCCTAAGTCTCTTTTGAATCGCTCCTGTCGCTCCCACTTGAACTAAATCCGCTCAAAATTTACCTGCATCAAGAGAAACAAAAACAAGAAACGATCAAAGCATACATGAACTATCGACTATAAAACAATGGAATTGAAGACATTGAAACACATAATCATCACAGATATGAAAAATCATATGAGAAAAGGAATAAGCTCTTTATTAATGTAGAAGTAAGAGTATCACCCAATATAGTTCAATTCTGTGCCACTCCTCCAGCTTCAGTCCAACCGTCGCCACATCAAAATCACAACACTCCAGCAGCATAACATTAATTAACATAAATTCAATCCTCAAACCAACAGAATTTCCTTACAAACTTCAGATTCTAGCGCCCTTGATCACTATGATGAGTGCTCAATTTATAGGAAATGGAGGCGGTTTTGTCATAAATGAGGGTATTGAATGGCTTTCCAATCTTGGAGTTAGTTTCCATGGAGCAATGGATGAGAGGATAGGAGGTTAATGGATCCTCAGCCTATCCAATTTTGAGGTCATAGGAGGAATTAAGAGACGGTAACCTTCTAGAATCATCTAGAGTGAAGGAATATTCCTAGAACCCTATGCAAATTTCACTCAATCTCGCCCAACGTAGGCTAAAGAGGGCCTAAGTGCACTGCAGTGCAGGCCACAGTGGGCCTACCTGCTCTACAATGCACTGTCTCAAGGCTTGGGCTGCACTGGTGTCCCAAGGAGGCATTTCAGGAAGGCTTCAGGCCATGAAACTTTCATAGAAGGAGGCATTCAATGAGTTGACTTCTCTAGGGCATGTAACAACTGAATTAGGGTTTGATGAGCCCTAAAAGTATTGATCTGAATGTCAGGAGTGATGTGCCCAAATAGACCTGTAACAGTTTCCCCCTAAAGCATGAAGTCAAAAATGATAATGTTGAGTGATATGCTTTACGATGTGATGGAGAGGAACTAAAGCAGACGGTGACTTGCATTGCTTACAATACATTACATCATGATATTTTTAATTTTTTCATGAATTGCTGAGGGAAGGCATACCCATAATCAACATATAAACTTTTCATTACATGTACATAGATATTCGTCTACAGATATAGACCCATGATGGGATGACCATCAGTGTAAAGCCATCATACAGATGATTTAGTACTCTCCTAAAATCGCAGCCTGGATGGATGAAACTAGATCGGGTTCTTCTATCTTGCCTAATCTTTTGCTCGAGTATGAGTCTAAGCATGTGAATATGTGATATGAAGTCGAACATGGGAAGACACCGTCTGATTACCATCCAATGATGTAAGCCGTTAACAGACTCGAGAGAGATCGCTGATAATGATAATGATTTTCAAGGTACTGCAGTACATTCTGCATGGTGTGAATAGATGTTTTGATGTCAAACACCATACAAAGTCTTTCGATCGAAGGCCAGTGATTGATCTGAGTTTGAAACTACTTGAAATTTGTTTGCAAGGTATTCAATTCAGAATTAAACATGTTTAAAATATTTCCATGTCTTGCAGAAAGAAAACACATGAAATTTTCAACTGTTCATGACCCATTTAAGCATAACAGAGTTATTTCCTTTTACTGTTTAACACATTAAAATGAATTTTTTCTGCAAAATAAATCAACCACAAATGCAAAAGAAGTTGATAAAGCAGTTCACCCCCTCCAGGGCTATGTCTGCTGGGTCCAAAGCTCCCAAATGGGCTTGTCCTTGTTTCAATTAAATGCTCAAATTGAATATACAGCTGAATAGAAGCATATACAGGTGAAATAGATGGTAAAAATGGATTCAAAACACTTGAATCCTTCAGGATTGACTATTGGATCACCTCCAATGGATACCTGCAACCCTATACAGTCTTCACAAAACTGGGCCCTGGTGGCTCCTAGAACTTTCACGGCTCAAAAACCTCTGCAAATGACTTCATATGGCTGTAAGACCTGCACCAATGGCTTCAAAAGGTCGAAAATACCCAAAATAAAAAAAAAATTGTCCAAAACCGCCTTTCCTAGCCAAAGTTATGGCCATTTAATGATCTCCTCCAATTTTGCCTAAAAGAACTCCAGCTAACTTTAGTTAATGTCCAGTTAGCTCCGCCAATTATGGTGGGTCTGCCAAATTCGCCATGTCCGCCAAAATTTCCGCCAAATCCTGCAGTTACATTTAATGTTGTGTGGTTGCCTCGGATTTCGTGCTAGCAATTTGGCTGGCAGTTGGGGCTTAAGCCCCTGGTTCCTGGGTCGTGGTCATATGAAAGGGGGGCTGGCCCCCTTTGGTTTCCGCCCCACTGCAATTCAAACTTCAAGAAGTGTTTATTCCGCCCTTTAATCAACAACCAAGACCGTGGGCTAACGGTAAGGCGCTTGACTATGAAACCATAGGTCGGGGGTTCGATCCCCCATCCGACCAAAAAAAATTTGAATACATCCGCCCAACCCATTCTTGCTGACGTCATCTGGGGGCCACGTGGCGGCCTCCGGGCCTGCCATGTGGAAGATTCTGATTGGCTGTGCAGAGGGAATATTCCCTGGAATATTCTGCAAAATATTCCTTTTTTATTTTTTTTTGAAAAATTAAAATTTCTAATGTTATGGACAAATTCTTCTTTTTGCCATAACTTCCTCATACGGCGACCGTTTTTTGAACCGTTTGCGGTGACGGAATCGGGAAGACGAGAAATTTCTAGTCGTTCAACTTTGAACCAGTTCTAAGCACTTTAAATTTTGAGCATTTTACGACACTTAGGACATGAGCACCTGATCACGCCTCCCCATTGGGAAGCTTTTGGACCCCAAAAGCCTTCAACTACCTGTTAAAGAGGTTAGGGTACAGCTCCCTCACTCTGTCCACCTCCACCCACTTTTCCTTGTTCGGTTTGCTGCCTTTGAACCCAACCCGAACATAATCTACACTGCCCCTTCTTGAAGTGCGTGTCCTTCTGTCAAGGATTGTATCTTCTTTCAGCTCATTTAAGAATTATGGCGAGAAATCTTCTATAGATGGCAGCTGAACAACATTTTCATGATCAACAATCAAAGGAGGTTCATACAAACGTAAGTTCTCCACATTGACAACATAATACATTTGCATGTAGGAAGGCAAATCTAATTGAAAAGCATTATTTCCAACCTTCTTGAGGATTTTGAATGGACCATAATGAATAGGCTTCAGCTTTTTACCTTCTCCTTGCATCCTTTCCTTACTAATGTACAGCCATACCTCATCCCCTTCTTGAAACTTGTGATCGACTCTATGCTTGTCGTGTCTTTCCTTGTACTTGCCTTGACTCTTCTCAAGCTGTTCTTGAATTTGCTGATGTATTTGCTGAATTCTTTCAATGAATGAACGAGCTTTGTCAATATCACTATGTCCCTCAATGGCAACATCTTTCTCAAGAATGAAATCAAGAGGTGATTTTGGCAAGTAACCAAAACAAGCTTCAAACGGTGAGGTGTTTGTGGAAGAGTGTTTGGCACGATTGTAAGCATGCTGTAAGTAGTGCAAATGTTCATCCCAAAGCTTGGGATGCTTGCTGCAATAACCTCTCAAGAGGTGCACAATGGTTCTGTTCACAACTTCGGTTTGTCCATCTGTTTGCGGATGGAAAGCAATACTTTTCTTCAACTTGGTGTCCATCATCTCCCATAGGTTGGACCAAAAATTCCCCACAAATCTGGAATCCCTGTCACTAATAATGGAAGTAGGCAAACCAAAGTGAATCCATACATGATGAAAAAATAATTCAGCAGTTTGTTCAGCAGTTATAGTTTTCTTACAAGGCATAAGTATACACATTTTGCTGAAACGATCAACTACTACATATAAATAATCATGCTGCTTTCTAGATTTTGGCAAACCTCCTACAAAATCCATAGAGATGCTCTCCCATGGTCTAGAAGGTATCGGCAAAGGAGTATACAAGCCAAGCTTCCTGTTGCTAGGCTTGCTTGTAGCACATAATGAACATCCTCTTATGAACCTTGAAACAGAATCTACCATGCGAGGCCAATAACAATACCTCTGTAGATGTGCAACTGTTTTGCTCACACCAAAATGGCCAGCAATAAGAGAAGAATGAGCTTCTCTTATGACATTTATTCTCTCCCCCTGTGGTATACACAACTTGCCCAAATGAAACAACAAATTGTTATGCATGTGATAGTCATTTTCCTCTACATGATTCCCTTTACTCAAGTTAGCATACACATCTTTAAAGTCATCATCAGATGCATATTGTTCTATGTAACTATCATGTACAATTGAATCATTCTTAAGTAAAGTAACAGCACCAATAATAGGCCTTGAAAGCATATCAGCAACCTTATTCAAAGTACCTTTCTTGTACCTTATTACCAAATGGAACTGTTGCAAGAAGCCCATCCATCTGAAGTGTCGTGACTGTTGTAACTTGCTTTGTGATTGCAAGTACTGTAAGGGTTGATGGTCGGTATGTATAACAGTTTCTTTGCCATCAAATAGTGTTTCCACTTTTTGACGCTTTGTACCAACGCATACAACTCCTTATCATATGTAGGATAATTTACAACAGCACCATTAAAAGTTTCAGAATGAAAAGCAATAGGCTTACCATGCTGTAGAAGAACTGCACCCATAGCATAATCACTAGCATCAGTTTGTATCTCAAATGGCTGTCTCAAATCCGGTAATGCAAGGACTGGAGCTGAACTAATCTTCTCTTTCAAAGATTCGAAAGCTTTTTGCTGCTTGCCTCCCCATTGGAAAGCATGCTTCACACTTGTCACTGCATGCATAGGAGCTGCTATAGAAGAGAAGTTAGAGATAAACTTCCTCCAATATTGAGCTGCACCCAAAAAACTTCTTACCTCTGTTATGGATTTGGGGGTAGGCCACTTCACAATAGCCTCAATCTTAGCAGGATCAATTCTCAAAGCACCTCCTCCTACTATGTGTCCCAAATAAACCAAAGAAGTCTTTCCAAATTCACACTTTGACATTTTAAGAAATAACTGATTCTTCTTCAAAACATCAAGTACTTTCCTAACATGCATGACATGATCTTCTCTAGACTTGCTGAAAATTAAGGTGTCATCTAAGTAGACAATAACGAAATCATCAAGAAAAGGACGCAAGACATCATCCATTACCCGCATGAAAGTTGCAGGTGCATTGCACAAACCAAACGGCATCACAAGCCACTCAAAGAGTCCTTGTTTGGTTTTAAAGGCTGTCTTCCAAATGTCACTTTCTTCAATTCTTACTTGATGATATCCACTGCGCAAGTCTAGCTTAGTGAAATATCGAGCATCTTTCAGCTGGTCTAGCAAATCATCTATCCTTGGGAGTGGGTAACGATTCTTTACCGTTATCTTGTTCAAGGCCCTGAAATCAACACACATACGCCAAGTGCCATCTTTCTTTGGAATCAATACAATCGGTGACCCACATGGCGAAGTACTTGGCCTTATGAAACCCTTGTCCAACAAGTCCTTGATTTGCTTCTTTATTTCAGCATTCTCCATAATAGACATGCGGTACATGCCTATGTTTGGAAGAGGACAGTCTGGATGCAAATGGATTTCATGCTGAATCTCTCTCTTAGGAGGCAAACCTGTTGGCTCCTGAAACATCTCATGATATGCATCAACTACATCATACAGATCTGATTTAAGTTTTGGATCACAATTGTCAAATGACTCATGATTCACATCAACCTTGGGCTTAATCATAAGAAGAACAAAATTCTTACTTGAATTGACCAGCCTTTTTACCTGTCCTGCATTCACCATCGCTATATTTGTCTTCTTGCGATGAGCTCTAACAATGAACTCCTTGCCATCTTTGAAAAGATGATATTTGTTTTCATGGCGATGAAAGATAGCTTTCCTCTCAAACAAGTAAGGACTTCCCAAAACAATTTGCTGCTATATCAAAAGGTACCACATCAAGTTCAACTGTGTCAATAAAATGTGCAGTAATTGCAAAGCGCAATGTGCACTTTCTTGAAACTTGTAAATTTGCATCCTTGCAAATCCATCCAAGTGGATATGGCTTCAGATGTGGAACAGTCTCAAGTTTAAGCTGCTTGACCAAGTCCTCTGATATAAGGTTTGCTTGTGACCCACTATCAAAAAGTGTGTCAATTTTAGTATGTTTTGAAATCACCCTCACATGAAACAGTTCAATTCTTTCTTCCTCATTAGGAGCTTGTACATGGTAGTTTGAGGTACTAGTGCTGGCTTGAGTTTCAATTTCTTTTCCCTTCAAGTTTTTCAAACCCATGGCTGCAATTTTGGTTTCATCACCTGAGTCATCCCCTAAATCCTGTGGTGTAGATGTAGTAGCAGCAGTTTTCTGTTTCCCTTTGGATTTGTTAGATTGAGGTCTTTTTTCAGGATGTAATTTCCAATAGTTTTTCTCCTCATGGCCTGGTTTAGAACAGTGTTTACAGATCACTTTCTCACTCTCCTGTTTGACAGATGCATTCTTTTTGCTCTTTCCCTTGGAGGTTTTCTCTTTGTTTTTCCCCTTGGGGGGCTTGTTTCTACCCTCTTCAAATGTGTTTTTTCCCCTTGCCTCTAAATGGGTAGCTTGGACACAAACCTCGTCCAGGCTAGTAGGGTTAAACATCAAGATGGTGTGTCTAAGGTAGCTATGCAAGCCACCGATGTATTTCAAAAAGGTTTCCTGGGTCTGTAAATCTACCCCTAACAAGAGAGCTCTTCTCCTGAATTCTTGGGTGTAGTCTTGGACACTCTGACCCTTAAGTTGTCTGAAATTTTGCCAATTCATGATGGCTTTCTGCATGTGAGCAAGAGGATAAAACTGTTTTTTAATGGCTAACAAAAATTCAGGCCATGTTAAGGTAACCTTACCAAATTTCTTGATCTCCTCTTTAGTCTTGGCCTCCCACCAGACCAATGCTGCTCCATCCATTCTCAAAGAAGCCAACTGAATCTTGGTGGCATCATCATGCATATTCTGGATCCTCAAGTAAACTTCCAACTGCCTAATCCAGTTGTCAAGCTTTTCTGCATTCACTTCACCATTAAACATAGGTAATTCGAATTTTACATCAAGCTTCAAAAAAGGACTTTTTCCAGAGGATCTATGCTTATGAACAGAAGAAGACGAGGATGAAGAGGAAGAAGGTGACGATGGGGGTGGTGTATCACCATTTCCTCCATGTCCTTTCTTGGAATTATCATCATCCTTCTTACCTCCTGAAGAACCCTCTCCTTCATGTGGATGTTTGGACCCTTCTCCAGCCAATTTCTCATTTCTTTCTTGGTACAATATCCTCACCATTTCAGTGAGGTCTAAGAAAGCCTTTCTGAAGACTCTTTCTTCTTCTCTTGGATCTGTCTCTGTAGGAATTTCTCCTTCATGTTCAGACATCCTTGAAGCTTCTGCTGAGACTCTTGAGGGTGAAATTGAAGGTGGAGGTGATGGCTCTTTGGCCTTCCTTGACTAAGGATTCTCTCGTTCTCTAGTCAACTGTCCTTCCCCTCTTTTAAGTTTCAACCTGGTAAGCATCAATACTTTGCAAGACAGTTAGAAGATCTTTGCACAAAAACCCTGAGCTCTGATACCAACTTGATCTGAATTTGAAACTACTTGAAATTTGTTTGCAAGGTATTCAATTCAGAATTAAACATGTTTAAAAGATTTCCATGTCTTGCAGAAAGAAAACACATGAAATTTTCAGCTGTTCATGACCCATTTAAGCATAGCAGAGTTATTTCCTTTTACTGTTTAACACATTAAAATGAATTTGTTCTGCAAAATAAATCAACCACAAATGCAAAAGAAGTTGATAAAGCAGTTCACCCCCTCCAGGGCTACGTCTGCTGGGTCCAAAGCTCCCAAATGGGCTTGTCCTTGTTTCAATTAAATGCTCAAATTGAATATACAGCTGAATAGAAGCATCTACAGGTGAAATAGATGGTAAAAATGGATTCAAAACACTTGAATCCTTCAGGATTGACTATTGGATCACCTCCAATGGATACCTGCAACCCTATACAGTCTTCACAAAACTGGGCCATGGTGGCTCCTAGAACTTTCACGGCTCCAAAACCTCTGTAAATGACCTCAGATGGCTGTAAGACCTACACCAATGGCTTCATAAGGTCGAAAATACCCAAAATAAAAAAAAAATCGTCCAAAACCGCCTTTCCTAGCCAAAGTTATGGCCATTTAATGATCTCCTCCAGTTTTGCCTAAAAGAACTCCAGCTAACTTTAGTTAATGTCTAGTTAGCTCCGCCAATTATGGCGGGTCCGCCAAATTCGCCATGTCCGCCAAAATTTCCGCCAAATCCTGCAGTTACATTTAATTTTGTGTGGTTGCCTCGGATTTCGTGCTGGCAGTTTGGCTGGCGGTTGGGGCTTAAGCCCCTGGTTCCTGGGTCGTGGTCATATGAAAGGGGGGCTGGCCCCCTTTGGTTTCCGCCCCACTGCAATTCAAACTTCAAGAACTGTTTATTCCACCCTTTAATCAACAACCAAGACCGTGGGCTAACGGTAAGGCGCTTGACTATGAAACCATAGGTCGGGGGTTCGATCCCCCATCCGACCAAAAAAAAATTGAATACATCCGCCCAACCCATTCTTGCTGACGTCATCTGGGGGCCACGTGGCGGCCTCTGGGCCTGCCACGTGGCAGCTTCTGATTGGCTGTGCAAAGAGAATATTCTCTGGAATATTCCAAGGAATATTCTACGGAATATTCCTTTTTTAAATTTTTTTTGAAAAATTAAAATTTCTAATGTTATGGACAAATTCTTCTTTTTGCCATAACTTCCTCATACGGCGACCGTTTTTCGAACCGTTTGCGGCGCCGGAATTGGGAAGACGAGCACTTTCCAGTTGTTCAACTTTGAACCAGTTCTAAGCACTTTAAATTTTGAGCATTTTACGACACTTAGGACATGAGCACCTGATCAGTGATGTCAACCTATTTCCAGAAGTGAGAAACTTGCCATTGACGTATGCAAGCCCCAAGGTACTAAAAGGGTGTTTCTAAGTCAACTTATTGGATAATGTGCTGATGTCGACAAGAGGCGACTCGTTGCAGGAGGGCCTTGATGTATCCCACATCAACGACACAAAAAAAGTGTAATAATTTTAGAGACAGAATGTAACTGATGACACAAGGTTCAAGAACGACGATCATGAAAAGGAAGGTTTATGAGTGTTGCAAAGGATGAGTTTTACTGAATGACTTCTCTTGAACATGTCAGTGACACTGAATGAATTGGCAGCATTGACCCAAAACCAAAGTGATGGATGGTGTGATAGACCATAGGTATGATAACCATCAAGCAGATAACCCAACCCAAATAGTCATGAAGATGAAGTGAAAGTGTCATGTTCAAGAGCGACATGCTACCATAAAGTGATTTATCCCTTTTCCCATTTTCCCTAGTCATTGCTGACTAGTACCTCTTTATTTTTTAACAAGCTTAAGGATGATAACATATACTTGTAGTATAATTCTACCCTGCAGGTGAATCCATTGCTATGTGATGTTTTAACGAGCCTAGCAAAGGTGAAACTCGGTCTTGTCATGATGGACAAGTTTGTCGCTATTTGATGTTTTAACGAGTTTAACGACAATGAGAACTCGATCCTTTTCATGTTTAGAGAGTTTGAAAAGGGACAAAAAGAAAACTCCACAAGTTCTTTTTCGTAAGTTTGTCTCTCAAGTCCGAAAAAGCATAAAATAATACAAGAGAGAACCTATTGACCATGTTCAATCAACATATTCCTTTTTTGTAAATAATCTATCTCAGTCTGGAAAAGGGTTAAACTTATACTGAGTAGATGTTGTTTCCAATCTGTTTACGAGCTGAAAAGGACAAGTGCTCAACAATATTTTCATGTTTCAAGAGTCTAAAAAGAGCTTAAAGAGGACTCCACTTAGAGGAATGAGTGGTGTCTAGGATAGCAACTGGTTCCGGTGATGTTGGAACTTCTCAAAACATGTTGATTTATGTGAAGATGCCGGCTAATAAGATCACTCATTGCAAATGTTCCTCAAATAGGGTAAAACAACCAAGTGAAAGCGTATGATCGGCCAAGCAGATAGTGACGATGGAAGGAGAAAAACCAAGGCTCATCTGACGGAAGAGGTTGATATAATGGAAATCACAAGGGTTAAAATGGAGATGGGTTCATTTTTACACAAGCTTGAACCATAGGGAACTATGCTTGGATTCAGTTTCATGTTTACACAAGCTTGAAACGAAAAACTATGCTTGGATTTAGTTTCATTTTTACACAAGCTTGAAACAAGAAAAAACAATGCTTGAAATTGGTTGACATGCCGCCAGCATGATGACTCAGTTCTAGGTGCATGCCCCCAAGCTTCATTGCATTCACCTAAGTAGACTACTCGTGGCTATTAGGTGGATGGAATGAAGGTTCATTTACGAGATCAAGTGAAAGACTCGACTAGGATTTTACGAGATCCAATCAAAGACTCGAATTGGAACTTTGCTCCAGGGGACCTTGTTTCATTTTTTAATGAGCTTGACACAAGACATGGAATTCTGCTCAGATTCCTTGTTTCATTTTTTAACGAGCTTGACACAAGACAAGGAACTATGATCTGGGACCTGTTTCATTTTTTAATGAGGTTGACATAGTAAAAGAACTATCCTCATATTCCTTGTTTCATTTTTTAATGAACTTGACACAAGACAAGGAACTATGCTCATACCCTTTGTTTCATTTTTTAATGAGGTTGACACAAGACCAGGAACTATCCTCATATTCCTTGTTTCATTTTTTAATAAGCTTGACAAAAGACAAGGAACTATGCTCATGGACCTGTTTCATTTTTAATGAAGTTGACACAGTAAAAGAACTATCCTCATATTCCTTGTTTCATTTTTTAACGAGCTTGACACAAGACAAGGAACTATGCTCAGAGAACCTGTTTCATTTTTTAATGAGGTTGACACAATAAAATAACCATCCTCATATTCCTTGTTTCTTTTTTTAACTTGCTTGACATAAGACAAGGAACTATGCTCATGATTCCTTGTTTCATTTTTTAACGAGGATGACACAAGACCAAGAACTATCCTCATGATTCCTTGATCATGACACATAAGAGGTCATGACTTCCAAGAGGTTCGCATTAGATGGGAGAAAAATGCTCTGGAAGGGATACGTAGCAAGGAATCCATTAGAGAGATTTGGTTCCAATGCCCCAAGTACATAATGCACAACATCATGGAATTGATTATCAGTTTATGTAGGCATGGAATAGGTTGCCACATAATTGACCCATGGCGGGGAAGATACCATTGGGACAATAGGACCATTTAGGGAAGATGGTTGACTTGAAGCCATATTTGGACCGGGAAATGAAAGTTAGTCAACGGTGAAAATCCTACCTTCATGGGGGAAACACATCACTCGAAAGAGTGTTGAAACAATAGCTCCCATGTCATAAACATAGTCGCACCCAAGAAGTAAACTGTAATCTAAAGGGCCTGGGACTACCATCACATTGAGATAAACAATTTTTCCTCCCAAAGTAATAGGCAATTGAGGAAGGATCCCTAATGGTTGACTGGTTTCTCTGTTAAAGGCCAACATATTCTGGGTAACAGACACAAGTGGTGGCGAACCGAGCACTTTCCAAGCATTGGAGGAAAGGATACTCACAAATGCACCTTCATCTATAATAGTTCCAGATACAATCATATTATAAACCTGTACTATGATCTGGAAAGGCACATAAGAAGGAAGACGACATCTTTCTACTCCATTCCAATCAAAAGAAGTGACCAGACTACTTGGAGGGGGTACCATAAGAACGGGATAATTAACCCCTTGAGTTATGAGAACAGGAGGATTTTCCTCCTGTCTTGATGGAACATGAGGGTTGCCTCCAAGCTCATTGGAATATGAAGAAGCGAAAGAATCTGAGTGGTATCATACTCACTCTCTACGAGAAATGTACGATTAACTGAAGGTGAAATCGGGTCAACTTTTTCCTTGACTTGAGATTGGTCATGTATAGACTCATGGGATTCACATTCAGAGAGAGTGGGTTTCATTGACGTTTGATTTGGGTCAGTCACTTCATAAACTAGTGAAGGATTAAGGGAGATTCTCCTGTAACCAGATGGAAGTCACTACGGAGAAGAAAGACGGTTATCCAACACTTTTTGGGCTCCATCCAGATAGGGACAAAGGTGAATGGGGTGATTCCCTTCGCATAACCTACAGGGAAACTTAACTTTACCCTTATTTCCATGAACTTTACTACCACTAGTTGATGGTGTGTCACCAACATGATCTCCAGAAGTTGATGACACAGGATGATGTGAATGAGAAGACCATTCTTCTAAGATCTAAGGAATACTAGAACAATTTCGAAGAAGATGGTCTCTCGTACAATGTTTGCAAGGATATTGAAGTTAGTGAGTCTTATCAGACGGTTTCTCATTAGAAGTTGCATTTGAAGCAATGGTTGCTTGGTTTCCCCCCTGTTGAATTTTCTTCTTCTTCTTCTTCTTCTTCTTATCCACCTAGTTACTAGTGTTAATAATTTCACCAGGAGAAGAGGAAGAAGAGGAGGAAGAAACAACTGATGAAGAAGGTAAAGGGTCAACTGGAGGTTAATTTTGTCTAGTTGTAGGAATACTCGATTGCAGAGAAATCACAACATTTTGAACCAAGGAGGTTGAGAACAACCATACTGGAAAGCCGATAGTAAGTCCTGGAAGGGACAATGTAGCCATATAAGGAGCACTAATATTTCCGAAAGGAGGAAAAGGACTAGGATTCCCATCAAAAGGAATTCCTTGATTGGTGGACTCTGGAGTCGTTGCCATATGTATCAACCTAAGATCAACTAAGGAGTGACGTGGAGGATGTCATCCACGGTCAATTAATTTATTTTAATCAAAATAACATAACAAAACATATCTAGGTAAAAATAACATAACATAACATATCTAGGCAAAAGGATTACCAAGTAACTGTGAACTACAATATACTGCCTCAGTAAACCAAGGACTTAACATCATGCAGGAAATCTCCCCAAACGTTGTGTTCGGTGTATCACAGTGTACAAGGCGGCCGACTCAGTTACCTAAGGATGGATAGCAACCTAATGTAGTCCTCCCATATATAACCGAAAGTACGTGGAGGTCCAATCCGTGTTAGTGTTGTCTAATGCGAAACCGCACAATGAGAGCATTCCTTTATACTTTACGTACTGTAACACTGCCCTATATACCTGAAAGTACGTGGACGAGCTACGATATACTTACGTACGTGGAATGAGGTATCACACTCGGAATGTATCACAGACAATTAATGATAACTGCTATGTTTTACGATGTTGGAACACGTCTCTAGCCTAGAACCTCTAAATGTTATTCGTTAGGTGACAATGCTCCATTAGGTTAATTGAGATAACTTTTAAGTTGATCTTGATTAAGAGTTTGTCTTTCAGGTTCACCACGTGATGTCTTTGAAATTCCTAGAATGCAACTATAGTGAGAAACATTCTTTTCATTTGATTTTGAACAATGAAAACCTTAACTACAAGGGATAGAGCAATGAGAATGTTTAATCAAAGAGAAAACAACACATCTAATGCAATTTCCATAAACTATTCCTACAAGCACACAAAAAACTCTAATTGCATAATGTAAGCTTTTCTTTTCAATTCTCTTACTGTTGAGATGAACACAAGGAAACTAATGCACATACAATCAATCAATCTTTTGCAAGAACGAAGACTTTACGATAGTTCCTTTTCGAAAGAAATGAAGACTTTACGACACTTTATTTTCAGCAAAGATTAATCGAGTATAAGCTAACTTTGACAATGAATTGATAATGATAAAGAAATCATTTAAGAAACACTAAAAAATAAAGGCCAAAGTAGGGATAGGAAGATAAATAAAACTTGATTTCAAAATCACAAGCATCATTGATCTTTCAACAAACAACAAGAGAAGCAACTTTGGAAAAAATCAGACCAAAGGTGGGCTTTTTAGCCTAAAAGGAATCAGTGCAGGCCAGAGAGGGAGACAGTGCACTGCAATGCACTATCTCTAAGGCAGGGGCTGCTCTGCAGCACATTGTGTCAAGACAAACACTACATTGGTGCCAGAGAGTCAATTCAAGAGACATTCAAGCACAATTTTTGACTAAAAACACTTCAAAAAGACTGAAATAAGATCAATAAAGCTAAGAAAAGTCTACTAGGGTGTGATATGATGAGGGTAAGCCACCAAGAATGACAGTCATTCCCTAGTGGAGTCACCAATTTGTTACATGGAATTTTCATCTATGGATAAACACATTTTCCCTAGGTGGGTGACTACACCTAGAACAACAGAAAGAAAGAAGTTTAACCTTTTCTTACAAAATACAGATGAGATGGAGGAACTTAATTGTTGCCTTTTGCTTCCTAAATCTCGTTTGAATCGCTCTTGTCGCTCCCACTTGAACTAAATCCGCTCAAAAGGTACCTACATCAAGAGAAACATAAACAAGAAACGATAAAAGAATACATGAACTATCGACTATAAAATAATGGAATCGAAGACATTAAAACACATAATCATCACAGATATGAACAATCATATGAGAAAAGGAATAAGCTCTTTATTAATGTAGAAGGAAGAGTATCACCCAATAAAGTTTGATTCTGTGCCACTCCTCCAGCTTCAGTCCATCCTCGCCACATCAAAAGCACAACACTCCAACAACATAACATTGCTTAACATAAACTCAATCCTCAAACCAACAGAATTTCCTTACAAACTTCAGATTCTAGCCCCCTTGATCACTATGATGAGTGCTCAATTTATAGGAAATGGAGGTGGTTTTGTCATAAATGAGGGTATTGAATGGCTTTCCAATCTTGGATTTAGTTTCCATGGAGCAAGGGATGAGAGGACAAGAGGTTAATGGATCCTTAGCCTATCCAATTTCAAGCTCATAAGAGGAGATAAGAGATGGGAACCTTCTAGAATCATCTAAAGTGAAGGCATATTCCTAGAACCCTATGCAAATTTTGCTCAATCTCGCCCAGTGTAGAGTAAAGAGGGCCTAAGTGCACTGCAGTGCAGGCCACAGTGGGCCTGCCTGCTTTGCAGCGCACTGTCTCAAGGCTTGGGCTGTTCTGGTGTCCCAAGGAGGCATTTCAGGAAGGCTTCAAGCCATGAAACTTTCATAGAAGGAGGCATTCAATGAGTTTACTTCTCTAGGACATGTAACAACTGAATTAGGGTTTGATGAGCCCTAAAAGTACTGATCTAAATGTCGAGAGTGATGTGACCAAATAGACTTGTAACAACCATGCTAGAAGGAAGGCATCCATACAACATCTAGGCTACAAAGGGTTGATATCAATGCCAACATGAGCTATCTACCATCATGAAACCAATGCCAACATCAACTAGCTGGATCCATGCACACCATAATTCCAACAAAATGAAAATGATTTCTTATCCTTTATTATAAAATAGTAATATAATTTTTTTTTATAGATTAATAAGTAATTCTAAGAAAGGAATGGCGAGAAAGAAGATACACCCCATTTTATTATGGAAGAAATATATGAAATCCAAAAATGAGATAAGGTTTACTTAAATTATCTCAAATAAAACTAAAATAACAAGAAGGATAAAGAAAATGTTCAACTTCAAGGGTCCATAAGTCATAGAGATTGAACCTAGAGTCTGATACCAAGTGCAAAGGCCTTCCCTATGACACATTTTTTTACTGAAGAAATAAAAAATGTGGTTAAGATTGGATTACAACCTTAAGCAAATAAGTATTTCAATTTAACTAATCATTAGCTAGGAACATCCATACCAATATCATGAAACACCTTAAACACCCATTGACATTAGAAATGTAGAGATATTAAGGCATTTACATCAACGTCCATGAATTTGAAATCATTCCACATATCATCTATTTTTACATTCTATTAACGATAGCCACAACAAAATCATGTAATAGAACATCATGAATATAACCGGAACCGTTCACCTGGATAGTAGATTCGATCTTTTCCTTGTCGTATTTGCACTCCCATGCTATTATCTACGTCCAAGAGTGAATGTTGATGTGCTTCGACCGAATGTTGGTGACCCACTAGTTGACCTCCCAACCTACTCCTTGGGTACTCTTCTTCCCTGCAGGCCCCCAAGCTGCAATGAGGTTATACAATAGAGGAAGTGGGGTAGATGATAGAGGTGAGAACTCCTTGGATCAAGAATACCCTCTTGAAAGACCTCCATCTCACCAAACTCAATATAGATCATAACCACTTCCAATTATTGTTATGAGGACAAATCACAAGTGCGGACACAAGAAATCTCCCTAGGTTTCCAACAAAACCTAGTAACAAGAAAACAATCAAGCTAATTCCTTCCCTGAATCTATATTTTCTTGAATCATAAGATAACAAGGTAAGAAAAGAAAATTCATACCTTATTATGACATGCTTGATGAAGATCCCCCTTTGTGCTTCAGTGCAACTCCTCCAAGCTTGAATCTAGACCTACAAACATGGAAAAAACAAAGGATCACAAGTATATGCAACATAAATGATTCAATAATTCAAACTAGTGATCAAGGAGACTAGTAACAAACATCATTCCAATAGACAAATAGAAATAACATAAACCATCCATGAAATTCATCAATTAATCCATTAAACAATGCAGTGAGAAGAAACGTTTGTTTGTATTAATTTCAGAAACATAAAATAATTACAAAACCTGTGCCTTGATGTTGTGAAGCTCCTCCCATTGATCTCAATCCTCTCCAAGAATGATAAGCTCTCCAACCTAATTCCTCCAGTATAAACTTACTCTTAGCAACCTCCTCTAACTCCCCCACCTATGGCTTGATTAATAGGCCAAAAGGAAGTAGTTTGAGATCCTTAGTCCAAGGATGAGATCCACTAAAACAGGGATGAGGGCTCCTTGAATAATGGGCATTAGTTCCATAAAAAAATGAGGGTAGGATTGAATAAACATGAGTTCGAGGATTTCTGTTGGGAATGATTCACCCAACAATGCTTCTAGATATCACTTTTTATTTTTATTTTTTATTGAGTCATGTGTGCACTTCACAGTGGAAGACAATGCACAGATATGCACAGTTTATAGTGGAAGAAACTGCACATGTGCAGATAATGCTCATAAAAAATGTGCATATGCTAAAAAACAGGGTTTTGTACCATGAGATCCATAAATTCTACTTTATTCAAGGTATATAAGTTGTTGACTTGCAAGGGAGTGCTTCATGACACTTGGATGGATGGTGATATATCCAATTTGATGATCATTTGTCATGGTGACAAAATAAAGTGTAACAATGACACAATCTCATCCATCCAACAATAGGCTAAGAAAAAAGTCCCTTCTCTCATGGCTTGCCCCTTCTTTTATTGGAGGCTTCATAGCTGACACTTGGCACTTCATGCATAATTAATTATTTTTATTAATCCAAAAATTTGATTATTCACCCACCCATGTGTCACCCTCTCACCAAGGCTCTCCAAAATTATTTACTTGTATTTTAATTCAAAAATAATATTTTTCCTCATCCCAACATGATCCCTTATTTCTTCTCCTAGATGTCTCTTGATTCCCCTTTTCTACTCGGTTTGTGTTCATTACTGAAGTCAACTGATAAGTCTCAGATTTGGTCCCCTAATTACCTCCTAATTTAACTCAATTTGTCTCTTAGATGGATATTCTTATGTTGTATCTTTCCACATGGAGATTCTCTAAATTTCTCTAGTTTAATTTAATAATATTTATTTTTATTCACCACCCTATTTTCTTAATGAATTTTAACTATTTTAGGATTAATCTTTCTAATTAACTTAGTGTCCCTCTTCCTACTTATGTACATTATCTGCCTAATGTTTTCCAACATGGGAAGGGTAGAGTTCTCAAGTGGTACAATATTTGTATTTCTTCCTATCCTCCCTTTACCCCAAGTTTTATTCTTGATTTAATTGCCTTGGTTGTAAAACCTTATTTACCACCTTATGTGAATTAGTAATATTTTCACATCTTGATTATATTCAATAGTTTCTTTTGATTCTAAGGGTTCCAATTTGGTCGTGCCCTTCAAGAACTTCCCTTTGAAGTTCCAAGTATGCCACACCTAACAATTTCTTCTTGATGCCAAGAGTGCCAAGTTAGTCGTGCCTCTCAAGAACTTTTCTTGAAGTTCCAAGGGTGTCATGCAACTTTCCCTTCAAGCATCTAGTGACTACGAGGAGAAAAACTAGGTGTGACTATGGAGACCGCTATCTCTCTTGTGTCACCCATTATAGTGAGACTAATGGTGTTGGGGATCAACAAATTTTCCTTAATGTGTGCCTCCTAGTAAAATCCTCATGAGCGACCTAATCCAAGGTCTACCCCGATGACATACTGATCTTCAAGGTGAAGGTATCCCAACACCTTCCAGCCCAAGTCATGGTGGGAGTGCTAGCGAGTGGAATTAGGGGCATTGTCCCACCCCTCTCATGAAGTTCCATCTATCTGTACATCCCCTCACCCATGTGTGAGTCATTACGCCAAGTAACTAGCATGTGCCTGCAACCACTATCATGTCATTAGAATTCATAGAAAATTTTCAAATTGAACTTTAACATTTCTTGGGACAATAGTATGTAATTCAAACCATACCATAGATTTCCGAATCATCACATGCAAGTGCATCTGGGTGGTCTCTTTCCACACTCAACGATCATCAATAACATTTGATTCATAATATTAGTCACCAATATATTTTTTTATGCTAAATTATCATCATGACATAATCACCAACATCTTTGTAACTATGAGCGAGAATTGATATAAAAAGACACATAATGAATCCATCATACGATTTGACATAGCCATAAAACATGTCCATCACAATTATTATTATCATAACATCAAACTGGAAAATTAATTGTTATCACATCCACTCATAGTAAGAATTAAATATTTGGATCCTCAACCTAAGGTCCTTAAAGAATAATGTATCAATGATAATGTCATATTAGGGTCAGATGTCTAGAGTGGGAACTACACTGAAATCATTGGGGTGACATCAACACTGAGGTGATGTCATACCCATGTCACCATTGTGCAAATCTATTTACTGAGCATGCCACCATATCTGCCACCTATACCAAACTGCCACGTATTGATTGTTGATTGGTGCCATGTGTCATCTGTTTTAGGGCAACTTTGCCACCTAAAAAGGCCAAATCTACATGCACGTGTCATCATCGCTACTACCATGTCACCAATGTTTACATCATGTGCCACCATGGCTCCACATGTGCTTCCACATCATCTCGTTGGGCCAGCATCACATACCACTTGTTTACTTCTAGTTAGTTAGCCCTAGTTCCACGTCACAATTTGTTGTGACTTTTCGTTTAGTTGATAGTCAACTTAAGGTTAGGTCATATGTCACGGTCACGATCTACGGTCACAATTTTTAATCACGTTGGGGAAAACCACCGCCAAAAACCATTTATGGTTTTGTGCCCCCCCCCCCCCACAATAATGGTTTCAAAAAGGGGGGGTTCTATATTTCACCATTGTCATCGATCTCACTATCAACAGGTTGGGAAAAACAACCCAACACATATGCCCCCATAGTTTAACTCGCAATAGGGACCCTACCCCTGCATTTTTCACAATTTGTCGGTGGGGATGCATGGCGCCAGATCTGGCCATGAACTCAACTTCCATTTAACCTCAACCTCTACTTCTTCTCCAAGAGATACATCATTTTTGGCCAAACACCAAATTAGTGCCAACATTGGAGGTCACTAACTCTTATCACCAAATTTAGCTCTGCAACCTTGGACTTTTGGTCGACAGACTTCAACTGGCCATATCTTTCCCTCTAAGACGTCATTTTCAAACTTCCACATATTTTTGTAAAGTTTTATTTAAGGACTATCAATTTGAGCTATTTCCAATATGATTTTGGTTGATCTAGTGATCCAAAAACTGATCTAAAGATGTGGCTCCTTAAACGCATGTTTCACTTGTTTATCATCTAGCCTACACACAACCAATATTTTCCAATCCATGACAATCCATAACTTCCTTTGACATTAATTCCAACATATTTCTAACATTATCCCCCTTGGAAACACTAAAAACATTGGAAACAATCATAAAAGCATATGCCAAGCAGTGAAAGCTTATATGAGCATGAGCATAATAATTATTAGAATTTCAACACTAGTTTCAACTCTTATACCTACACCAATTAACTGAATTATCCCCCTGTCTGAATAATTAAGTTTTCTTATCCTCCATGCAATGTTTGTACTTATTTCTCCCATAATTATGTAATGTTTTTCTTAATTCTCTCCCTTTGGCATCAATGGCAAAGATTCTCCCAATACAACCAATTTTCTCCTGTCATGCTAATGTTGTGGACTTGACAACTCCCTTTGGATATGTAGAGTTCTTATTAGTTGGCTTTCTTCCTCTTGGAGAATATTTACTGGAGGGAGGTAAGAGGGACTACTCCCAATCTCTGCCTTAAGTACTTAAATATCAACTACTTGTTCTTTTGTAGGTACATAATCCAATTTTACAATCTGATTTGCAACTTTCTCTTTGAGGAAATTGTACTTGATTGTAATATGCTTTGTCTTGGAGTGTAAAATAGGGTTATTGGACATGCTAATTTCACTTGTATTATATAGATTATTGGAATTGGCTGGTCATATATCACTTGCACATCTTGCAAGGTCTGCTTTATCCATAATAGCTAAGTGCAATAAGAATTTGTTGCTGTATATTTTGGTTCAACGTTAGAGAGATATTTAATCTTGCTTCTTACTCAACCATGAAACAAAACATTCACCAAGAAATAAAGCACCACCACTACTACTTTTTGGTCTGTCTACATCACCTACACAATCAAATTCAATAAAAGTAATTAGTAAAAATTATTTACCTTGGGGATACCAAAGTCCATAGTCCATTGTGGCTCTTAGAAATCTTAGAATCCTCTTTGTTGCTAGGGAGGTGACTTTGTCTGGGGGTTATTTGAAATCTTCCAACAAAACCAACTGCCTGCATGATGTCTGGTCTAGATGTTGTTAAGTATAAAAGGCTTCCAATAATAGATCTATATAAAGTCTGATCCACCTCTGGTGATTCATCAACCTTGTTGAGTATGCATCCAATGACCATTGGAATGCTTACCAAAGAACAGTCATCCATGCCAAATTTCTTCAAAACTTCCTTGAGATACTCGCCATGAGAAATAAAAATAACTTTTTTGTTTGTGTGATTTGCGAGCCAAGGAAATAAGAGAGTTCACCGAGCATTGACATTTCAAATTCAACCTTCATATCAGCTATAAACTGACAATTTTGATGATTTGAATCACTTGCAAATACTATATCATCAACATATACAACTACTACTAACAGTTTTCCATCAAAAGATTTCACATATAAATTGATATCATCTGCACCTATTTTCATAATTATCTAGCTTGGAGTATGAGGCTCTTGGGGCTTGCTTGAGACCATACATGGCATTTTTTAGCCTACAAACATAATTAGGTTTATCTAACATTTGAAAACCATCAGACTACTCAACATGGACTTCTTCCTTCAATTCTCCTTTTAAAAAAGGTGAATTTGACATCCATCTAATATATTTTAAGTTTCTTGAAACTTGCAAAATACAAGAACATCTGAATTGTTTCTAACCTTGCTTTTTTTCTTACCACTTCACCATTTTCATTCAATTTGTTCCCGAAGACACACTTCATGCCAATAACATTCTTATTTATTGATATTGGAACAGGCTCCGATGTGTGATTTTTCTCGATATGATCAAGCTCTTCCTTCACGGCCTTTAGCTAATTGTCATCTTGGTTGACCTGAGAAAAATTCTTTGGCCCTATGATGGATAAAAAAGCTACATGCCCTTGAGTAGGGGGGTTTATTAACTTTCTTCTTGTCTAAACACATGTATGCAAGTCAACAACAATTTGGTTAGTTAGGTCGTGTTTTTGTACATATATTGAAGGAAATTTGATTTTCGACTAATGGGATCTTCAATATCTTCATCTGTAACAACTTCATCATTGTCCTCATCATGGCTGACATGATCATTGAAGCTGATAGTTGTTGGTTGTTTGTCTTCAAACTCAATGTGCTCATCAACTTTGACATCAATACAATCAACTATTTTCCTTGAGTTCTTGTTGTAGCATATATATTCTTTGTTATTTTGAGAGTACCCAAGAAAAATACCTTCATCAACTCTTGCATTGAACTTACCAAGATTTTCATCATTCTTCTTGATATAACACTTTCTCCCAAATACTCTAAAATTCTTGACTTTAGCAAGTATTCCGTACCATAACTCATATGGGATTTTGTCACTATTTGGTCTAAAGTGTGCGTTGTTTAAAATTACCACTATTGTGTGTATTTCCTCAACCCAAAATATGTATGGTATACTTCTTTCTCCTATCATGGTTTTAGCCAACTGTTGGATAGATGTATTGGCTCTCTTCGCTACTCCATTCTAATGTGGAGTCTTTGTTATTGTAATTTGTCTTTTAATGCCTTGTTCTTTGAAAAAATAATTATATTATTTGGATGCAAACTCACCACCATTATTAGATCTTATGCATTTTATTTTATAGTTTGTCTTATTCTTATCCATATCCTTATAAGTCTTGAACTTTTCAAAGGCCTATGATTTTCTCTTAAAAATGTTACCAATGTCATTATGCTAAAATCATCAATGATAATCATGAAGTATAGTTTACATGAGGGTGACTGAGTTCTTGAAGGACCACACAAGTTCAGATATACCAATTGCAATGGTCCAGTGGTTGCATTCTCCTTGGATTTGAATGGCACTCATACTTGTTTTCTAATCTGACAAGATTTGTAAATGGTGTTTTTTGGCTTATGTAGCTTTGGTAGATCTCTAATAACATTCTTCTTTCCCAGCTTAACAATCTGATCAAAGTTCATATTTCCTAACATTCGATGGCACAACTAGCTCTCATATAGCTTAGTTAGACAACATTTCTTTGATTTTTCTTTTAGAACATAGACATTATTGTATGTCCTAAAAGCTTTAGCTACTACCTCCCGTGTGCCTGCATATTTGATTTGATAGTTATTTGATCTAAACAATGAATCATAGCATTGGTCACATATCTGGGAAACACTGAGTAAATTGTGCTTCAGGCCATCAACAAACAAAACATCCTTAGCCTTACCTCTGCCATTTACTAGGTTTACTATCCCTTTTTCGATGATCTTTCCTGGTGCATTATTTCCAAATATTACATTACCTTTGCTAACATGTTTTAATCATATAAACTTACTTTTGTCTCCTTACATGTTCTTGGAACAACCACTATCCACACATCATTGTTGTCTCCCTTCATTTTTAGTATATAAAAGTAGATTGCAACCTTCTTCATTTTCCTTTTTCTTCCATTCCTTGAGTTGTTGTCTTGATTGTTTAATTTTAGGAGCTGGCCTTTTGTTTCTAAGTCTGCAAATAGTTACTTTGTGGCCAAAATTCTGACAAATAGAACATTGAATAAAAATTTTCAAAGGAGAGAATGAATTGTTGAGTCTAATTTTTCTTCTCCTCTATCTAGAAAATGGTTATTAGACTGATAGTTTCTTCTTTGTGGAATGATCTACCTGAACATTAGGTTAACCATGTAATACACAACCATATGCCCATAATTAGTGAAAGTAAAACAATATCCTGGAAATACATCTTCGTACCTGGTAAAAGACTGATGTATGAAGCTTGTCTAGGCTTCTCCTTGAGGCAATTAAGCTTGTCCGCGGATTGAATTTCTTTGTGTGTTGTTAGTATTTTGCTGAGTCGAATTCAACTTGCTCTTTTTTATCTTGGAATGGCTAATTTACTTAAGGTTTTTCTGCACTAGTTGCATTATTCACAACTTGAACAAAGATAATAGCCATTTACCTTTAACATCAATTGTTGAGCTTGACTTGTTATAGTAAGTGATGGTATTTATGCATCAAGGACTTGTTGAAGCCCCGAAAATCGGGTCTACAACAAAGGGGATACCCGCCCGGTCTAGACCTTGGTTGGCAGATCCTTTTTCGTTTGGTATAGTGGGTCCGACTGGGGATATGGGACTAGTTTCCCAATTTCCGTGTGTGTATGAGAAAGACGAATATTTCTGTTTCTAACAGTTTCTAAATGGAATACTTCTATTCTAATTCTAATCTAATAATAAGGAAAATATATTCTAATAAACAGAAATATGTAAATCTACGCTACCCGGGGTGTGATCTTTCTTCTATGCGATCTAAAATGATTTCAAACAACAACTGGTAATAAAGATTATTCAGCGATTATGAGAAAATAATTCAATACAGATGAACCACTTCGTATAAAAAGTTAGACGAAACAGTTGTGAAAAACATATCGCATAATGAGCTATTCATACACTAAGCATAAATAAATAGCTATCACCGTACAAAAGTGCCAAATGATAACTCAAGCATTCATACAATAACACAACTGAACTGGAAATAACACAAGGCAGAAATAGTTAAGAGATAGAAATACCATTTATAACTAGTCCTACTCATGAGCTTCAAGCAATAACGATTTATTTCTCCTTGATCAAATATCCACTAAGAGTACAAAAGTGCAACATCAGTAGCAGATATCAAATGCAAACATTAATAAACCCTGTTCCATTCATTCATCAAAACCTCCTTAGAGGGTACAGAAGTGCATGTTCTGGGGATAAGTTTTTGATAAATTTCAGGACCCTTCTCTAAATGCATGAGAAGGGTTTAAATACTACTAACTAATTCTAAAAATAAATTATTACAAAAATATAGGATGCGGTGTAAATGACCGTCCTCTTTTCAGGAAAATAAAACAAAATTAAAGCTAAAATTAAATAACACTAAACTACTTCTGTATTTGGTCTTTGAAATCGCACGCATGCAGCATCTGTTTGAGAAGAGTCGGCTGGCTGACCTCCGCTTTTAACTGAGCTGAGAAAACAGAATCGACAAGAGCTGGCGCCATTTTTTCGGCCGAATTGATGATACACTTCACAATCATCCACTGGCTATGTGGCTTTACCAAGTATGCCCAGTAATAATCCCAGTTCAACTTGGTTAACCCTTGGATTTCTTTTGCCTTTTCTTGAGCTCTCTATTTCCAATCTACTCTAGTTGCTTTCTTACGATTTTCGGGACTTGCAAGTGACTGGGCAACCAACATATTTCCTTTTCTAGAAATTTTTCTCCGGAAACTGCCTCCGTTTCTTGATCCGGGTTTCCTTGATGCGTTTTTCGCCTTTTACGCTTTTTCCTTCTAGCAGATATAAAGTTCAAAATTTTTTAACATAACAGTTCCGTAAGCTCTTGACCCTGAGTTTTAAACTGTCTATTTCTGATATCTGTGCTATCCAGTATCCACTTCACCATGTCTGTATATGGGAGAATTTTAGGCCTTACTGCTATCCGGTGTAAGAAATGAGCAAGCTAGCTCTGTAATGGATGCTTCAGAAGAACCATTTGAGCCCGCGGTAGCAACTACTTCCATTACTCTGGGATTTTCCTCTTCGAGCAGATTATACATGCCTTCCCACGTAGCTATTCCCACGTCTTTGTTACAGGCATTGTCTGTATATAGGGGTGCCATTTCCTTTTCTTCAGTGCTCGGGGCTTTTCTTTTATTTCCCATTTTATCTTGTGTATTGCTTTGTATTGGCCTCTGTTCTCCGTTCCTGTAATTCACAAATGAAGCGAACATGAATGACAAGGAAGGGTGATGGGAAAGTTTAAAATGCCGCAGACATACCAAGTATACCACCTTACGTGAAATGATACTTTGAAAAGCACGCACCCATATTCCATTAATAACTGACAACTAACTCATTTATTAGCATTAATGCACATAACCAGGTGTCAGCTTATGGAAAATACTTTTCTTGAATAGCGTGCCCAAAAGATCTGCGATGGAGCGATTTTGTGATTTGCTTCACAACATCGCAGATCGCAACATCGCAACATCGCAATATCGCAGAATCGCAAAATTGGCGACTCATGACATTGCATTATCGTATTATCGCTGCATCGCTGTATCGCAAAATCGCAATATCGCAATATCGCAAATCGCAACATCGCAATATCGCAGAATGTTATGCATGACAATCTTTGTTAACCTATTTTTTGTGAAATGCGATTTGGCAATCAACGTCATCGCATATCGGCAAATTGAAGTGTTTCAATGTGAGTTGTGCTGAATGCGATGCGATATCTATTTATTATCACATATCGTGATCTCGCAAATGTTGGAATTGTGCTTGTAAGGTGGCATCCCGCTATCTTATGCGATGCGATATTTCCTAAGGAAAGATTTGCATTTTACCTTATCATAAAACTTAGCTTTTTTAGATTTTCCAAGGGAGGTTTCCTAAGCTTATGATGGTAGTTTTATTTGAAAAGGAAATTTAACCACCACTTTGATTTCTTAGATTTTTAACTAAGGGTCTCCACTTATTTAGTATTAGGAATAACACTAAATAAGAAGGGGGGTTGTTGATGGCCACAACAATTGGCGATTCACTTAGAAGAACCAGTTATCTCTGCTGTTTTTTTTTTAATTTTCAAAACTTCCAAAACAGAAAATTTTTTAGAAAGTTAAACTTTATTATAGAAAGATAAAGTACATTATACTTTAACCTGTCAATGACATTTTGTTTCAACTATTTTCAACTTTGATTATTTGCTGCCTCAAGCTAGTCCTTGTATTTACATCAGTCATTACTTGGCTTGTAAAGGTAAAACAAAGTCTTCTCTGTAAACCAGTTTTAAATATGCTCATTTGTCGTAGGTAGAGCCTCTGCTGCCAGCAGGCATTTATAGCCTTGACAAGGTTACCTGTTACCCAGCAATGATCCTTTATCCTACTTAAAGAAACCTACAATTCCCAAAGAAGAATCCACATCCACACTTATTGCTTTAATTTTCTTTTTTATTCTTAAAGAGCAATGTCTTGGTTTGGTAGCCAATTTATGACACCGTCATTCACTGATTTATAACTTTGCTGAACAAGTTGGCTCGTGATGAGACCCCTTGTCTTTTGATTGCAACAATCTTGAGTCTTTGCCCTGTTGTGTATGTAGTATTGGCAAAGCCAGCAAGTTATAATATCTGTGATTATGATAAGCCAGCTTGTGATGAGACCTCTCACTCTTTAAGATAAAGTGTATCCTTGGATTGTTCCTCTAAAAGTTGTGATTTCCCTAGTAGGGAGGAAGTCATTGTTTCCTTAAGATAGCTCTGGACGACAATAGTAGAGTTTTTGGAAATAGGTGTTCTACAGAGAATATTTATTTTGTTATTGATACTTTTCATTGCACTGATATAAAACAATTTCTCACTAAAGGTTGTGTCCATCAAATTTTATGAAGTTGAAACTAGTATCATATCTAGGCTAGAGTTTTTAGCTGTATCTTTCAATAATAAAGATCAATTTTCCAAAAGATTTGCTATTTATACAAGCGAAATATCAAAATCTAGAAGAGAATTTGTGTCTTTCTCGTGAATCTCAAAAGTAACCATTCACAACCGGTTTTATTATGAAAAGGAAAACCACTATTCTACAAAAATAGAAGATTGATCTTCTATGGAAAATATTTCTTAAGAATTTGACCATTAACAGGTAGAGAATCTCTCTTCCCTGTTAAATCTTGTAACATGAAGGTCGACGGACCTATGACTTCTACAATTTGAAAAGGGCCAAGCCACATTCTTCGAAATTTTGTATGTTTTCCCTTTTCCTCATGAGCCTTGTCCCATTTTAAAACTAGATCTCCCTTTTGAAAATCTTTTCTGGATACCATATTGGAATCAAAATAGGCTTTCACCAATGCTTGATGATGAGCGTGATTTACTTTATCCTGTTCTCGTTGTTCTTCTAATTTAATTAATTCCAGTTGCCTAAGTTGTAAAGAAGAAGTTGGTACTTCATCAATATATTGAACCAAGGCTAAAGAGGGAATTGCCAGATGTGTTGGAAGAACTACTTCTTTCCCATAAACTAAATTAAAGGGAGAAGTGCCGATAGAGGCTTTCTGCGTTATTCGATCTGCCCATAAAGCATACATTAAAGACTTATGCCAATTCTTATGATTTTGGTCAATGGTTCTTTTGATGATTCTGATTAAGTTCTTATTTGTGGACTCAGCTAAACCATTGCCCTGCAGATAGTAATTGGCAGAATATTTAAGTTTGAAACCTCTTTTGAGTGCAAACTCAGTCATTGCATTTCCAGAAAAGTATGATGCATTATCAAACATTAAAGTGGAAGGCAATCCAAACCTGGTGATTATGAACTGATCTATGAATTCAATGATATTTTCAGCGTTAGCCATCTTGAGTGGAACTACTTCTACCCATTTGGTAAAGTAATCTGTTGCTGTAAGGATGTATCTATGCTGTTTAGAAGAGTGAGGAATGATCTCACCTATTATGTCCAATCCCCATTGATCGAAAGGCTGTTCAATAGTAACTGGTTGCAGTGGCAAGGATGGTTTCTTTTGTCTTCCAGCAGCAGTTTGGCAGACTTGACATTTCCTTACGTAGTTATGTGCATCTTTGAATAACGTGGGCCAGTAATAGCCTGTGCATAAGATCTTATGAGCAGTTGCATCTCCAGCATAGTGTCCACCTGCTGGCCCATCGTGGAGTTCTTGCAAAACTTTTTTATCTTCAACTTTCTCAAGACATCTAAGTAGAACAGAATCATAATTAATTCTGAAAAGAACGTCATTTACAAGTTGATATTGTTTGGCTTTTAACCTCAGGGCTCTTTTCTTGGTGTGATCAAGATTTGGAGGAGCATATCCATTTTTTAAATAATAAATAATATCAACATATAATGACTCAACATCGTTTAGGATTACCTTGTACACTTGTACCTCTTCAGATGGAATTTCGGGTATTAGCGATGCTCCTACCAGCATTTTGCAAAAGCCTTGGCCTTTTACAATACTTGCTGGTTTGATTTCTACGTCGTATTCTTGTAAGGCAGTAACCCAATTGGCCCTTTTCTCACCCACATCCTTCTGTACTAGAAGATTTCTTACCGCTGGGAACGGTACTATGATCTTGGTATGTGTTTTGAGTAAGAAAGGTATGAAATATTTAATTGCTTTAAAAACAGCATAAGCTTGTTTCTCCACATCTGAATAATTCAATTCAGCACCTTGTAAATTGGAACTTAAAAAAGAAATTGGGGCTTCCGCCTTTTCTTGGTTTGCTTGAGTGAGTATCACAGCATATGATTTATCTGAGGCAAAAGTATACAAAATAAAAGGATCGGAAAAATTCAGAGTTGCTAATGATGGAGCATTAATAATGGCTTGTTTGATCAGATTGAATGCCTCATGTTCATCTTGGCCCCATTTAAAGTTTGCGTTCTTTTTAATCATGGCTTGTAAAGGAGACATAATTATTGAAAAGTCTGGGACGAATCGCTTTACAAAGTTGATCTGGCCAAGGAAAGATTGCATGGCTTTCTTGTTGTGTGGTAGGGGGACTACGGAAATTTCCTTGATTCTGTCAGGATCAATGTGAATTCCAGATTTTGACACAATGAATCCTAGAAGCTTTCCTTCACTCAATGCGAAAAAGGATTTTTTCGGGTTAAGCGAAATCCCATACCTTAAACAACGTTGGAAGATTTGTTTTAAATCCCTGAGATGGTTGTTTCGTTTCTTGGAATAAACAGTTATATCATCCAAATAGATTACCACTGATTTGTTAACTAACCCTTTGAATGCAATGTCCATGGCTCTCTGAAATGTGGCACCCGCGTTAATCAAACCAAATGGCATCTTTTGATATGCGTATGTGCCCCATTTAGTTCTGAATGTAGTTTTCAATTGATCGTCGGGATGTACCAGCACTTGGTTGTATCTTGAGAATCCATCCAAGAATGAAATTAGTTCTGAGCCCACAACTGCCTGCAGTATTTGTTCCATGGGAGGTAAAGGAAAATTATCCTTTTGGTAGGCCTTGTTAAGGTTTCGAAAATCAATGCAGATTCTGATATCTCTGTTTTTCTTTCTAACAGGTACCATATTGGAGACCTATTTAGAATGTCTAACGGGAAAGATTATTTTGGCTTTCAATAACTTGTTGAGTTCAGTTTTGATTTGATTTTCTAAATTTGGATGGATCTTTCTCAACTTCTGTTGGACAGGTCTTTCATTATCGATCATTGGGATAGTATGCTGGATGATGGAGGTGTCGTACGTTTTGAGTTCATCATAATTCCAGGCAAAAACACCTTTGTATTGTTTCAAGAGACGAATATATGCTAATTTCTCTTCAGGGGCTAGGCCGAGGCCTAGGTTGATGTTCTGTGGTTTAGCATCAGTTCCTAGATTTACTAATTCATAATTCAAAGTTGAACTTTGGAGTTTTGAATTAGTAGATCTTTTGAATCGATCTTTCAAATCATAAAGGTCTTCTAATTTGACTACTGATTTAGGTATAGCATTGTTAGTACTATCCTGTTGCAATTGTTGGTCATGTTGGTCTTCGTCAATTATTTGATTGGTGTAGGATCCTTCAGATGTGAGAAAACTCACGATATCAGGATCGTCATTGAAAATCCTCCAATTGGTGATGTTATCTCAGATAGATGGTCTAAAAATTAACTCAATTGAAAATCGGTCAGGGCTAAAATCTTCTGAAGGAATGAGCTTGGAAGCTACGTTGGCTAAGAGGTCTGCGCTAGCATTCTGGAGTCTGGGAATTGACGAAATATTAAATGCTATAAAATGTTCAGTCAGATCTTGAACTAAAGATTGATAATGCTTTAAATGACCTGATAAACAATGTATAGTATTACGTACCTGTCTGATTACAATTTCAGAATCTCCGAAAACTTGTAGGTATTTGACGTCTAATCGGATTGCCTTGTACAACTCTTGGACTAGAGCTTCGTATTATGTGGTATTGTTGGTGCATTCGAATTCGAGTCTACAAGTTAGCATGGTCTTATCTCCCTCCAGGCTTACTAATACACATCCTGCTCCTGCTCCTTCGTTGGACTTAGAACCATCAAAAAATAGTTTCCAAAACAAAGATTTATTTACAGGACTATCTATAAAACTAATGCATTTAGAACTATCTGTTTGAGAAAAAATTTCTACTTGAGATAAAACAGAATGTTCTAAGTAAGGTGAAGAATGAGCATTAAAATTTCCTAGGAAAGAATCTACTGAATAGTTTCCAATGATGTTAGAATTATATGCTACTGGTTCGTTTTCTCCCTCGAGTTCTGTTACTATGTATTTATGATGTCGTTCACGTTCAACTTTTATTTGGTTGGGTTTACCATTGTAAGGGAGCCACATGTGCGACCAATCAGTTGCAAAGTATCCGTGAATTTTTTCTGACCAATCTCTGCTAAGAATTAGGCCATAAAATTCAAGAATATCAGCAACTAAAATGTCGATAACTTGACATACCTTTGGGTTGGATGACAACCTTATGGTAACCTGATTTAACTCGCCAATCACTTCGACTTGCGATCGATCTAGCTGAACTATGCGCACAACGGATTTCTGTGGTTGAACATTCAATTTTGCACAAATTGATCTTGGTAAAATATTTGATGAAGCTCCAGAATCCACTAAACAATTATGCACATTTTTATTGAAAATTTCATAGGTAAGGAGAAATGGGGGAGTATGCGATCTCGATCTTCCTCCAATTAATGCGATATCATTTGGATCAACTTTATTCATCGTACTAGTTGGAGGTCTTCCCATATCATGAGAAGCTTGAGAGATTACAACAGCTGGTAAAGGTGCAACTGGTACAGCATGCAATTCTTTCAGAAGTACTTTCTGCTGGTGCTTTAACTTGCTCAATTCAAAAAGAGTAATATTGGCCCTAGTCTTTTTCATGTCTTCTACAATATTATACTCCATTTCATCAGAAATTATTAGCATTTTAGATGGAGTAGATGTGTCTGTTTGGACTAGGCTGGTTTGAGTCGCTTTAGGTGATGTTTTCTTGGCTGCGACTTTATCCTTAGTCATTGAGCTTGCGCTCTTTGGCTTAGGTGTAGATTGAGGAGGATCAAGTTGATTTCTGCTATGAGTACTAACCGGGAATGCCTCCTGATCCTCTTCATTTGGGAGGATGAAATCCCACATACCTTGTAATTCTACAACTTCTTCTTCATCGGTATGTTCTTCAGTAACATTTTCCTCTTCCTCTTCTTCTGATTCATCATTTGAAATAGCGTTAGGGGGTTTGGAATCGGTTGAAGGATTTCTTTTAAAAGGCCTGTATGGCTTTTTAGAAGATGTTTTTGCTACCTACTTCTTAATGTCGACCATTTCGTTAGACATGGTCTTCAAAACTTTTTGTAATCCTTCTAAATCAAATGGATCTTTCGATTGTTTTTTCTTGGGATCTTCTTTGAATGATACCTTCTTAGATTTTCGTTCTTCCATCGCATTTTTCTTTTCTAAGGCCGTAATACGTTTCTCTACTGATATTGCTTCCTTCATGTTTTCAACTAAGGTTGGTTTGTTAGCCCTATCAACAAAGATTGCTAAGTTTGATGGTAAAGCAGTAATGTACCATTCACTTCGCACTTCTTCACTAGGCTGAGAAGCAGTAGGAATTTTGTTTAAGATTTTATTGAAATGTAAATTGAAATCTTTGATAGGTTCTCTTGACTCGGCCCTAAGGTTGGACAAGTCATTGATCAATGTTGCTGTAGACCTGTCATCACCAAACTTGGTCAAGAATTGTTCTTGGAAGATGTCCCAACTAGTAATAGATCCAGATGGTAACGAGAAATACCATGATCTGGCTGTTCCTTGCAGAGTATAAGGGAAAAGTCGAACAACAACATCCTCATTAACAACTCCATTGAGATTTATGGACAACATGAAGTTATTTATATGTTCTTCTGCTAGCATGCCTGCCTCAGGATTAAACTTAGGCAACCATTTTTCAGGATGGGCCGGTATCTGACTCAAGGGTGCAGGCATTAGGACTACCCTTGGGTTATTCCATGGAGATTAGGCCATTGCTGAACTACTAACAGAGGAAAGTGCAGAAGATGATCCTTGTGGTTGAGAAGATGAAGATATTATGACTCTAGATGGTTGAGAAGGAGTTGAGGAAGTTGCAATAGGCTGATGGACGATGATCTGAAGTGGAGGAGTGGATGGTTGACTTCTCGGTGAAGAGGTTGAGATGGATGATGATGATCAAAGAGTCTCACTATCAGATTCTTTAGGAGACTTCCTTGCTCTCTTCCTAGTAGGTAGAGGTAATTCGGTTGGCTGAACACCAAACTTTTTGCTTTTTAACCTGGTAAGAGGATGAGCAGGGTTATATTGCGAAGTCACGCTGCCTTGAGATTTATCAGATTTCTGAGGAGATATAGAAAATCGTTGGGGTTTGTGAATCAAAGATTCAACTTCAGGAGGTTCAATAGTAGATTGTTCTGAAATGTCAGGGTTTGTAGCAGCGGTTGTTGATCTAGTGACTTCTGACTCTGGATTTAAGGTTCCTGAATGCAATGGAGAAGTCGGAGGAGATAGTGAGGGTGATTTACTCTCAGAATGGTATTTAGATTTAGATTTACTTGCCATTCACAGTTCGAGGCCCTCCTTCTAACGCCAAATATGTTGAAGCCCTGAAAATCGGGTCTACAACAAGGGGGATACCCGCCCGATCCAGACCTTGGTTGGCAGCTCCTTTTCCGTTTGGTATAGCGGGTCCGACTGGGGATATGGGACTAGTTTCCCAATTTCTGTGTGTGTGTGAGAAAGATGAATATTTATGTTTCTAACAATTTCTAAATGGACTACTTCTATTCTAATTCTAATCTAATAATAAGGAAAATATATTATAATAAACAGAAATATGTAAATCTACGCTACCAGGGGTGTGATCTTTCTTCTATGTGATCTAAAATGATTTCAAACAACAACTAGTAATAAAGATTATTAAGCTATTATGAGAAAAGAATTCAATACAGAATAACCACTTCGTATAAAAAGTTAGACGAAACAGTTGTGAAAAACATATCGCATAATGAGCTATTCATACACTAAGCATAAATAAATAGCTATCACCATACAAAAGTGCCAAATGATAACTCAAGCATTCATACATTAATATATAAATAACTGAACTGGAAATCACTCTAACACAAGGCAGAAATAGTTAAGAGATAGAAATACCATTTATAACTAGTCCTACTCATGAGCTTCAAGCGATAACGATTTATTTCTCCTTGATCAAATATCCACTAAGAGTACAAAAGTGCAACATCAGTAGCAGATATCAAATGCAAACATTAATAAACCCTGTTCCATTCATTCATCAAAACCTCCTCAGAGGGTATAGAAGTGCATGTTCTGGGGATAAGTTTTTGATAAATTTCAGGACCCTTCTCTAAATGCATGAGAAGGGTTTAAATACTACTAACTAATTCTAAAAATAAATTATTACAAAAATATAGGATGCGGTTTAAATGACCGTCCTCTTTTCAGGAAAATAAAACAAAATTAAAGCTAAAATTAAATCTAACACTAAACTACTTCTGTATTTGGTCCTTGAAATCGCACGCATGCAACATCTGTTTGAGAAGAGTCGGTTGGTTGACCTTCGCTTTTAACTGAGCTGAGAAAACATAATCGACAAGAGCTGGCACCATTTTTTCGGCCGAATTAATGATACACTTCACAGTCATCTACTGGCTATGTGGCTTTACCAAGTATGCCCAGTAATAATCCTAGTTCAACTTGGTTAACCCTTGGATTGCTTTTGCCTTTTCTTGAGCTCTTTGTTTCCAATCTGCTCTAGTTGCTTTCTTGCGATTTTCGGGACTTGCAAGTGACTGGGCAACCAGCATATTTCCTTTTCTAGAAATTTTTCTCAGCGATGCGCGATTAGCACTAGTCGCTAATCGCGCATCGAAAACTGCCTCCGTTTCTTGATCCGGGTTTCCTTGATGCGTTTTTCGCCTTTTACGCTTTTTCCTTCCAGCAGATATAAAGTTCAAAATTTGTAAACATAACAGTTTGTAAGCTCTTGACCCTGAGTTTTAAATTGCCTATTTCTGATAACTGTGCTATCCAGTATCCACTTCACCATGTCTGTATATGGGAGAATTTTAGGCCTTACTGCTATCTGGTGTAAGAATGAGCAAGCTAGCTCTGTAAGGGATGCTTCAGAAGAACCATTTGAGCCCGCGGTAGCAACTACTTCCATTACTCTGGGATTCTCCTCTTCGAGCAGATTATACATGCCTTCCCACGTAGCTATTCCCGCGTCTCTGTTACAGGCCGTGTCTGTATATAGGGGCGCCATTTCCTTTTCTTTAGTGCTCGGGGCTTTGCTTTTCTTTCCCATTTTATCTTGCGTATTGCTTTGTATTGGCCTCTGTTCTCCGTTCCTGTAATTCACAAATGAAGCGAACATGAATGATAAGGAAGGGTGATGGGAAAGTTTAAAATGCCGCAGACATACCAAGTATACCACCTTACGTGAAATGATTCTTTGAAAAGCATGCACCCATATTCCATTAATAACTGACAACTAACTCATTTATTAGCATTAAAGCGCATAACCAGGTGTCAGCTTATGGAAAATACTTTTCTTGAATAGCGTGCCCAAAAGATCTGCGATGGAGCGATTTTGTGATTTGCTTCGCAACATCGCAGATCACAACATTGCAACATCGCAACATCGCAGAATCACAAAGTTAACGACTCATGACATTGCATTATCGTATTATCGCTGCATCGTTGTATCGCGAAATCGCAATATCGCAATATCGCAAATCGCAAATCGCAACATTGCAGCATCGCAATATCGCAGAATGTTATGCATGACAATCTTTGTTAACCTATTTTCTGCGAAATGCGATCTGGTGATCAGCGTCATCGCATATCAGCAAATTGAAGTGTTTCAATGTGAGCTGTGCTGAATGCGATGCGATATCTATTTATTATCGCATATCGCGATCTCGCAAATGTTGGAATTGTGCTTGTAAGGTGGCATCCCGCTATCTTATGCGATGCGATATTTCCTAAGGAAAGATTTGCATTTTACCTTATCATAAAACTTAGCTTTTTTACATTTTCCAAGGGAGGTTTCCTAAGCTTATGATGGTAATTTTATTTGAAAAGGAAATTTAACCACCACTTTGATTTCTTAGATTTTTAACTAAGGGTCCCCACTTATTTAGTATTAGGAATAACACTAAATAAGAAGGGGGGTTGTTGCTGGCCATAACAGGACCTCACTCAAACAATTAGTCCCTTTGCCAAAATTTTCATTGAAGCTCATCTTGGTTTTAGCATTTTCAAGTTCTTTTCTCAGAGAAACAAATTCTTCTTCAAGGTTTTCACATGCTTGATTTTTCTCATTGAGTTGTTGATTTATAGTTTCTTTGATTTTATTAACTTCTTCTATTTGTAGGAGTAGAGGTTCAATAACTTTAGCTTTATGATTTATCAACAATTCATTTTATGCTATGTTCTTCTTCCTTAGCCTTTTGATCTTTTCAAGGGCATTATCAACTCACCTTCAAGGTCAACTTCGACCTCTTCTCCATCAAACTCAACAAATTCTATTTCTAAATTGTTTATGTCCATGAGCATAAATTCTTTTAAGATTTCATGAGTTATGTCCTCATTTTATGGTTGGATATCTTCACTCTCAGAGGAGTTGGAGCTTTGGGTGTAGAAAAATTTCTTCTTTGGCCTCTTCTCCTTTTTAACATTTCTATACTTGTTCTTAGATTCATGCTCATTCTTCTTCTTGTCCAGACACTTAAAAGCATATTAACCTACTTTACCACAATTAAAGAACTTAAAAGGTATCTTACCTTTGTACTTGGCTCAACCTCTCTTAAACTTTATCACAAACTTGGCCTCCTCTTCATCTGATTCACAACATGAGTCATTATGTTCTTCCTTGGACTTCTTATCTTCTTTGAAGGTTGAATCCCTTAGAAATATTCATCTCATAGACAACAAAAATGCCAAGTAATTGATCTAATGTAAGAGACTTGATGTTTATCATTTCCTCAATGACTGAAACTTTAGGATTAAATCTCTTAGGGAGAGATCTCAACATCTTTTGGATTGGTGTTGGCTCTTTTAGTTCTTCATCAATACCTCTTATTGTATTCACAATTTCATCAACTCTAAAGAATTATTTTGAAATATCTTCATCATCATGCATTTTAAAAGACTTAAATTGCATTCTAAAACCCTTAAGTTTAGCTTCCTTTAACTTTATGTCACCTTCATAGCAGCTTCTGATTTTGTCCCATATTGATTTTGCAGTAATGCAATCCATAACCTTGATAATTTATGATTCAGGTATGCCAACAAGTAGAGCATTCATAGCCTTAGCATTGCACGTAAATTCAATCTCTCATATTTAGTAATCAAGGCTTTAAGATTTTGATATTCTTCTTCTACTGTGTCCCATACATCAACACCAAGAGATTGAATATATCTTTTCATCCTTACTTTCCAAAAAACATAGTTTGTTCCATTGAACATAGGTGCCCTGTTGGTCTATCCTCCTTCCTAGTTTTCCATAATACTTGATATTTTTTCTAGTTGTCAAATTGATCTCGAAGTAACCATGGCTCTAATACTAATTGTTAGAAACAAAGACAATACTGAGAGGGGAGGTGAATCTTTATTGTGAGAATTTAAAACTTTCTTTCACAAAGTAAAGAACATTAAACACCAATAATCTCTTTAACAATTATTCATGTAAACATCATTATTAATCAACACAAGAAGCACATATGAAACACATAAAGAACTCAATATTTTCTTCAATTTCTTTTACAAAGGAAAGCTTCAACTTGTTGTTAAATCAATTGGTAGGCTTCAACCTTCTTGAGAGAAACAACCCCTACGTTTATCAACTACCACTGAAAGGATCTGCAACCCCTGATTTGCAAGCTACAACTCGCCAGACCTCCTTAGTGTTAGAAAATCTGAAAGGAAGAAATATTTTCTTATGTTGATAATTACTTGAGAAATCTCAGTGTTTTTATTAACTTCTTTATTTTTTTCCTCTATCTTTGTTTCATCAAGAAATTACCAAAATTAAAACATGAAGACCAATGGACACCAAATGTAGGCACTCATCCAGGGCTAAAACCCATTTATAAGGGAAAACCCAGTCAAAACTCTTCCTTCAATAGATTCAAATTGAGATAGACCAAAACCCTAGACAAAAAGACCTTCCTCCTCCACCAAGTCAGCTCTTCCTTCTGATAAATGATATCTTCCAAAGTTACTAAGTGCCAACTTCTCAAATGCAACTTCAACCCAGAATTTTGACCCCCATCTTCAGAAATTCGACCCATCTTTAGGACCATAGTTTAAATCTTAGTAACTTCAGTAGCTTCAGCCTTGATGTAGCTTCAAAACTTCGATGCAAATTCACAGCTTCAACCTTGTGGCAACTTCACAACTTCCATGGAGCTTCACAGTTTCAATGCAGTTTCCCAGGTTCGATGCAACTTCAAAATTTCGTTGCACATGAGAGAGAGAGAGAGAGACCCAAAAAAATTGGTTCCAACTTACTTCTTGAACTTCGCACTACCGTAATTCCCAACTATTGTAATTCGAACTTGTGTGAGACGTGTTTCCAAATGAGTTGAGTTGCTCCAATATATAGTGAGTTTGTGAGGTCGAATTCCCTTGTTGAGCCGAATTGTCCTTCCTTGAGGCTGACTTGGTGGAGGAGGCCTACATACCTATTTTACAATAAAATAAATTTCTTTCTTGACAAATAAATCCCAAGAAGGGTTCTTTACATTATGACATGGACAAGGACACTTGGCATAAAGCCTATAAGCCTACAAGGAGGCTTTGACCTATAAACAATTGACCCAAGCATGAAACCCATGCTTTAATAATTCAATTTCTTTAATAATCCAATTTATTTTTCTTTCTTTTGATAAATATATTACATTGTGACTCTAGTACAATTATATAGACCGAAACTAGTTACATTATTCAACACCCCCTCTAAGGTGGTATTCATAATTACAAATATTTAGAGGTACATGGAATATCTCCAAACTGAACTACAAAGAGTTCTAGCACACTAAGTATTGCAGACTACTATCCAGGTGGGACGAAGATGGACTCAAGCTTTTAGCTAGTCTAGGTACCACTAGGGTTACTTACTAACCATCAACCCAGGGATCTAGGTGTGTATCCAAGGTTGGAGCTCCATGACCAATGCTACCCTCCCTCTTCAAGATCTAGACATCAACACATAGGCTGGCCAGATGTCCTCCCAAGGATTTTCCATTAGATGCTTCATATCTTCTAAACTAGATATATCCATTTGTCTAAGCATGCTTCTAAAATGTTAAACCTTCTTATGGAGAGAGTCCTTCTTATGGAGAATTTACCTGTACAAACACAATCCCAATCAGTAATAAACTTTCATATATATATATATATATATATATATATACAAGTAAACACAAACCATTGGGGTGTTCAATCATTTAGATGCTGCTAATATCATCAAGTTATCTATATACAATTTTGTCGGAAGCTTTCTTCTTCTTTCATTTCTTCAACAACACCAAATACATCGTCTTATTTTCTTCATGAACATTCATCGATAGTACTTTTGCTTACTTCAAGGTATTCACTGTCATAAAATGCCCTTCGTCTTAACTGGGGAGATATATCATTTCTTCTATCCAGGTTCCCTCTCAACTTAGGGAGATCAATTGCTTCCTTCTTTTATGTCACGGCTCCATCCCTTCTTATGACATCAAGGTTATCTTGATCATAATTATTTATCATACTTATTAATATCATCTGAGCATCTTCATCATATTGAAGATTATGTACCTGCAAAACTTTAATAGCAAGTATAACCAAAATACATATATAGAAGCATGAAGTTAACTATATCAAAATTATGTCAATATAATGGAAGCATCAAAACAATTAAATACTTTAGACATCAAATACCTAAACCTAGCTAGGTTCATAATTAGCAAGAGACACATACTAGACTTCAACCTCTTGCTAGGGTTTTGTCACAAACCCTTAGACTCCATATTTGAGACACAAAGTCTTAGATATTAGAAATTCAATCAAATAAAAAATATTCTATACATCTAAAGTTTCAACAATATGCTTTTACATGTTAGACTTCTACTAGGGTTTGTTGCAAACCCTAGATTTATCATCAAATCTCAACTATATTTAAAAAAATATCATCATATCCTAGAATATCAATCTCTACTAGGTAAACCTAATACATAAGCATCAATACATCAAAGTTAAATATACAACAATTTTCTTCAAGCTAGGGTTTCAATCATAAGGATGAATATACACCTAAGGTTTCATTTATAGGATCTTACTACTACAACGGTTTTGCTTATAAACTCTAATTCACCAAACCCTAAATAACTAGGGTTTCTATCATAACAATACCAAAACCCTAAACATCAAAGAATAGTATTTGCTGAATTTATTAGCAACCCTAAGAGGACTAGGGTTTCATAATTAATATTGACACACCCTTAGCAATAATAGGCTAGGGTTTTGTAGTGAACCTAAAGGTTAGGGTTACACAAGACTTATCAAATAATATCATGAGGGTAGATTCAATCTAATGATTAATCAACCTAACAAGAACCTTTGTGATTCAAAACCCTAGACATAATTATGTTAGTAATGTAATGCAAATTTCAAAAGAGAATGAACATACCTTTTACATGAAGAGAACTTTATAATAAAGTTATAGTCTAAGACATACCTTGAGTTTTTCCTTAACAAACCTTGTAGGACATAAATTCTTTGAAGGGCTTACTTTGCAACATATCTTCTTCCATGCTTCAAGTTTATCCTTTGAAGCCTCCTCCATAACACTTGTGTATTCTACAATCTTTTCCTACCAAGGAAAGTACAAAGAAAAGGTTATTAGCATATAACACAAACACATTTTGATATGAAAGGGAAATCAAACATAAAAGAGGAAACAAGGAACAAGATACTTATCTTTAGTGAAAGGGTGAAGGATCATTCTTAATCCAATCTTGAGGAATACCTACATCTTATCAAAATAATTCAAAAATGTTCTAACACGACATGTTAGACCTACAAATTCTAGAAACCCAAACATAATGGAAAACAATATGAGAATAAGAAAGGATATGTAAGAGAGAACTTAGTAGTATAAGTCCTTGCATTCTGATTCTTCAGTCTTGTTCTTCTTAGGTGGAACTTTATTGGCAATAATTTATTGATCCCTACCTCTCTTCTTATTCCTTGGATTCTCAAGACATTGGTTTTTACAATGACCGTTCTTATGACAATTGTAGCATTCAATCTTTGATAGGTCAACTTCTTGGTCCCTTGAACTTCTTGAAGGTTCCCTTCTTCTTATCATGAGCAGAATACGCATTTGAGGTGTTTACTAACAATACTCAAGCTTCTTCTTGACTGCATGCATGATACATTTTTTCAAATGATGGAGTATCCTTCCAACTGTTAAGTCCTGAAGGAAAATCACTCCAAGATTTTGGTAGTCCTAGAAGAGCAGTAATTACGAGCTCTTTTTCTATACAAATTCATCTATTGTTTGGAGTTCATCTTTAATTCTAAATATACTTATTAAGAATGATGATACAGTATTGTCTTTTTTCATCTTAAAGTCCTCAATTCATTCTTGAGGCTTGCGATTTGACTAATGTTCTTGATGGTGAATAATTTGGTGAGAGACTCATACATTTCTTGAGCAAAATTTTTGTTGGATATGTATGGAATTAGGTTGTCCTTAACTCCATCCACTATTAGGTTCATAGCCAATATTTATGTTTCTCTAAACTTTTCTTTCTCTGCTTCACTTGATTCATCTGTAGGCTTCTTGATTTTTCCTTGAACTTGATTCAAATCTTTGTTCTTTTCGAGAATAAGATCTATCCTCTTTTTCTAGGCCCTGTAGTTAGAGGTTCCTTCTAGTTTGGTTTTTGCCTTCATTGAGCTTGACATAGTTCCTATATATAGTAGGCTTATCCCTTTATATGATCCTCTTTAATGAACTTTCCTTGATTTCATTTTCTTCAATAGATATTCAACCTGCCTTTTTCTTCCTTCTTCACCTTAGCTCTGAAACCATGTTAGAAAATAAAAAAGGTAGAAATATTTTCTTATGTTCATAATTACTTGTGAAATATTAGTGTTATTATTAACTTCTTTAAGTTATTCCTTTATATTTGTTTCATCAAGCAATTACCAAAATTAAAACATGAAGATCAATGGACACCAGATGTAGGCACTCATCCAAGACTAAAACCCATTTATAGGGGAAAACCTAGTCATAACTCTTCCTTCAGTAGATTCAGATTGAGAGAGACCAAAACCCGAGACTAAAAGACCTTACTCCTTCACTAAGTCAACTCTTCCTTTTGATAGATGATCTCTTCCAAAGTTTCCAAGTGCCATCTTTGCAAATGCAATTTCAACCCAGAATTTTGACCCCCAACTTCATAAATTTGGCCCAAATTTAAGACTGTAGTTTCAATCTTAGCAACCTCAGTAGCTTCATTGTAGTAGCTCCACAACTTCAACCTTGATGCAACTTCATAACATTAATGCAACTTCACAACTTCGACCTTGTGGCAGCTTCACAACTTTGATGCAGCTCCACATCTTTGTTGGAGTTTCCCAGCTTCGACAAATTTTGTTGCGCATGTGTGTGTGTGAGAGAGTGAGAGAGAGAGAGAGACCCAAAAAATTCTATTCTAGCTTCCTTCTTGAACTTCGCACTTTTGTACTCCAAGCTACTAAAATTCAAACTTGTGTGAGATATGTTTCCAAATTAGTCGAGTTGCTCCAATATATAGTGAGTTTGTGATGTCGAATTCCCTTGTTGAGGCTGACTTTTCCTTCCTTGAGGCCGACTTGGTGGAGGGGTCCTAGAAGACCTATTTTACAATAAAATAAATTTCTTTCTTGAAAAATCAATCCCAAGAAGGGTTCTTTACATTATGACATGGAAAAGGACACTTGACATAAATCCTAGAAGCCTGCAATGGAGGCTTTGACCTATAAACAATTGACCGAAGCATGAAACCCATGCTTTAATAAGTCAATTTATTTAATAATAAAATTTCTTTTTATTTCTTTTGATAAATATATTACATCATGGCTCAAATACAATATGAAGACCAACACAAGTTACATTCTTCAACACTTGGTTCCTCTTTCATTCCATTTTCAAACTCAAACCATGAAAGGCTCTCTTTTAGAAATTATTTTTTCTTTTTTCTCTCAACCACACACCCTAACCAACAATTCTCTCTACTACAACATCACCATAAAACACCCTCAACAATTTTCTTCTCTAATATCTTGATCATCTATTTTATTGTTGCTTCAATTGAATATGCTTATAATGAATAAGAGCCGATATTTTTAGTGTTTATCTTTTAGTTAAGTTCCGCTTAACAAATCTTTATTTTAAATTTATTTTCTCTTATATTACACTTCTATTAACTTATCTTGATGTGTACTAATAGTCTTTACTCTTTGATCTGTTGGAAAACCAACAAGAAAAATACTGATTTAATTTTCCCTTGAATTAAATTAGGACACAAATTGTAATTCGACATCACAAGACAACTTTTATGAGTTAAATAAGTTAATTTGACTTAGTTGGTTCAGTTAATTTGAGTTGAAGGTCTAACTTGAGTCATGTAGAGTGTCTCCTACTTTATAGGAGCCCTGGTTGAGTTTATTTTGAGTTGTAATTAATTAATTTAGTCTAACTGAGTTAAATTCAGTTAAACTAATTCCAACTGATGGAGGAACTAGTAGGAGGTCTAACAGTGGGGTATTTATTCATGTGTTCAACCATTTAAATGATGATTCAACCATAAATAACTCGTGCATGTAATATCTCAGAGTTAACCAGTTGAGATTGGAGTTCAAGGGAAATGTATTATCAGCTGTATAATCATCCAAATTGTACAGGTGGTGCATGCAGTCATAGGAAGGCCTATGATGGATTATGCAATTCCAATTGAGGAATTTCCCTAATTAATACAGGATAATTCCCAAGGAAACAACAAATGGAAATAGGGACTTGGGCAAGCAGAAAATTGGTTAAGTATTGGCCTAGACTTATTTAGGAAGTTGTGAGATAGATAGAGATAGTGAAGAGGTTGCTCTGGCTTGAGCAAAGAATTGTAATATTCTCATATTTCTTGACGAATGCAATATACATATAGCAGGGGTTTTTCGCTATGGATTTCCCCAGGAAATCATTGTGTAATGTGTTGATTTAATTCTTTCTCTTGTATGCTTCATGACTTCTCGATCAAATAATTATTTCTGCTGATGAGTAGAGTATATTCAAGTCTTTTGTTTTAGCCAATTACAATTAGCAGTTTCTATCTACATGGAATTTCTACATGGTATCAGAGTTGAAATCACACTAGAAGAGAAGAATACAAGTTTGTCTTTGCAGGTGAAATCAAATTTACAGCACCATTCTTTAGAGCCAACAGGATGTCGTTCTACGGATTGAAACTTGAATATGCCCTTGAGGTTGGTTCAAATTATATTGCTTGGAAGGACATGATGGAGGAAGTGTTGGAGGACAACAGGCTGAAGGAGTTCATAGACAATGATATTCCTAAGCCTCCAACAATTGATGCTCAAGATCTAGCAGAATGGAATAAATGTGTGGCAAAGGCAAGAAGGATCATACTAGGAGTTCGAGATCATATTGTCTTGAACCTCCATGGGAAGGATACACCATATGCACTATGGAAAGCCTTGATAAACTTGTTTCAGAACAACAGTGACCACAAGAAGCTAGCACTAAAGGACAACCTTCGGAAGATCAAGATGGAGAAGGGTGACATAATCTCATATTACTTGAGTAGGTTGACCCAATGTCGGGATGAGCTTTGGAACGTTGGTATTACAATTGTTGAATATGATCTAGTCAACCTAACACTTCTAGGCCTTCCAAAGAGCTATCATAGCTACAAGGATTTGGTAAATGGGAGGGAGAATCTAAAAAAGTGGTAGCGTTTGTGGTCTGACTTGGTGCAAGAAGAGATAAGGTGGAACACCAAAGATGGAACCTCATCCAAGCATGATGATGTGGAGAACTGTGCCTTGGCTGGAAAGGCAAAGAAAGGGAAAGGGACAAGATCCCAATCCAAAGGAGATTCCAGTCAAGGAGGCAAGAAGAAGGACTTATCGAAGATTAAATGTTTTCACTGTCATAATATGGGACACTATGCCACAAAGTGTCCACTCAAGAAGGTTGGCAAGAAGCTCTCGTGAGGAATGGCAGGTGAAGATCTTGCTTCACAATTCGAGTTGGATTTCACCCTCATTACATGCATGGTGACATCAGTGATGGGTTGTGTGTGGTATAAGTGGAGCCTCATTCTATATGATCAACAACAAATATTTTTTCAGCAACTTGGAGGAGAAGGACCTCCAGATACACATCGAGATGGGAGATTATGGAAGGTATAGCACAACCAGTATCGGTATTGTTACTTTTCAGAGGGAGTATGGTTCTCCTCTCAGATTAAAATATGTGATGTATGTTCTAGGTTTGAAGAAGAATTTAGTTTCAGTTGCTATGTTAGAAGGTTGTGGCTACCATGTGATAATTAGCAAAGGAAATTCTTTCCTTCGTCACATAGTCATAGGATAGGTGAAGCAGATCAGGGTTCGGGTGAAGAACCTGTACAAATTGGAAGTAGAAGACTGTTCTTCTTTGAGCACAAAAGAAGAGAAGGTACAAAGCCAAGACATATTTGAATTATGGCATAGAATATTGAGCCATCTTCACCATGGATCTTTGAAGATCATGCAACATATTTCTATAGGACTTTCCTAGGGTGCACTAGAGGGGAGAGATACATGAAAAGGGTGTACATTGGGGAAGTACCCAAAATCCACCTTTCATGATAAGGATAGTCGAGTGTAAGAAATCCGTGAAAGAGTTCACTCATATATGTGTGGACTGTTCTCGACAGCCTCCATGACCAAGCATAGGTATTATGTAATATTTGTAGATGATTTATCACGTAAGTGTTAGATTTTATTCGTGCAGAAAAAAGATAAGACGTTATCTAATTTTTGTGAATTTAAAGCACTTGTTGAGAAAGACACTAGTAGGAAAGTGAAGGCTCTCAAGAACGATAATGATGGAGAATATGTGTTTAATGAATTCAAGAACTTATGTGCATTAGAAGGCATTCGACGGGAGTTAATATGACCCCATAAACCACATCAGAATGGGGTGTGTTATCGGGAATAGTGTCTATGCAGAGCTGCTAATCCCACTAAGGCCGGTAGCTACCTTAGAAACAAACACACTAAAAATTACTTTCGTTTTCCTTTATGAGAAATAGATAAGAGAAGAATAAGGAGACCAACCTCTGTCTTGCGCTTGGTTCCTTGCTCGATTCCTCTCTCTTTTGGTAGGTCTTTGCCACTCGCTTCCTTGTCTACCCAGCTTCAAAGAGTACCTGTAGAATCAAAGCAGCATAACACTATCCAAGAACATAGATCTATTATCATAAACAATATAGGATTAGATGTACATTGACCACACCAATGCATAAATCATCAATCATACAAGAATGTGGAGGAAAACTTGAATAGCTTTATTGATAATCAAGAAAGAGCAAAGAGGATTACAACCGATTGTTCTGACCCATCATCATCCTCTCAGCAAGTAAGCCCTTCTTCACCTCATGAAAAGCTTAGATCACCCAACACTATGATATTGCACCAAGAAACCAACAGCACTTCCTTACAAGATACAAAATTCCAGCCTCTGGATCTCTGGGATGAGGGATCCATATATAGATGTCTGCAAGGGAGGTGAGTCAGATTAGATTTGATTAGTGTCTTCCCTCTGATAGTTCTTGATTCCACTTGGAGATTGATGATCTCTTACTCATCCCTGGTCGAATTCAGAGAGGCAAGTGTCACAGGAGAAGTTTCTGGAAGATTCCATGCTTCTCCACCTTGCGGATTGACCCTGCCATTTGTCCCTTCTCGCCCATCGCACCCCATAGAAGGGCTCTTTGACATGCATCGCACCTACTGTGTGTATTTAGGTGGGATGCAATGCACTTTGCCTATGGAGCAGGTGAAATGGTCCAGTTTTGACCGATTCTGAGTAGTTTTTCATGGAGAACTTCTAGGAGATGTTGTAATCAGTTGACCTTGTTCTTTTAGGGGTTGGAACAACACCTTTAGGGACTTAGGAGCCCTTGGTTTATGGACATTTATGCTTGGGGTTGCAGTGCCCAAAAATGTCTATAACAGTTGCCCCCTAAAGCATGAGGTCGTTAATCTTTTTGATGTCGGGTGAAATGCTTTATCATGAGGATCCGAAGTTTTTTCGAGCTGGAAGGCGACCTGTAATAAGATACAATACAATACATTATCTTCATATTATTTTCATGATCTAGCTGAGGCGGGCATTCCCATGCTCAGCTTTATAAATTCATTTTCATGTACATAGGACAGACAATCGTCTGAGTGTAGACTGATGATTCTAGTAGAGCCATCATCCCTTGGATTGGATGATTATCTATGCAGCAATGATGTACATTTGATGTCTTTATTTTCCTGAATATATATCGCAGCCCGGATGGATGAAACTAGATTCAAGGTCTTTAATCTTGTTCGATCTTCACTCAAAGTACAAGTCGATCCATGTGAGAGATGTTCTGGAGTCGAACATGGAAAGACATTGCCTGATTACCAGCCAATGATGTAAGCTGTTAACAGGCGCGAGAGGAATCACCGATAATGATAATGATCCTCAATGTACTACAGTACAATTCACGTGGTGTGAATAAAGGACTTGGCGTCGAACACCATGCAAAATCTTTCGGTCGAAGGCCATTGATGTAAACCTGTCGCCGGAAGTGAGAAACTTGCCATTGAGGCATGCAAGCTTCAAAGTACTAAAAGGGTTGTTCCTAGATCGACTTCTTGGATAATGAGCTGATGTCGACAAGAAGCGATCTGTCATAGGAGGGCCTTAGTGAATCCCACATCAATGACACGGAACGGAGCAAATGATTTTAATGGAGGTGAAAACAATCTGGTGACATAAGGTTCAGGGTGGCGGTCATGAAAGAATGGAGCGAAAATGTATTATAGTGGGTGAGACACAGGTGAATTCTCTGAGCGACTTCTCTTGAACATATCGGCGACACTGACATGATGGATTGGTAGCATTAACCCCAAATTTGGATGGTGTGATGTAACCATGGTGATGTGACCAGTGAATGGAACAACCCAACCCGACTCGGATGCGGAGTGAAAGTGTCATGTTCAAGAGCAACTTGCTACCAACAAAGTTTCTTCAAGTTTTCTTCCCAATTTTTCCCCAGTCATTGCTGACCAGTACCTCTTTATTTTTGCCAAGCTTGAGGAGGATAACATATGCTTGTTCTATAATTTTCCCTTCGGGCAAACCCATCGCTATGTTTTAACGAGCCTAGCGATAGTGAAACTCGTTCTTGTCTGTTATGGACAAGTTTGTCGCTATTAGGTTTTAACGAGTTTAACGACAAAGATAACTCGGTCCTTTTCAATTTTAGAGATTCTGAAAAGGGATGTAAAGGAAACTCCAAAAATCCTTTTTCGTCATCTAATCCCTTAAGTCTGAAAAAGTATAAAATAATACAAAAGGGATGAATTTTCAGTAATTTTAACGAGCCGAACAAAACAAGCGCTCGATCTTTTTGTGTAATAATCCCTCAGGTCCAAAAAGATTAAAATCTAAAGGAGGGATAGCACTTTCGGTCACTTTAACGAGCTGGAGAGGCCAATGGCTCGACAATCTTTTCATATTTTACGAGTCAGTTGAAAAGAGCTTAAAGGAGACTTGTTTTTTGAGGAACGAGTGATAGATTCAGGTAGCAGCTGATTCCAGGTAAGGTTTGGAATTTTCCAATCACGGCAGTGTCACAAGGATGGCTAACAGGATCACTCTTCGCAGTTGTTCCTCAAAAGGGGTAAACAATCAAGTGGAGGTGAATGATCGGCCAATACAGAGTGGAGGTGATGATGAGAACACGACCAAGGCTTCAAAGGCTGAAGTACTACATTCACGATGGTTATTTACCGGAAATTGGTTCATTTTTTAATGAGCTTAAACGATGGGGGAAACACTTGCTCATTGCTTATGTTTATTTTTTAACGAGCTTGAATTCCACGTTAAAACTGCTCAATTAATCCAGTCGCATAATAAGGATGTCTCATATATAAAAACGGCATTATTTCAAAGCTTTGCATCACATCCTTTCTTTATGAAAGTTAGGAAACGACCAATCCTACGAGTTTAAAGGGTTAGAGGGCCTATAAATTTAAAAAATAAATGGTCACTCTTCGCTTGCATGCCAAAAGGTTTGCATGCCCCCAGGTATAGTGAAATAGAGTTTCAAGGTTACCCCTCAATTTGCAGACAAAACATTTGTTTTATCGGGAAAGGCCTACCTTTTTCAGGTTACCAAAGATTGTTCTATTTGTGCCACAAACAAAACACTTCTTTGGCGATGTCTACCGAAATAGACAAAGGTGAGTGGCGCAGACGCCTCCACTCACATAACTTTGACGAGGGAATCTTATTCTAGCCTAATCCCCTTTTCCTAAATGGACGGGAGTGTCAGACTAGTCAGATATCCTTCGCGGAAACCTACCCTATACCTAAAGTTTTCCTGCCGAAGCAGAACAGGGTGCATGCCCCTGGGTTTCAGTCATGCCCTCCGAACTCGTGCTCATCAGCAGGACTGACTGGGGATTGATGAGACATTCCTTGCGTGAAAAGACCATTCAGGGTTGGTATATGACTATTTGCTATGTGTGAACCGGGGAATGAAAGCTGGTCTACGAGCTTGACCACTCTTCCTTCGTGCGGAAAACACATTACTCTAAAGAGTGAGGAGACAATGGCTCCCATGCAATAAATATAGTCTCGTCCAAGGAGTAGATTATAATCCAGGGGTCCTTGGACTACCATTACGTTCATGTGAACAGTTTTCCTTCTCAATGTTATCGGCACATCGGGAAGGATCCCTAACGGTCGAATGGTTCCTTTGTCAAAGCCTGTTAGATTTCTCATTTCAGGCAAAAGCGATGGCGAACCAAGCGCTTTCCAAGCAGTTGAGGAAAGGATACTCACAGAAGCCCCTTCATCTATGATGGTACCGACCATAACCATTCTATATACTTGAGCGATGATTCAGAATGGTACTCTAGTCGGTAAACGGGGTCTGCCTAGTAGATTCCATTCAAAGGAAACAACTAGGTTGCTTGGAGGTGGGACCGAATAGACGACCGGGTACGACTCTGACGAACTTCCTTCCTGCGGTAAAGGAACGGGTAGACTGCCCCCATGTTCATCGAAGTCTGTGCTTATGAAGAGAATTTGAACGGTGTCGTTCTCGTTCTCTTCGGTGACTGTATCATCTGAAGATTTATCCTCTGAAGGCACGACCGGGTCAACTGCCGCCTCGACCTTTTGACTTTTGTCTAGTATGGCTTCAGATGGTTTATCTTCAACGATAGATGCTTCGGCCGACCACAAGGGCGTGTCAGCTGGATCTTCAACTAGTGACGGACTCGGCAAGAGTTTCTTGTATCCAGGAGGAAGCCGTAATGGTGAAACCGGACAGTCGTCCAAAACTCTTTTAGCTTCGTCTAAGAAGGGACAATGGTGGACGGCGTGATCGCCTTCACACAATTTACAAGGAAATTTATATTTTCCTTTTTATCCAGGGGCTTCACTTTCACTAGTTGACGGTGTACTTTCAACATGATCATCAGAGGTTGACGACACCGGATTGTGTAAACGAGGAGACCAGTCCCTTAAGATCCGAGGGATGCAAGGACAATCTCGATGATAGTGGTCTCCTTTGCAAATGACACATGGTGATTTAGGCCTGATCGGTGCAGTGTGTGGATTTTCGCTAGATGATGCTTGGTTGCCCCTTTTCGCCTTTGGCTTCTTCTTCTTCTTCTCTTTCTTCTTCTCAGTTACTTGATTTTGGGCTTTACCAACTTCATCAAGCGAAGAGGAAGGAGGAGAGGAATAATTGGACGAAGTAGAGGGTTGCGGGGTAACTCTAATATCGTTTAGTTGCTGACTTGATTGTTCAGGAATTACGGTTTTCTGAACGACAAAAGTTGAGAAGAGCCATACGGGCAAGCCGATTGTCAATCCTGGAAGAGACAATGTGGCCATATGGGGTGCACCAACATCTCCTCAAGAGGAGAAGGGACTAGGATTTCCTCCAAGGGGAACTCCTTGGTTGGTGGACTCCATTTTTCTCAGCTTAAGATCAACGTAGGAAAGGTGATGATTATTCCGTTTAAAATAAATTTTTAGACGCTTTGACACAACTTGTTTTTTCAATTTTTAAGAGTCGAGAAAAAACAAAAGATGACTCTAGTCGCCTTCGATTTTTAATGATCCTAAAGTGACAAGTGCTCAGATGGACCTTTTCCGTTAAGGAGTTTGAAAAGGAACGAAAGGGATTGCTCTGGAAATCTAGACAGAGGGATTACCAAACCAATCGCAAAACTACAGAATACTTTTTACGGTACGGCAGTCAATCTTCCCGAATGCTGTGTTCAGTGCATTGCGATCGATAGGGCGGCAGACACAGCTTCCTATGGATAAAGGATAAAGCCTATTGTGGTCTCCCAAAATATACTCGACGGTACGTGGGAGCACAAGTCCGTACTGGCACTTATCGTCTCAAAGTGGAGGAATCACCCAACCAACAGTGAAAACAACAGTTACCAGGCTTTACGACGCCAGAATACGTCTCTAGCCTAGACTTCTAGATGTTGTGCGTTAGGTTCCAAAGCATTTTTAGATTCATTAAATTTATTTTATGGTTGATCTTGCTTAAAAAATTTGCCTTTCAGGTTCACCCAGTGATGTAGATGTACAATGATGTAGATGTAGAATTCCTAAAATGCAATCTAAGATGATAAACAGTCATTTAATCTTCTTTCTGCAATGAAAATCCTAGCTACTAAGGAAAGAGAGATGGCATTCTTTCAACAAAGAGCATAGAGCACACACTATGTGCACTGTCCTAAATCAAACCAACAAACAGTCTAAATGCAAATGCACATGCATGTATTTGTTTTTAGCCTTCTTAATGTGTGAATGATAAAAAGAAAGCTAAGCACAAATCTGAATTATTTTCCAAAGCGACAATTACTAACAAGTTTCTTTTCAAAACAAAATGAGGACAATGACAACACTTTGCGATTCAGAATTGAAAACTTGCTTTCGACACTAGAAAAAACTACTAATTCAAATCAAATACAAGAGTAACAGTGTAATCGACTATCAAGAACAATCAGATTCTCTTCTATGATTGAAAACGACACTTGCAACACTTTCAAATCACGAAACGATAGTACAATTACGCTACTTCTTTGTAAAGGAGAACTGAAAATGACTCAAAAATACATAAAAGCATTTACAGTTCTTTGCACACTGGAGGTGGAATAACAGCAAGGAAATGGGTTTCAAACAGAGGTGTACTGACTACAGGCAGCAAAAATCCTGAATAGGGCTGAAAAGAGTGAACACAGAAACCAAAATTTAGGAACAAGGCTCTAATCAGCGCACCTGTAACACAGTGAAACTGAAATGCAATGCACCTACTACACTCGGGAAGTGCGCTGCATTTGAAGTTCACATAACAGACAGTGCGCTGGACCAGGGACGAGACTTTGATTGGATTCTGAGTCACAGTTTGCAGTTCAGTTCAGGGATTTAGGCTGAGCAAGTGGTAATCAGTAAATCAATCACAGGGGTAGACCTAAGGAGGTTACTAGAGCCACCACGAGGGAAATTAGAAAGCTTGTAAATCAATCGTTTAATTCATAAACAAAACCCGGAGATTGACTGAAGCAGCGTTGATCTACTTTGCACTTGCATAGCAAATGCAGTTCGAAGGCTAGCTGGCTTGACTTCAGGCTCCGTCTGTAAGTTTATAAAGCAAACAAATGTAGATGAACAAACAATCTACTCGCTCCCCAGCAGAGTCGCCATTTGGTTATCGGAATAGTGTCTATGCAGAGCTGCTAATCCCACTAAGGCTGGTAGCTACCTTAGAAACAAACACACTAAAAACTACTTTCGTTTTCCTTTATGAGAAATAGATAAGAGAAGAATAAGGAGACCAACCTCTGTCTTGCGCTTGGTTCCTTGCTTGATTCCTCTCTCTTCTGGTAGGTCTTTTCCACTCGCTTCCTTGTCTACCCAGCTTCAAAGAGTACCTGTAGAATCAAAGCAGCATAACACTATCCAAGAACATAGATCTATTATCATAAACAATATAGGATCAGATGTACATTGACCACACCAATGCATAAATCATCAATCATACAAGAATGTGGAGGAAAACTTGAATAGCTTTATTGATAATCAAGAAAGAGAAAAGAGGATTACAACAGATTGTTCTGACCTAGCATCATCCTCTCAGCAAGTAAGCCCTTCTTCACCTCATGAAAAGCTTAGATCACCCAACACTATGATATTGCACCAAGAAACCAACAGCACTTCCTTACGAGATACAAAATTCCAGCCTCTGGATCTCTGGGATGAGGGATCCATATATAGATGTCTGCAAGGGAGGTGAGTCAGATTTTGAGATTTGATTAGTGTCTTCCCTCTGATAGTTCTTGATTCCACTTGGAGATTGATGATCTCTTACTCATCCCTGGTCGAATTCAGAGAGGCAAGTGTCACAGGAGAAGTTTCTGGAAGATTCCATGCTTCTCCACCTTGCGAATTGACCCTGCCATTTATCCCTTCTCGCCCATAGCACCCCATAGAAGGGATTTTTGACATGCATCGCACCTACTGTGTGTATTTAGGTGGGATGCAACGCACTTTGCCTATGGAGCAGGTGAAATGGTCCAGTTTTGACTGGTTCTGAGTAGTTTTTCATGGAGAACTTCTGGGAGATGCTGTAATTAGTTGACCTTGTTCTTTTAGGGGTTGGAACAACACCTTTAGGGACTTAGGAGCCCTTGGTTTATGGACATTTATGCTTGGGGTTGCAGTGCCCAAAAATGTCTATAACAGGGTCGCTGAAAGGAATAACATAAGCATTGTGGGAGTTGCATGAGAAATGTTACATGATCAGGGCCTACCATTGGACTTATGGGATGAAGCATGCAACACAATTATACATGTGTAGAATAGGATTCCTCATTGGATTCTCAGGATGAGTACACCAAAAGAATCATTTTTAGGGAGGAAACTAGATGTGTCACACTTCAGGATCTTTGGTTCATCAGCTTACTTTCATGTTACCAAGGATGCAAGGAAAAAGCTGGAGCTGATAGTTGAATTAGGCATATTTGTGGGGTACATTGATACACCTCACAACTATCGGGTGTACCTACCATCTCACATGATGACAGTTGTTCGTAGAGAAGTGAAGTTCGATGAAGAGAAGGCCATGAGATATTCCCTTGAGAGGGATCTTAATTTACATGTGGATGAGGAGATTTTGGCTCTAAAGGAAGAACCTTAGGATGATGTGGAGCAACCACATGCAGAGGAGTAGAGAGTGGAAGCACCCACTCATGCAGAGACATCAATAGATGGATGGAAGCACACTAGAGAAACTGACATATTGATGCTAGAGATAATTTGGGAGCACCCACATCACAGTGCAGGCAGAGGAGGTCACCAAATCGATACACTGGCTACATGTATTTGATGAGCAAGAGTGTAGATACTGAGCCATCCTCATTCAAGGAAGTAGTGCAACAACCAGTATGGGTTGATGCCATGGTAGAGGAGCGTTGAGAAATCCAAAAGATGACATTTAAACGATTTCTATTATTATGACATTATCTTGTGATATTTTTCATTATTATTATTTGTTCTTTTGAATTATCTTTTCTTATCATCAAGAATAATGCTAAGTAAAAATTAAAAGAGAACATAAGATGTAGGCACGCTATCAAGGAAAAAACCCCACTCTAGGGATAAACCCAATCGAAATTCATCCTTCAGTAGATTCAAGATGAGACGACAAAGACCCTTATAACTTAGACTCGAGACTACCTCCATCAAGTCATCCTCATTTCCCTGAATTTGCATGCCAAGATCTATGTCACTGTGTTAGCAACGAATTATTGTCACTGAGTTTGCATCGAATACTTTCCACTGAGTTTTCACCAAGACATTATCACTACAATGCCACCGAGATCGAGATCTTACCACTGTAATAGTATTGATACCTCATCATAGTTATAACATTGAGACTTCATTTATGGTGGCACCGAGCCCTTCTTACTATGATGACACCAAAACCTTCTCACTGTTGTGACACCAAACCCTTACCACTATAGTTACATCGAGACAAATATTGCATTGAGACTGTGTTAGGCACCTACGCCTTCACTGTTGTGACACCGAATCCTTATCATTATAGTTATACCAAGATAGAGATTGCATCCAGACTGTTTTAGGCACCTAGACCTTCACTGTTGTGACATTGAATCCTTATCACTGTAGTTATACTGAGATCTATTGTTGACCCTACTCACTGTTGTAGCACCGAGACTATGTTATTGTAGTACCACTGAAACTTTGGTAGTACTGAACCTTAATCTGCATTTGATCTGAAATTACCTTACTATGGTATACGAAATTTATTTCAGAGATAATTTGAGCTTTTCCTTGTCTGTGGAATGCGATCTTAGGTTGGTATATATAGTTGTTTCTTCTTGAAATAGGCCAACATGACTTAATGAATAGTTGTGTCATCATTTAAGGTTAGGACGACATGATTTCACTTGAATGAAGCTAACTTGATGATGATCTATTTGAATCTGAAAGGAGGAGACTTGATGGAGGAGGCTTTGACCAATCAACAAATTGAATTTGACCCAAATAAACAATACTAAAGCCTACAATGGAGGCTTGACTTATGAAAATTGACCCAAGCATGAAACCCATGCCTTAACAAGTCAATTCAATAATAATAAAAATTCCTTTTGCTTTCTTTTGACAAAAATATTACATCTTGACTTCAAGTACAATTATGAAGAGCGAACCTAGTTACATTCTTCAACACTCCCTCTTAACTAGGGAGGTATTCATATTTACATATAACCATAGAGATACATGGAAGATCTCAAAGCACATCGTCTATGAAGAAGTTTAGGCACTGCAATTCCACGGACTAGATTCTTGACCAGGGAAATCAATCTTTTGGTCTCTCAACAATTTAGGCATCGTAATTCCATGGACTAGCTTTCTGACAAAGGAAATCTATCCGAGTGGGACTAAGATGGAATCAAGCTCTCAGCCTCTCTAGGTACCATCAAGCTTACTTGCTAACCATCAACCCAGGGATCCAAGTGCGTGTCAGAGCTTAATGACCAGCGCCACCTAACCAACTTCGAGACCTAGATATCAACACAAAGTGTTGGCCAGAGGTCCTCTCAGGCAATGCTTCACTCACAAAGCCTCAACACTCCTTGATCCAGTAGATCAAGGACAATAAATGTCTCCCAATCAAACTGATCGGTAACTAGAATGCTATCAAAATCTTCGAGAGATTTACCTCTACAAACACAACCCAAATTACTAATATACTTTCACATGTACATAATCAAATACAAAGCTCCGAGGTCTTGGTGTTGCTTTTCAACATAGTAGGGCTATCAAACGAAATTTTGACAGAAGATTCCTCATCATACACTTTCCTTAGCAACATATCCTTCAAAATTCATTCTCCAATCAAAACTATGCCATGCCCTTCTTGTCAACCAGGATGCTTTCCTCTATCCAGGCTCCCTCTTAATCTCAGGGAGATCTCTTTTATTCGGGCTCCCTCTTAACCTATGGAGATCAACTTCTTCTTTTCGACTGTTAGGATATTCCGACACATAGGAAATAGTTAAGTATAACTTGGTCTAGTGTAGAGTTAGGTAAAGTGTGTTTCTTTACTATGTACTTTTGTAACTTACAATATGACGGTCACGATATGTAGTGATCTGACGGTTCATTCTCTCCTTGGTATTACCGACACTTGATCCGTGGCTTAACACCCGATTGGTCCATGATCTCTATTTAAAGAGCATGGAGGGTCATTTGTAGGGTAACCGTTCATGATAGAAGCTTATGTAAATTTTCATTCTTTTATTAATAAATTGCCTGAAGTGGTCGTGTTGGCTCAGGCCATGGACTATTTCCCTCTTTGAGGGTTTTAACCACGTCAAGAATACTGGTGTATTGATCTGTGATTTGTTTGTGAGCGGTGTCCTTTGGTGTTCTGTCTGAGGAACTTACCCTGTAAATTCCTACATGGTATTAGAGCTATTTGAGGGTTGCATCCGTTGGTGATCCAAATCTGAAGCCAGTAGAACTGCATCCGACTGTCGTTTCCTCAATGTATTGTTTTTGACTGCTTTCGAGCTGAGAGGACTGCTCTATTGTGTTAGGAGCATCTGTTCCAATGAGGAACCCCTTTTTTTTGATGCGAAAAGGTTTTTGGTAGCCCTAGCTACGTCATTTTTAAGATCTGGAGGTATATAATGTTTATTTGCAATTTTTAGTTATTTTCCCTCTGTTTATTTCGGTTTATTTAGCTCTTTGTTTTCTTATTACCAGATCTATACCTTTCATTTCTGCGTATGCTCTTTGCCTCGCAACTTTGTGATCTAGGCAAATCAGAAATAGAAAGGAAGGATTTTTCTCATGCGTATTCTCTTTTCCACCGCGCCTTAGAGTCATCTCGGAAAATCAGAAACATTGAGGGAAATTTTTAGTTTCCGAGCAAAGCTAACTTCAAACCATAAGGTTTGTTTTTTTTTTTGTATGTCCATGTTGGGTTTGTGGTTTTGTGGCAAGAAAAGAGATTTCTCAAGTAAGCACGCACCCAAAAGCTTTGGTGACTAAAAAAAAAGCCCTTCCTCTTCTCCAAAAATTACTAACCTTTTAAACTAGCTCACTTGGGCCAAAGTTACTTTATGAGAATAGAGATCTTGGGTTCAAGTCTTTCCTTTTGTTGAGTTACTTTTTCAAAAAGCACATGTAGCTTATGTTTTAAAGTTACTTTATGTAAAAGTGTTCTCACCCATTATAAAAAGTGAGTAACTTATAATTCTAAAGTCTCTTTGTCTTTTATTTAAGTTACAATTTAGTGGGTAGCTCATAAAGTACCATTGTAAAAGTGACTTTCACTTATTTATAAAATGAGTCACATATTTTTTTTTTTAAAGTGAGCTAATTAGATTTATGTTTGGAAGGAGGGGGGGAGGATTTTTTTTAAATATAACATTATCATTCATTTCTGCACACTCACACACTTCGTCGACATCTTCAACAACTTTTCTTCAAAAAGCCATAACTTCTTCATCTGGAAGCCGTTTTCAGAGCCGTTTTTCTTTTTAATCAGCCTAATTTTTCGAGATATTTCCATTGGAACACTTAGTTTCAGCATCTATAGCTTTAGTTTCTGTTAAAATGGAAATTCCATGCCAATTTATTCTTGATAGCACCAACTACTTCCAATGGTGGTCCTACATTGTGGATTTACTTAGAAGTAAAGGTCTTTATAGAATAGCCTCAGGCCAAGAAACCAAACCTCAAGATGAAGATAAGGCAGCCAAATGGAAAAATAGGCAAGATCAAGCATGTGGGTTGATAGGGATGTCTATTTCTCCAGACCTTAGATTCCATATCGCAGAACTTGATATTCCTAATGAAGCAATGAAACAACTCACTAAACTTTTTTGAATTAAAAATGAAATTAAAGCCCATCAACTCGAAAATGAGTTGTTTACATTGGACCCCAATAATTTTTCTTCCATTGGAGAATTTTGTCCAAGTTAAAAACCCTTAGACTTCTCTTGGAAGGTGTTAAGGTTAAGAAAGAAGATGGTAGCCTTATCTATTCCATTCTTACTAAGTTGGGACCAGCCTACTCTGTGTTTGTTTCAACCTTCCATTCTACAAGAGAAGCCTTCATTTCTCAAGGACAAGATTACAAGTCCCCTTCCTTTGATTCATTTTGTGATTCTTTAATAAGAAAAACTCTTACATCTTTGTCTTCTTAATCTTGGAAACTCTTCTAAGAAAGCCTTAGCCGCCCAGTAGCAACCAAATTCAAAGAATCCTAAGAAGTCGTATCCTAAAAAGAATGGTCCTAAACCAAACAAGGGTCCTAAGCAATTTCAGTCTCAAAATGAAAAGTCATTTCAACAAAATGATAAGGCAAATAAAAAAAAGGGAAGAATACTGATAGACATTGCCACTTTTGTAATTGAGATGGCCACTTAGAATCCAAATGTTTTAAGAAGATGGAAGCCTTGGAAGCAGCAATGAAGAAGCATAACATCCATTTGGAGCACTCTTCAACTTCAACTTCATCTTCAGGAATAACACTTTCTGCATGTGGTTGTTAAGCATCTCGGTCTGGATATGCACTAAATGTATCGTCTTCTTCTCATTCTCATGAGTGGCTCATGGATTCTAGAGCTTCTTATCACATGGCCAGAAACAAAGCCATGTTTTCTTCTTTAAATGATTGTAACACCAAAAATATATATGTTGGTGATGATAGATCTCTTAGTGTTGTAGGGACTGGAACTGTTCATATAGACAATGGTCAATTTAAAGATGTATTATGTGTTCCAACCTTATCTTGCAACCTTCTATCTGTATATCAAATAACTCACTCAGGTGAAGGTAAAATCGTGGAATTTTCACCTCACAATGTTGTAATTAAGGGCCTAAGAGATCCTAGACATATTTTAGCTACTGGCATTGCTGATGATTCTATAAGGTTCTATAAGTTTAACAACTTTGGGTCATCAAATCTTCCCTCGGTATTTGTTGCTCTTCATGATAAAGTGAGCAAACTTTGGCATAAGCGATTTGGTCACTTAAACTATCGCTCCCTTCAAAATCTATGTAAATAAAATATGGTGGTAGGTCTTCCAATGGTATCTTGCAGAGATGTTTGTTCCGGATGTGTACTCGGAAAACATCATCGGGAAATTTTTGAAAAATGTGCCTCTTGGCATGCCTCAACCCCTTTACAACTTGTGCATAGTGATTTATGTGGTCCACTTCCAGTTGTTTCATTCTCTAGCTACAATTATTTCTTAACTTTCATTGATGATTTCTCCATACGCACTTGGATATACTTCTTAAAACTCAAGAGTGAAGTATTTAACATGTTCTTGGCCCTTAAGGCCTTTGTTGAAAAACAATCTGGACATCAAATTCTTAAGCTAAGATCTGATAATGGCGAAGAATATGCTAACAACAAATTCATCAACTTTTGCACAGAGAATGGAATTCAAATGCAACATACTGTTCCATATAATCCACAACAAAATGGTGTAGCTGAAAGGAAGAATCACACCTTAAAGAAAATGGCTAATTGTATGCTTCAATCTAAGGGACTTAGTCTCAAATTTTGGGCAAAAGCAATTAATTGTGCAAATTACATAGTAAATCACACTCCTACTAAGGTTTTAAAGAACATCACTCTAGAAGAGGCATGGAGCTCAATTAAACTAGATGTAAGTCACTTTCGTGTTTTTGCAAGTGAAGCATGGGCCCATATTCCAGATGATAAACATAAAGCTTTAGAACCTAGGACTGAAAAATGTATTTTTGTTGCATGTTTTGAAGATGTCAAAGGATATATACTTATTCCACTTAAGTCCAAAAATGTTATCATTAGAAGAGATGTAAATTTTGCTAAAAATATATCGGCCTACGAGCCTAGTTCGGCGGATGTGCCACCTCTCTCTATCCCTTCTACTTCTGAAAATATTTCTTCTTCAAATGATGATAGTGAGGACGAAAATCCTCCCCCACCTTCTCAGGATCCTCCTTCAGCTCCTCAGCTTCCAAAATGGATCTGTGCTACTCAAGATGTAGCGAGTGCTCTTGCCGGTGATCATACAGATCAGTGACGTACACGTTCTCAGTTTGATATAGCCTCTTCTTTACTGGCTCAAGCTTCAACGAATTATGATCCTGACACCTTTGCAAAAGCTTCAGGCCATCCACATTGGGACGCAGCTATGAATGAAGAATATCGTTCATTATTAGCAAATGATACATGGGATCTTGTTCCTCTACCAAAGGGATGAAAACTTGCTAGATGCAAATGGGTTTACAGAACCAAGTATGGACCAGATGGAAAAGTTGATAAACATAAAGCTCGTCTTGTTGCTAAGGGTTTTTCACAAGTTGAAGGCATTGACTATACTGAAACCTTATCCCCTGTTGCCAAAATGAACTCTATCTGCCTTGTGCTTTCCCTTGCTACCTCTTTCAAATGGGAAGTCCATGAGATGGATGTTAAATCTGCCTTCTTGCATGGGGACTTGCATGAAGAAATCTATATGGAACAACCTACTGGCTTTATACAAACAGACTCTAGTCTTGTATGTCAGCTTAAGAAGTCCCTTTATGGTCTCAAGTAAGCCCCTCAGGCTTGCTATGCCAAAATGGATAGCTTTCTTTTAGAAACTGGCTTTTCTAGGTGTCATTCTGACAATACTGTCTACACCAAGAAAGTGGGAAAGTCTCTTAACATTCTTGTTCTTTATGTTGATTATCTTATCCTTACTAGTAGTGATCCCAACCTTATAAACCATGTGAAGTCCAGCCTTAAAAAGAAGTTTGAAATGACAGACTTAGGACACTTGCATTATTTTCTTGGTCTTCAAGTCTTGCAATCCAAGGAAGATATTTCCCTTTCCCAGTCCTGTTGGGTTGTGTTATATTCTTTCCATGACTAACCTACGAAGTGAATCGGGGGTTAGAGGGGGGGCAGAGCCCCCCCTTCATTGCGTCGATTGCGCAACGGGGGGGTCACAGGGGGGGCGGCAGCCCCCCCCTATCCGGGGGTTTGAGGGGGGCGGGTAGCCCCCCTCTACGGGGTCCAAGGCAACGCCCCGGGAAAAAAAAAATTGGACCCTATATTAGGTTGGGCGAACCTACCTATGGTTTCGGTCCATGGTTTTGGACGCGATGGTTTTTCGGTCCATGGTATTGGATGCTTCAACATGTCTAAATATGTATTGTAACATTGAAAGGAATAATATGAAAAATCAAGCTGGTAGTCCCAGTTTTGGTATCCAGGGGAAAATCTCTGTGCATATGTGTTTTATGTGTTATGCTCTCACATTGTTTATTTTCTGTGTTTTAGAATTCGTATGCAGGTAATTTCTGTACGGGGTTAAAACCTACAAGTCCAAGTATGCCTATGATCTTCTACGCCATTTTCACATGGAAGAATGTAAGCCATCCCCTTCTTCCTTTTAGTCTGGAGCCAAACTTTCAGTCACTTGTACTTCCCCTGAAGTTGATGCTACCTTATACCGTCAACTTGTAGGAAAACTTTTGTATCTGACCCATACTCGTCCTGACCTTTCCTTTGTTGTTGGCCTTATTGCTCAGTATATGCAAAACCCACATGAAAGTCATTGGAAAGTAGCTAAAAGAATACTTCGTTATGTTCGAGGTATAATTTAGTTTGGGATTCATTATAGTGCAAAAGCATCTCCTCTATTGGTTGGTTTCACTGATTCCAATTGGGCTGGTGACCCTGATGATCGGAAGTTTACTGCAAGTTATGTGTTCACTCTTGGTTCAGGACCTATTACATTGGCTTGCAAGAAACAAAGTGCCATTTCTCTTTCTTCAGCAGAAGCAAAGTATCATGGTGACATAGAGGTTAGCAAGGAAGTCATGTGGCTTTGTTAGATCCTGTCAGAGTTTGGCTTTCAGCAGCAGCATCCGACTACACTTTGGTGTGATAATCAAAGTGCCATTCAACTATGCAAAGGTCCAGTCCAACATCAGTGCAGCAAACACATTGAACTGCACATGCACTTCATCATAAAGCTCATTCATGACCATATTCTTGAAGTGCAATATTGTTCAACAGATGATCAAGTTGCAGACATCTTTACAAAGGCTCTCACAGAGGCGAAGTTTACTAAACTTCGATTTATGGTTGGAGTTCAGGAAGTTGTTACTAAGGGGGGATAGGCTCTAATGCCTCCTTCCTTCTCCTATTGTGTCATATTTGTACATCATTCAATCATATCCCAAGTTGTTCTTAAAGGGGGATGTTAGGATATTTCAACACATAGGAAATAGTTAAGTATAACTTGGTCTAGTATAGAGTTAGGTAAAGTGTGTTTCTTTACTATGTACTTTTGTAACTTACAATCCAACAGTCACGATATGTAGTGATATGACGGTTCATTCTCTCCTCGGTATTACTAACACTTGATCCATGGCTTAACACCCGATTGGTCCATGATCTCTATTTAAAGAGCATGGAGGGTCATTTGTATGGTAATCGTTCATGAGAGAAGCTTATGTAAATTTTCATTCTTTTATTAATAAATTGCCTGAAGTGGATGACTTGGCTCAGACTGTGGACTGTTTCCCTTTTTGAGGATTTTAACCACTTCAAGAATACTGGTGTATTGATCTGTGATCTGTTTGTGAGTGGTGTCCTTTGGTGTTCTGTTTGAGGAACTTACCTTGTAAATTCCTACATCGACATTGGAGAATCTTTCGTGGCTTCCATTCATCTCATCAGAGTTATCATTACCATCACCATTCACATCATTATTATCACATCAACTTTATTTTACAAACATATTCACCATGTACCTACACAACTTATATAGTAAGTACAACCAAAACTATAAAAGCAAGAAGTTAGCCATATCAAAATCTTATAATAATGAAAGCACTTTACAAACATAATCAGTAAGAGACTATACTTCAATACTTCAACTTCTTGTCTAGGTTTTGTAACAAACCCTAAATCACATTCATAGCTCATCAAGATATCATACTCATTATATCTATGATTTCAATATTCTTTTAATAAAATGACACGATTTTTCATATAAAAAACCATAGAATTAGATTAATACATCTAACAATTTTAAAATTTCATATGTTAGACTTCCTACTAGGATTTCATGTAAACCCTAGATTTTATACATGAGCTCCAACAATAAAAACCAATTATAGCTTAATCAACATAATGACTAACATCTACTAGGGTTTGATATAAACCCTAGATTTTCCATTTACAAATTCTCAACAATCACTATATAGATTCATAGATTATAGATTGTCATATCACACATACTAGGGAATTTAACTACTACTAGGGTTTAGTTGAATAACCCAAGATTTGCAAAACAACATCATCCTAGAACATCAAAATTTGACTAGGGCTTGTTTCCAAACACTAGGACTCATTACCATCAATAATTAGATCAACACATATATCTAGGAATTCATCATCAATAACAGAGCTCTAAAATTTGGACCAGAATTTATGTATGTAATTTGGACTTCAAATTGTTCTTTGTAGTAAGTCCTTAATTGTTCCTCAATGTTGCAGTCAGTCCTTGCTTCTTTGCTCTACCAGCAATATGATGCTCTTAGCCTATTTTAATATCATGTTGTATTTCTTGAAGAATCCATCTTTCATTACTGTTTGTGATCGAACTATAGATGTCCGAACTCTTCTCTGTACATTTGAATTTGTCCAATACTCATTTTGAAGATGATCTGAACTGCTTTCACTGTGGCATATTGCAACCCATCATTGAGACATTTGAACCTTCTCCTTCTTCTTCAAGGTGTTTTTAATATGGTGAATAAAGACTGAATTTGTTCACTTTCACTGAGAATGCTTGAAAGATGTATAAGTGGTCTTTAAACTTCCTTTTACTTTGACCATAACTTTGATTCCATGTTGAGAAATCCAAAAGATGGTAGTTAAACGATTTCTCTTATTATGACATTATCTTGTGAGGTTTTTCATTATTATTATTTTTTCTTTTGAATTATCTTTTCTTATCATCAAGACTAATGTTAAGAAACAAACAAAAGAGAATACAATATGTAGGCATGCTGCCAGAGCCGAACCCCACTATAGGGGAAACCTAGTCAAAATTATTCCTTTAGTTGATTCAAGATGAGACGACCAAGACCCGTACAACTTAGACTCATGACTACCTCCATCAAGTCATCCTCCTTTCACTGTGTTTGCATACCAAGTTCTATGTCATTGTGTTAACACTGAATCCTTGTCACTGATTTTGCATCAAATACTTGCCACTGAGTTTGCACAGAGACATTATCACTCCAATACCACCGAGACTGATATATTACCACTCTAATAGTACTGAGACCCCATCATAGTTATAACACTGAGACTTCATTTATGTGGTGGCACTAAGACCTTCTTACTATGATGACATTGAAACCTTCTCACTGTTGTGACACCAAACCCTTTTCACTGTAGTGACACTGAGACAGAGATTGCATCGAGATTACGTTAGGCGAAACCTAATCCTTATCACTATAGTTATACTGAGACAAAGATTGCATCGAGACTGTGTTAGGCACCTAGACCTTCATTGTTGTGACACCGAATCCTTATCATTATAGTTATACCAAGATCTATTGTTGACCCTTCTCACTGTTGTAGCACCGAGATTGTGTTATTGTAGTAGCACCGAAACTATGGTAGTACTGAACCTTCATCCGCGTTTGACTTGAAATTACCTTACTATGATATCCGAACTTCATTTCAGAGATAATCTGAGCTTTTCCTTCTCTGTGGAATGCGAGGTTCTTAGGCTGGTATATATAGTTGTTTCTTCTTGAAATAGGCCGACATGACTTCATGAACAATTGTGTCATCATTTAAGGTTAGGCCAACATGATTTCACTTGAACGAAGCTGACTTGATGATGATCTATTTGAAGCCTATGGGAGGAGACTTGATGGAGGAGTCTTTGACTAATCAACAAATTGACTTTGACCCAAATAAACAATCCTAAAGCATACAATGGAGGCTTGAACTATGACAGTTGATCCAAGCATGAAACCCATGCTTTAGCAAGTCAATTCAATAATAATAAAAAATATTTTTGCTTTCTTTTGATAAATATATTACATCTTGACTTCAAGTACAATTATGAAGACCAAACCTAGTTACATTCTTCAACAAGGAGTATGACTCCATTATCAGGAACAATGCTTGGGAAGTTGTCCCAAGGCTAGATGACAAGTTAGTGGTAGGTTCCAGGTGGATCTACAAGGTGAAGCAAGCAACAAATGGGAGTGACGAGAAATACAAGGCCAAATTTGTGGCCAAGGGTTCTCTCGGGTGGAGGGAATAGATTACAAGGAGACCTTTGCTCCAGTAGCAAGGTACTCTTCAATCAGATCTATTCTAGCATGTTCAGTGTAGATGAGATGGAAGATACATCAAATGGGTGTGAATAGAGTAGATTAGATTCAAGTATTTTGTTTTAGCAAATTACAATTAGCAGTTTGAATCTACAAGGAATTTCTACATGATCATTGTTCTCTGCGAGAAAATGTGAGTTAAACTATTAATTTATTCAATTCTAGTGGCTTACTTATTTAGAAGTGACTTTAAATGTAGTTGTATCTTTAATTAACTATTATCTTTGTAAAATCTTCCAAATACTCCACTAAATTGTGCCGCCAAATTATTGCTAACTCGTTCATGGCTATACGTCCATAAGCGCTTTGTTAAAGCCCGAAAGCTCAAGTGATAAGTTATACATTGGCGGGTCTTATTGGGCTTTGAATATTTCATAACATTCAATATATAAAGTCTACATTAATAAATCATATTCTTGCATTTATGACAATTTCCATAACAATTATACCACCAACTTTCGCTAAATGGACCTTTTTTACCTTGTGGTTAATTATGATGGATTTATTATATTTTTAATGGTTAAACGTGATTTTAACATGTTTTTAGCAATGACGGTTTACTAATGTGGTTATGTGGCCAAGGAGCATGTTCCACTACAAAAATTTCTATCTCGGTATCAGTTTAGCAGTTCAGTACTTAATTCTGCACTTGTACGAATTGAGGAAAAAGTCAAAATTATAAAATATATTTTTCTTTCTCGAAGCATCATAAATTAGGTGCCACATGGGCTTAATATGCTAGTACAAGCCTTGGAATATACCCATCTCACACGTGTGGGAACCTAGCACATGATTGAAGCTACAACCAAAAATAAATAACAATTTTGAAACTTCCATGTTCTACCTCTCTTTTTTTCATATGTTGGCGAATCTCAAGAATCCAGAAAATGGGTTTTTTAAAAACATAGAAATTTACTTCGATATTAGACCATTTCCAAAAATTCAATATGGTTTGAAAGTTACAACTGGTTCTTTGAAGTAGTTGTGTACAAAATTTCTGGAAAACCTAGATTGGAAAAAGTATCTAAACAATCAACTCCATGCACGATTTCCAAGGCCATGGAACTTAATCAGGAACTTGAAAGAGAGGTTTTTTTCATAGTATAACAAATTAGGCTCCATAGGAAAAACTCCCCAAAATACGTCATGGTCGAGAAGATATGGATGGTTCTTTAACCCCAATTTGTATAAAATTACACAAATTAGATTTTTGAGATTTTCCTCTAAAGTTGTAAATTCATTTTCTGAGTTTAGGGGATTCGATCTTATCCTTCCTCAATAGATTTTATGTATAAATAAATCCTCAAAGGGCAGAGAAAGGGAGGAGATAACGCAAGGAGGAATTTGTCATTTTTTTGAGTTGATATTTTGTAATAAACCTTTGTTTGTAAGAAGAAGAGAAATCGTTGCAATGAAGATTAATTATTGAAGTTTGAGCACGTTGCTAGGTCGGGAAGGGCCCCTCGATTCAGGTAACACACTGGTTTTTATTCATACAGTAGGGTAATAGTTAGTTTTTGTTGATTGCGGACTTTACTTGATGTTTCTTTTTAATTTTTCATTAGATTTGTATTTCACATAGTCTTAGATCTACTATTCTACCTTCATATCTGTAAGTAGAAGGCATTATGATCATATTAGAATTAATTTTATCAGGCTTAAGAGTTAAGAAAACTTGAATTGGTTTCTTAATATGTTTTGGTACACAAAATTTTAATTTAGAGATTTTTGGTACTTAATTTGGTATCACTGTTTAGAATTTTAATCTAAAAAAATTTTGTACTTAATTCGATACTAATATTCAGAATTTCAATTTCCATACTTTCTGTAATTAATTCGATACGAGGTTTTGTACTATACCAGGGTATGAAAAAAATATGTAATTTGCAGTTTAGGATTCTTTAATTGATTGGAGCTTTGCAACTACTTAGCAAAAGATTCCTACAATGAATAAGAACATACAATATATCATTATGACTTTAAGTCTGCTTAGTATTTATTTTTGATATTTTATTAATGTATTTATTCTAATTTATTTCCTTGTTTTCTTTATTTTCCTCGCATGCTTTCGGTTATAGTTGTCGGCATTTATTTTTCTGCAATTTACTTTTCTACAACATGCTTAATGAGTTTTTGTATGCATCATTATAGGATTAAAACCAATGAAGTCTCAAGGCCTAATAAGCTACATATATAAAACCACATGAACATTGTTTGTCGTAATGAAATATTGTGGTTCGAAATCTAATAAGCATTAGAATCCCACAATCTAGTGACAAGTTATAATCCTTAGTGGTTGGTTATTTCTAGTGTTAGTTATTAACATAGGTTAAAATAGGCTCTAATCCTGCATTTCATGTGCTTGCATCTCTAAGTCTTACGATACCGACCCGATAATTAAATGTTGGAATTAGAATACATATAATTCCACCAACATTTTTGGCATTGTTGTCAGGGAGGCGCTAAAGGTATTAGAGCATAGTTTCTTCAATGGTTTTTTTGCATGATTTTAGTTACAGGGACAACTTGGGGGCAGAGATAAAATGGTAAGACGAGAGGTAAGAACCTACATGTCCACTTTGGTGGGGTTGCTCCAAAGCCTTGTTGTTTCCTTCTTTTTCTTTGCAAGTGTGTTTTTCTTTAGATTGGTTCATGAAAAGAAGAGAAGCCTAACTTGTGTGAACAGATAACTTGGTGACAATAGGGTCTTAGTAACATGGTGATGCTTCGAGTACATGATTGGTTTTATTTTATTTGCTTTTAGTGTGTTTCGTTTTATTTTTTTAGGATTTTTAATGTTTTTGGTACTTTAAGAACTCCATACACTAATCCATGTGTGTGGCAGGGATTAGCAACCAACAAAGAAGTATTCAAGGATGATCAAGATTTTGGGAGAATTCTCTCAAATCCTCGTGGTAGCTGGGATCTCTGCTTCTCAGGAAGAATAAATCTTGACAATAGTCAAGAATTTATCTGCCTCTCCAGAAGTGATAGAAGAACAACAAATCCATGAACCACATCCACAGGAAGATCTTCACCCTTGCAATCTTGTCGAAGAAATTAAAGAATCATGGACTACATCTAATGGAGAGAAACCATTAGAACCTGAGATTAAAGAATTTTTGACAAGCTTATCTATGGATCCTCAAAGCACACAACATGATAATCATCCCATAATAGAAGATTTGCATGGAATGGTAAAGGAGGATATGCTAAATGAGCCAAATAAAGAGGTAAACCAAGAGCATTTTGATTTTGTTGAAAGTTGGTTTCAAGCAATTATAAGGCCATACCACTCCTTCATTATTCCTTACTTTTTGACTTCATCATTAAAACACCTGGTTCTTCATACTTAAGTATGCATTGAAGATTATATTCTAAACTTGAGTATGAATGCATTTTTATACCTGTTACACACATGGTTACATTGGAAATACTCATATACTTGAGGATAGGAACTTCTTTTTCTCAAGTAGAGTAGGATAGTAAATAAATGTTGCATATAATAGTTAGTTTAGTTATAAAATATAGTGAAACATATTTCTCATTTGTTTTGTATAAGTGGTGATGTTAACAGTTAAAACACAACTAGTTGAAAATGAGAGATTTATGTTCCTATAACAGATTTTTGTTGGGGTCTCTTTCCGTTGCATATTTTTTTAATGAAGATTGCCACTCAGTCCTATTTCCAACTGCAGCATGGTTCAATATTACTTTGATTTCCAACTTATTATTTATTTCTGATAGTTAGATTTGTTTCAAATTTTTATTTTCAATAATGTAACCTATGATCATTATGTTTGGAATCTTATGTGAAGTTGGAAATTATTGCATTGCAACATCGTCTAGTATTGCATACCAACTATCTAGTACCTTGTTTCAACTAATAAGTACCCATAATTTTGGTACCAATTTTCTATTTTGCAAGACAAATTCATATTCAAGGATATTGTTCATTTGGGATGCTTAAATACTAGAAGAATATTGGTACTCAAAAGCGGAAAATACATATTCGTCAACAAAATGGAACACTTAGGGGAGTATTTGATGATATCTTTCCTTCTTCCTTAAGTTGTTAAAAATGATGCATTCATGCTTTATCATTACTTATATGTTTTAAGACTGCTATTTCACAAAGATGATTGAATAAGCAATCCTTTTCATAAAAGTTTAATTGAATGATAATTCCAAACTATTCATAGCCGATATACCTTTTATGCTCTGGAATTTGATTTTCTTATTCATAGAGATTTATGGTTATCAATACAAAATAATTGCTCAAAATATAGTTACCAAAACATATTAAGGGGATTTAAAAAAAAAAGGTCCATACAATGATTCCAATGAGAAAATAACCTGAATACTATAACCAAAATAGCAAAGCATGATATCTGAGCATCTTTATTAAGACTTGCAGAAGAGTTGATGAAGTCTTTATTCATAGTGGAACGCTACTTTAAAAGTGAAAGCATACATGAAAACTATGATTAGTAGGACTTTAGGTGTCTTTTGGTTATTCTTTGGCAGACTCATCCATCTCACATTAAAATGGCTCATTCATGCTATGCCCTTTGAGTACCTATAAGTATCTTATGCGTCTAAGACATTAGGAAGGTAATCTAAGTCACTCTGAAAGGTTTCATCCTATGCCTTTTAGTGGCTTTCTGAAGCCACTCCCCCATCTACCAATTGCAAAAGCAATATTCATAATATAAAACTAAAATGGTATGAAACATGGGACTAGATCCTTCAGTGTAAAATAGGTTTAAGTGGTTAACCCGTCGAGGCTATGGACATTTGCTGGCATCGGGTATTGACCTATGATATCACTAGGAAAACCCATCGTGGTTATGGGCACTCGCGGGCAATGGGGAATTATGCCTAAATAAGTGTCAACCAAACCAGAAATTTTGTCTACATGTATTGTGGTTACTCTATAGTGTTACAATAAAAAGGAAGCATGTGTGGATGAATTCAAGGGTAAAGACAAATTCCATAAATTTTCTACTAAAGAATGGCCTTAAGGTAACCTTGATTCCTATATCATTGATTTTTCATACTATATCTAAGAAGTGGGACCTATGATCACTGAGAATTAATAAAAATCAATTGCAAATCTTATTTGTAATACTTGGATAACTATAAGACTTTGGGATTTTCTTAGTAATAACTAATTTTTCATTGGTTCATCATTTGTTATGATCATAAAAGTCCTTTTCTACAAAGAAGGAAAACCCCTTAAATTTGTAAAAGATTTCTTTTCTTGAGCATAAGACTGTTAAAATTTGATGAAATCATATGTAATGAGTGATTTGGAATTTATTTTATGATTAGTGTCAGTTTTACATCATTTTAATAAATCCTAGATGACTTGTTTTTGTTCAATATTCATCTCATTAGCTCCATTGTTTTGTTTTTTAGGTTCCTTTGTATTAGAGCCATCTCAGCAACCCTCCTCACTTCTTCAGTACCTCACCTTGTTTGCATGAGGAAATGAAAAACCTCAGGCATGGGGGAGTGGTTGTTGGGACCTTTTCAACATCTTCAGTTCATTCTCTTTAGCAGATCATATTGACATTCATCATTTCAGACTCTCAGCCTTACTTTGCCTCATCTTCAACTCCATACAACTTCCATTGCAGCCTGCAGTACATATCAAAATTCAAAAGGTATACTTGAGGTAAAACATGTTTAAAGGCTCTTTAACTCATTAAAATTTAAGGAATCTTGATGATTAACCACTTCCTATTGCATAAATCTTCACCTTTCTTAAACTACCATTAAACCCCCATTTCCAAATCCATTAATGCATATTCTAGTAAGACCATAAGAATGATTGTGGTACATGAATATCTATAGTGTCTTCTCCTTGTACATCATAAAGCATTCACAAAATCATCATTTGAATGCTCTCAATAAGAGGATGAAGTCATTGTTTCTTATCTGAGAAAAGAACCACAAAATAAGTAATGGTCTTACAAGTTTCCAAGTCCATATTTATTTAGCCATTATCTTCATCATCACCTTATATCATCCACCATCCCTTCCTAGTCCATATTTTGTTTGTTCTCAATTTTTTCTAACTTGTTGTGAAACATATAGAGTCTATGATGATATGGCAATTCACCTTTAATCACCATCACTAAGAAACAATGTCATAGGCAAGGAATTTGTTTGCATGAGGGCATGAAAAATATTAGGCATGGGAGAATGTAGGGCTCTAAATATGTCACATAATTCAGTATAGAGAGTCTCCATTCGTAAGTCGTATTCCCGTATTTATGACACCTTCCATAACAATTATACCACCAACTTCTGTTAAATGGACCTCTTTTACCTTGTGGTTAATTATGATGGATTTCTTATGTTTTTAATGGTTAAACATATTTTTCACATGGTTTTATCAATGATGGTTTACTAATGTGGTTATGTGGCCAAGGAGCATGTTCCACTACAAAAATTTCTATCTTTGTATTAGTTCAGTAGTTCGGTACTTAATTCTGCACTTGCACGAATAGAGGAAAAAAGACAAAATTATAAAATATGTTTTTCTTTATCAAATCATCATAAATTAGGCGAAACATGGGATTAATATGCTAGAACAAGCCTTGGAAAATACCCAGCTCACACATGTCCTAGCACATGATTTAAGCTACAACCAAAAATAGGTAACAATTTTAAAACTGCCATGTTCTGCCTCGAATTCCGTGCATATGGTAGCGAATATCAAGAAGATGGAAAATGGGTTTTTAAAAAGAATAGAAATTTACTTGGATATAGAACCGTGTCAAAAAATTCAATATGGTTTGAAAGTTAAAGCTGGGTCTTTGAAGCAGTTTTGTATAAAATTTCTACAAAACCCCGATTGGCAAAAGTATCTAAACGATGAACTTCATGCAAGATTTCTGAGGCCATGGAATTGAATTAGGAAATTACAAGAGAGGTTTTTGTTCATAATATAACAAATTAGGTTCCATAGAAACCTATGCCCAAAATAAATCATGGTCGAGAAGATATGGTAGGTATTTTAACACCAATTTGTATAAAATTACACAAAAATCAGATTTTTGAGATTTTCCTCTAAAGTTGTAAATTTGTTTTCTGAGTTTAGGGGATTGGATATTATCCTTCCTCAATGGATTTTATGTATAAATAAAGTCTCAAAGGGAAAAGAGAGGGAGGAGAGAACGCAAGGAGGAATTTGTCATTATTTTGAGTTGATATTTTGTAATAAACCTTTGTTTGTAAGAAGAAGAGAAATCGTTGCAATGAAGATTAATTATTGAAGTTTGAGCATCTTGCTGATTTGAATTAGTTTTTGGGCACGTTTCCAGGTTGGGAAGGGCCCCTCAATTCAAGTAACACGCTGGTTTTTATTCATAGAGTAGGGTAATATTTAGTTTTTATTGATTACAAGTTTTACTTGATGTTTCTTTTCAATTTTTCATTAGATTTGTATTTCACATAGTCTTAGATATATTGTTCTACCTTCAGATCTGTAAGTAAAATGAATTATGATAAGATTAGAATTAATTTTCTCAGGCTTAAGAGTCAAGCAAACTTGAATTAGTTTCTTAATATGTTTTTGTACCCAGAATTTTAATTTACATAATTTTGGTACTTAATTTGGTACCCGATTCAGTACCAATGTTTAGAATTTTAATCTATAGAATTTCTATATTTAATTCGGTACTAATATTCAGAATTTCAATTTCCATACTTTCTGTACTTAATTCGGTACTAGGTTCTGTATTAAAATAGGGTTTTATTAATGCCTTTCTTGTAGTTTATTGCCTTGTTTTCTTTATTTTCCTTGCAAGCTTTTGGTTATAGTTGCCAACATTTATTTTTCTGTAATTTACTTTTCTACAACATGTTTAATGATTTTTTGTATGCATCATTATAGGATTAAAACCACTGAAGTCTCAAGACCTAATAAGCTACATATATAAAACTACATGAACATTGTTTGTCGGTAATGAAAGATTGTGATTCAAAACCTGACAAGCATTAGAGTCCCACAATCTAGTGACAAGTTATAATCCTTAGTGATTGGTTCTTTCTAGTGTTAATTGTTAGCATAGGTTAGAATAGGCTCTAATCCTGCATTTCTTGTGCTTGCATCTCTAAGTCTTATGATCCCGAATTCGATAATTAAATGTTGGAATTAGAATACATATAATTCTACCAACAAGTCTTTCCTTTTATATGTCTACAACCCTTATCATATGCCCACAAAACTTAACCACCACAAAGGCTTGGTAACATAACACACGAAATTACCTTTACAAAAATAGTTTCGAGGGGCGCCTTTTGTCAACTCACAAAACGTTAAATGTTGTGAAAGTTCTTCGTCCCATACCTGTTACCCCAGACATTTCTTATGGGGTTTTTTTTAAAATGACAGGGTCACAAACCTCTAGGGTGACATCATCACCTTAAACTCCCATGATAATCTTCTTTGATGTTAACTGTTGGGAGAATTCTCTATTCCTCGAGGTATGAATTCACTGGGCATTCTTTGTTATGCTCCTCCTAAAATCACTAGGGTGACATCAACGCTAAGGTGCCATCATACCCATGTCACCACTATACCAATATACTAGTTAAGCATGCCACCATGTCTGCCACTTAGACCAAACTACCACATGTTGATCATTGATGTGTGCCACATCTTATCTATTTTAGGCTCACTTGGCCACATGGAAACACCAAATCTGCACACCATGTGTCATCGTCAATACTCCCACGTCACTAGTGTTTATGTCATCCTGATATCATGTGCCACAGTGGCCCCCACCTACGCTTCCATGTCATCTCATTAGGCCATTGTCACCTTCCACTTGTCTCCTTTTGGTTGGATGGCCCTGGTCCTACGTCACAATCTCCTGTCACTTTTCGGTTAGTTGCATATTAGTTTGTTATCCGATCACATTTTGCGGGTCTATGATCACGATTTCCGATCATGTCAGAGAAAACAATGGGAGAAAATCATTTATGGTTTTGTAGACCCCTCCTCCCCCATTTTAAGGGGGGTGGGTAGTTCATTTCACCACTGTTGTCGATCTCATTATCGGAAAGTTGGGAAAAACAACCCAACATGAACCCCCCCCCCCCCCCCCCCCCCCCCCATATTTTAACCCATGGAGGGTCATGGGCCCCCTCATTTTTCATAATTTGTTGGTGGGGACGCGTGGCACCAAATCCGCTCGTAAACTTGACCACTATTTAACCTCAACCTCCACCAGTTGCTCTGCCATTTTTTTCCAAACACCAAACTAGCACCAACATTTGACTTCACTTAACCCTTATCACCAAATTTTGCTTTTTAACCCTGGAATTTTGGCCTGTAAACTTCAACTAGCTATATCTTTGACTCTAGGAGGTCATTTTCAAACTTCCACATATGATTGGAAAGTTGTCTTTGAGGCCTATAGATCTAAGTAGTTTCTAATATGCTCTAGGCTAATATGGTGATCCAAAAACTAATTTGAATATGTTGCTCCATAAATACATGTTTCACTTGTTCACCATCATGCCTACACACAATTGATTTTTTCCAACCCATGACAATCCATAACTTCCTTTGACATCAATGCCAACATATTTCTAACAAATCCAATATTGTTTTATCAATTTCATCCTATCTCACTATGCAATTGTATCTCACTAAGCAACTCTCAAAGGATTAAAAAGATTATGTTAGTTTCAATCACCCATGTACAATTTGGATTCTTTATTGGAAGATAAATCCATGAGGTTGTTGGGGTAGCTCAAGAAGGGTTTCACTTTACTAAAACAAGGAAGTTATCTTATTTGGTAATCAAGTTAGATATTTCAAAAGACTATGAAATAACTAGTTGTGTATATTTGAAGATGATGTTAATATACTTTCAGTTTTATGCCCACTTTGCAAATTTTATTTTGAGTTTTGTATCTTTAGTTTCATTTGAAATTCTAATAAAAAGATCTACTTTAATTTTTTCAGACCTTGTAAAGGATTAAAATAGGGATGCTTACTTTCACCACTATCATTCCTTATCATTGCAAAAGGATCAATTAGAGATTTGTTAGAGGAAAAAAGGATGGGTTTGTTTCAAGGAATACAAATTAGAAGGAGTATATATTTACCACATCTCTTGTTTGTTAATGATATTTTGTTTTATTCTGATGGGATAAAACTTAAAGAGATATTGGACCTCTATTAAGTATGTTAGTAAACATTTAAGATAATATAATATTTTGTACCAAGCTTAATAAGGAAGAGGTTAGATTTTTTACACATATATTTCCATTCTATCTAATTGATTTAAAAGGTGGGCTAAAGTATTTAGGTTTTTATCTTAAGCCCAACAATTATGGGAAGAGGACCGAAATTGGCTTATTACTAAAATGAGGAAAATGTTGTTTGCTTAGTATAATCAATGGTTATCTCAAAGTGGAAGACTTATACTTGTTAAATCTATACTTGAAGCAATACCTATGTATTGGATGTCTCTAGATTTTATTCTCAAAGGCACTCTAAACAAGTTAAGGAATATGAGCTATAGGTTTCCATGGCTATGAAACTAAGAGAAATTAAGGACCCCCCCAGTATTAAGGATCTCCCTAGTTAAATGGAAATCCATAACACACCTTAAATATATTAATGGCCAATGGTTAAAAGATGTTTATACCTTCAAAAAACATTGACAACCAAGTTTGTTTGGGATTTGATGAGTGGCTAAGGAATTTGGTGGAAGGTCATTCACTAAAAATATGTTACTCTAAATATTTCATAATATTAGATAAGGAGATCAATAAAAAAAGGGTAAAATGGTCCATAATCTGGGAAGTAATGTTACTATCGACCCCAATAATCTACCAATGGCTAGTTTGGAGAGTTGGTAATGGAGTGAGAGTTAGAATAGGAATTAATCCACAGGTTAATGATGGTCAAGGTAAAAAATTAATCTCTCCAGCACTGAAAAAATGAATCCCACATGTGAACATTGTTGCAAAGAACTTGCAGAATTGAGAGTTGGTGTTTATGACCTCCAAGTTCTTCTTCATAAGTAGAGCCTTGTTGACAATTTCACCTTGGACACCATAAAAATTCAACAGAAGAAGATTTCATGGCTCGAGGATGAAGCGGAGGCCCTCCGGAACATTGTGGTAGATCTCTAGTTGCAAGTTGCCAAGGTTGACATCCGCCAATCTAACCTTGTAGGGACATAGACTTGAATCAGCTGGCTTCTCCCACAGATTAACCAGTTTAGATGTTTGGCTTTCAATGTATTTATCTTCTGCATTAGTTTTGTCGTATACATAGTACTATAATAATAAGAGTGTTGTCGTATAGTATAATTTTTTACTATGTTAGGATTGGGTTTGAAATCTCTCTCATGGCCTCTATGTTTCCTAAGAATCACTCTGCAACGTAATTAACCCGGGATCTTGTCATGACCCAGAACATACTTAATTTAAGCAGTACTCATTCTTGTTTAAAAAAAACAATGGACAAGGTCATAAATTAGCGAATAATTTGATCCAAAAATTACGAAGGAAGGATATTTATATCTTAACCAGTTAGTTTCCTTTGATATCACCACAATATGGTGATAAGAATGGAAATTTGTAGGATGCTAGGATTGGTAAGAAGAGGTGTGAATTACTAGGAGAATTATCTAACTATGATCAAATCTAGCCATGTGAAATTAATAGATAAAGAAGTTCTTTTGTAGTTGGGGGGAAATCATATATGGTGAGTATACACTCCTAAGACTAAATATCAAAGTTTAAGCACATTGATGGTAATGGATATATTTTTTGGTGGTGAAAATTATCATGAATTATACAATACGAGTTTGGAAAGAAGTGCAATCAATCATAGGCATATAGGAGGTGTGGAGGGCCGATTCAATAGCTAAAGTGATGAATCATTTGTATGCTAACCCAACTATGAAGAAGGTCAAATCTCTTCCATAGCTAGTTGGATGGTAATTCGCTTAGTGTGTAATGCATAAATATTTGTAGACAGACATATAAACCCTACCAACATGTTATTTAAAGTATTCTTATTTTGTAAGGTTTTATTTAGATTATCAAAGAAAAATTACCGAGGAAAATTACCATCAAACATGTCAATAAGAGTGGTTCATGGGCATATTTCGAGGGAGCTTCTCAAGGGAAGCTATCATATTGTAGATTTGGAGGAGTTATATATATTTGAGATGCATTTCTCTCAAGTTTAAAGGTGGTTTAGGAGTTAGTACATAGAACTTCTATCTCTAAAAATAATCTTAAACCTAACACTAAAAATTGTTTTCTCTTTCTATGCAATTTTTTAATGACTCACTTATCATTATAAACTGGATGAATGTAACAGTGAACCTAGACAACTAGACTTCAAGATTGATATTTGAGGATATCCAACTTGTATGAGAAACATTTATCTCTCTTTCTTCGACCATGTGTATAGGGAAAGGAACATGGATATATATAGGCTTTCAAAATCTATAATGCATCTAGATTCTAAAACGTGGTTCATATTGGAGCAAGTGGATGGTCTCACCAATTAAAATTTCTAAATATTTTTTTTCCCATATATATTTATAATACGATCCATAAAAATGTAATAACAAAATAACCACATATATTTTAACTTATAGTATGTGCGCTAAGGAGATCCTCAATGATCTAATTGTATGTTTTTGGAATATATAATATTCTATCTTCGATGGATTTTATTTTGATAGAGTAGTTCATCACACATCAATCATCTATACTTTCCCTTTGAAGGACTAATGGAAATGTGTTTATAACACATTTCCAAAATGTAGTTTTGTTATTTTAAAATATATCTGTGTGTGTGTTTTTTCTTTTATTTTATGAGTGAAAAAATATTAGAGGCATCACAATATTTCGAAGATGAGATATATGTAGGTTCTTTTAACCAAGAGCAAAAACCTTTATATTTAATATTTCAAGTGTAAAATCAAAACATAGATTTGTCCACCTTAGTAGGCTAAAAAAGGGACAAAGTCTTTGACCTATTTTTCATTAGTCCTCCTCTTAATACAATGCCTACACACTATAGCCATCATAATCTCAGTTGCGGACTTTCAAAAAATTACAAAAACAAAAAAATAGTTTACCACACAAAACCTCAAAAGAATAACTACAATAGAGTAGAATCCAAGTATAACACTAGGATAAATCCATCTTCGCATTGGTACAAATATCTTTCATAATTTGAAATATGTGTCCCTCTTGTGAACTCTTGTTTAGATAATACTACTTCCTACATTGATAAAAGATTCTTTTAAGAAGCTATATGCTTCTATGTTGAACTCTCTATAAATGTGATGAAAAGTAAGTTCTTAACACTTTCTTTTTACCTCCAAAAATTGATTCATGGTTGGGCCCAACATCAAGTTTTCAATTCTACATCTTTTTCCCCCAGTACATCAATAACTTGGAGTTTCAATAACCCTATAGTTGCTTTAAACCTTTTTCTACAATTGTTTTCAAAAGGAGCCATAATGCATATAACTCTACTCTATTATTATAACCTTTCCCAACCACATATTTCAATAAATATAGTGAATGGATTCAAATAAATAAAAAAATTACCCCTACCCCACACATTCCTAATGTTCTTTGGAAGGCCCCATCGAAAAAATCCCAAGCCTTCACATAATAAATTCTTGGTCTTTTAGAATTTTTTGAGGCTTTTGTAACAAAGCCTTCCACCATACTTCAAAAGGAAATCTGATTTTATATGATGCTTATACAAGTGTTACGTTTGTTTCTTGAAAGATCATGCAATTTCTAAAAGTCCAAATTCCCCACAATAAAAAGTAGGGAAAAACATTTGTAACAACCCCTGGTTGATTTTCCATGTAAATAAAATAAAACCAAGGTCATGGGACACATATTCCAAGTTGAATGTTGGGAAAAACATAGTGATGGGTATCACTGGTGATTAATTAATGGCTATGGAAATTGGTAAACGCAAAATGGTAATTATTGGCATTTTATTTATGAAATAAAGGAAAATAGGAGAAAATGAAGGTGAAAAGACACATATTTGCATGAGAGGGAAATTGAAGGAAAAATGAAGGAGAATGAAGAAAAATAAAGAAAATAGAGGACTCGAAGATAAAAAGGCTTTTAAGGATCAGTTCACATCTTTTGTCAGTTGAACCTTTTGTTAGTTTCACTTTGGAGCTCTTTCTCATTCTCTCATACTCTTTCATACTTAGAGAAATCTTGGAGCATTCTTGGAGCATGCTTGGAGCAACCAAGTATTCACATGGAATGGAGAAAGAAGGCAAAGGAAAGTAGGAAAGCGCAAAGGAGTAGTTGGATCAGTGGCTACAGTTGGATTGCTTTACAGGTAACAGATTGCATGTGTGATTTCCTTGTTGATTTTTGGATGCATAATATATGCATGTGATTTTCTAGTTATGTGTTTTCATTGGCGTGGACATTTTCCTGGATTGACAGTGGTTTTAGCCTTCCTTTCCATTTCCTGGATAGCCATGGTGTTGTGGGTTTTTCCATTGTTGTTTTCTGATTGGTGGTCAGGTTCCTTATGGTTATGGGAAACAAACGCTTTGGAAGCCCTAGAACAACTTGGTTTTAGTTACTATTCCTAGAGCCTAGGTTGGGAAAAATGCTCTGGAGCCCTTGGTGGGTTGTGTTACTAGTCCCTGGAGCTAGGTTGGAAAAACACTCTAGAGCCCAGAAAGGCTATTGGTGAGCAGAGTGTCAGAGTCTGATCTTATATAGAATTTCACTATAACCTTGTGTATGTTCCTAAATTATGGATGACGAAATGAAGCATTCCTTAGAAAGTTTCACAAATATCATAAATACCATGAGTAACTTAGAAAGAAGATTGAATCAACGTTGTAGTGCATCACTTGGTTCTTTGGGCTGCAACGCTTCTTTGGACAAAAGAACAAAACCTAACAACATACCCCTTTCAAAGGGAGTAAATTCTATCCTACAACTGGAGAAACTTGGAGATTTGTAGAAATAATTAGAGATAGGAAATTGGCTTTATGCACATGGATCAGACTTGAAGAAAATGAAGTTGTTGACGGTGTTGGACCCACCACCATTAAGGGGATCTCCCCGGTATGAAGTCCCAAATAGACCTCACATCGTTTGGTGTAGGAGTCCCATCCGGTACAATGGCCCGATTGCAATTATCTTAAATATATGTGTTACAGATCCATTTGGGAACATCAATCCCATCATCCAAATTAGTGTTTTAGGGCTCATCAAACCCTAATTTTAGTTGCTACATGCCCTAAACAAGTCACCCCTTTGAATGCCTCCTTCACAGACAGTTTCATGACTTGAAGACATCCAGAAATAGCCTCTAGAGGGACCAGCGCAGGTAGGCCCATGTAAGGGTGCGTTGCAGAGTAGTTAAGTCCATGCTAGGGTGCTCCGTAGAGAACATAGGCTTCCTTTCACCTGCGCTGGGCGAGATTGAGCGAAATTCACATAGGGTTTGGGGAATATTCTTATCTTTTGGAGTCATCTAGAAGGTTCCCTTAATTATCAACTCCTATGAGCTCGAAAATGGATGAGGAATGTGTTAAGGTGCATCCTATCCTCTCATCCCTTCCTCCATGGAACTAATTCTAAGTATGGAAGGCCATTCAATGCCACCATTTATGACAAAACCTCCTTCATCTTCCTATAAATTGACCACTCATCTAAGTGATTAGTGATCAGGGGCTGGATTATGTTGAATTGTAAGGAGATAATGTTGCTGTGGGATTTGGCTTTGAAGCAAGTATTGTAATGCTACAAGTTTGTCATGTGTTTGATGTGATGTGGATGGGATCCAAGTTGGAGGAATGACTTTGAATCAGACACAACGGTTTTAATTCCTTCTTCTATTTTATAAAGTGTTTGAACCTTTCTCCCATATGTTTGTATTGTTTTATAATGCTTATATGTGTGAAATGTATCTAATTCCATTCACTTATATTCAATAGATCTTTTGCTTTGATCGATTTTTTGTTTTTTGTTGTGTTTACAGGTACTTCTCAAGCATATTAAGTACGGGAAGGAGCAATATGATCGATACAAAGGAGACAAGAGGAAATTGGAACTACAAGTAGGTGTTCTCATCTTCTCATTTTATCTATTGCTTATAGGGAAAGACTAAAATACTTTAAATTCTTGTTCTAGATATGGCAACTTATCTACAAAATTAGTATTTATCCGTAGATACCAAATTTTCCAAAACAAATTGGCGACTCTGCTGGGGAAGATCCTATTTCCTAGTAGCTTATCCACCTCCTAGGACATCCTTGCAGACCTTACTTGTGTTCATAGATTGTAATTCAACTCTTTTGCATTGAATTTTGGTCCAAAATTAAGGTTATATGACTCTTGAGTGGCCTCTCAGGAATCAACGCAGGCTTCGCCAAGGGATAGTGCTCTACAGAGCACCCTTGAGTGAGAGACAGTGCTCTGCAGCACAGTTAGGCCCTCTTTGACCTGCACTGATCCACCTTAGGGAAAATTTTCACCTTTGGATTGAGTTTTTACCAATTTTCCTCTATTTGATTGCTTGATATTGATCAATGAATGTCATGTCTCAGAGAACAAGTTTCTATCTCCTTGCTAGCACTACTTTGACTTGGTTGATTAATTTTTCTTAAATGCTTTCTTTTTCATTATTGATCCATAGGCAAAGTTAGAATATAGTTGATTAATCTTTGTTGGAAAGAAAGTGTTGTAAAGTCTTCTTTTCCTTTGAAACAGAACTGTCATAAAAGTCTTCGTTCTTATGAAAGATTGATTGATTGTATGTGCATATTTCCTTTTGTTCATATTCACATTAAGGAAATCAAAAATAAATACATGCATGTTGCATTGAAAAAGTTTGTGTGTGCTCATAGGAATAGTGTAGGGAAATTGCATTAGATTGTGCTCTTTGCTCTTTGTCAAAGATTTGATTGCTCTATCCCTACTAGCTAAGGTTTTCATTGTTCAATTGAATGAAAATAATGCTTATCATATTAGTTGCATTTTAGGATTTGCAAACATACATCACGTGGTGAACCTTGAAAGGAAAATCCTAAAGAAGATAAACTTAAAATTTATCTGAATTTACCTAATGGAGCATTGTCACCTAACGAAAAACATTTAGTGGTTCTAGGCTAGAGACGTGTTCCGGCATTGTAAAACAAAGCAGTTGTCGCTAAATTTTCTGCAATACATCCCGAGTGTGATACCTCATTCCACGTACGTGAGTATATTGTAGCTCATCCATGTACCTTCGGGTATATAGGGCTATGTTACAGTACGTAAAGTATATGGGAATGCTCTCACTGTGCGATTTTGCATTAGACAACGCTTATAAGGAATGGGCCTCCACGTACCTTCGGGTATATATGGGAGGACAACACTAGGTTGCTATCCATCCTTAGGTAACCGAGTTGGCCGCCTTGTACACTGTGATACATTGAACACAACATTCAGGGAGATTGCGTGCCCGTACTTCTTGGTTCACCAGGAGGTATTCCGCAGTTCACAGTTGCTTAGTAAACCTTTTTCCTAGATTATCCCTCTTTTGTTTTGTTATGTTACTTTGATTAAAATAAAATTAATTGACTGCGGAGAACATCCTCCATGCTCACTCCTTAGTTGATATTAGGTTGAGACATATGGCGATAAATCCGGAGTCCACCGATCAAGGAATTCCTTTTGATGGGAATCCTAGTCCTTTTCCTCCTTTTGGAAATATTGGTGCTCCATATATGGCTACATTGTCCCTTTCGGGATTTACCATTGGCTTGCCAGTATGGTTGTTTTCAACCTCCTTGGTTCAAAATGTCGTGATTTCTCCGCAATCGAGTACACCTCCAACTGGACAAAATCAACCTCCAGTTGATCCTAAAGTTGACCCTTTGCCTTCTTCCGTTTTTTCTTCCTCCCCTTCTTCCTCTTCACCTGGTGAAAGTATTGGTACTAGTAACTAGGTGGCTAAGAAGAAGAAAAAAGGGAAGAAGAAGAAGAAGAAGCAAATTCAGCGGAGGAGCAACCAAGCAACCATTGCTTTGAATGCAACATCTGATGAGAAACCGTCTGTCAAGCCTCACAAAGTTTGATATCCATGCAAACTTTGTGTGGGAGACCATCTTCGTCGAAATTGTCCTGATATTAGAAGAATGGTCTTCTCGTTCACATCATCCTATGACATCAACTTCTGAAGATCATGCTAGTGACACACCATCAACTAGTGGTATTAAATTTCTTGGAAAGAAGGGTAAAGTTAAGTTTCCCTGTAGGTTATGTGAAGGGAATCACCCCATTCACCTTTGTCCCTATCCAGATGAAGCCAAAAAGGTGTTGGATAACCATCCTACTTCACCGCAGCGACTTCCATCTGGTTACAGAAGACTCTCCCTTAATCCTTGATTATTTTATGAATTAACTGACTCAAATCAACTGTCAGTGATCTGGAAAGAGGAGAGATGGCTCTGAAGCCGCGCATCTCCACTAACCGCGACGGTCTCGGGTAAATCTAAACAGCGCAGCCGCAGGAGCTCGAGAACGGGAACAGAGTTTTTCGCGGAATCGGAGGTTTGGATACCGGTTTAGCTGACAGATCGACAGGAGATTGTTTCGGGTCGCAGTCCGGCATGGAGGATCATCGGACAACGGACCTCGTGGATTATTCCGAGGATCCGTTGGCTGGACAGCCGGTCTTTGCAAACCTTAACCCGGCTTCATCGAGGTATGGAACTCCTAACTCAGAAGGTTCCCTTGGGTTGAATATTCCGATCGATGGTGTTCCAACAGACATTGCCCTACCTTACCTGGGGTTAGATGTACCACCGCTCTCGCCTGGAACCGCTTTCTTACTTGCTGCCTCGTCCCCTGTATCACTTTCTCTCGAAGACATTCCTTCGCCGCCATCTGATCCTCCCATCCTGAAAGATGAACCCCGGATTCCAGCACCTCTGCAGATAAATACACAAAACCCCCCTCGGTACATTGGGCCAAAACCCTCGGGATGTCTTGGTACCCCGGTCGTCCATCTAAACCCTAGTAGAACTTCTCCGGCGGGATCCACAAACCCTCTCTCGGAACATCCGTCTGCCCCTCGCACAAAGAAGTAGAAAGCGAGATGCGTTAGGGCCATTAGGAAGGATACTACAGTCACGTTTGCAACTCGCCGAGCTTCGAGGATACCATGGCTATTGCCTGTACAGTGTGGGTTGGGCACGTTCGTGGGCGCACTTTCTCGGCGGACCGATTGACACTCTGGGTAAAAGAAATTTGGGGAACTTTGCTGCCACAATTGCTGGAGATCGAGGTCCTCCCGCGTGGATGGTTCACGCTCCAATTTGCAAGCGAAGGGCACACGAATAAGGTACTTGAGCGATACTGGCACATAGAATCGGCCCCGGTACTTCTTAAGCGCTGGACCCCATTATTTGATCCGGAGCGGGAGCAGATTGCAGCTGGACCTCTGTGGGTCAGACTTCCAGGGCTCCCCCGTCAATACTGGAATAAAGAGGCATTTAAAAAGATCGAAAATGCACTGGGGGCCTATCTGGATCATGATCGATCCTACATCGAAACTCGAAGGAGAACTGTGGCTCGCATATTGGTACATCTTGATACCAGGGAAGGACTTGAGGAGGACATCACATTGCAATGGGGACGGCATAGGCGAACTCAGATCCTGGATTACGAGGGTGTCCCATTTCGTTGCAACCGGTGCCGCCAAGTTGGGCATCTATACAAAGATTGCCCACTCAACAATCGTCAGAGCAGCCCTCCAAAGAACACTCCTATTGCTCCCAGAAGGACCGGGCCTCTCATATCTCCTCCAATGCCAGGAGATCCTGCATCTCACAGAGCACAACAGCAACCAGAGAATATCACTGAGGACTCAGTAGCACCTCCTCTGACAAGGACAAGGGCGGCCGCTGCAGCAGCACAAAATCTGGATATGAATCTCTCTCCCCCCTCTGTCTCCCTTACACACTCGCTTGATTGTTCAAAATCTATCTCATGCTCTATGGCTCTATGCTCGATTCCCCCGCCTCCACTGATTACATCCACTGTCCCACCCTCACTCACCTCTGCACTTTCCCCTCCTTCATCACCTCATTCTGAGACTGTACCCGGATCAAAACCTCCACATCATTACTCCCTTCGGCCTCGTGCCGCGAACACTGCATCATCTGATGGCCTATTTGGGCTGGGCATTACTCCATCTGATCCGGGCCCCTCTTCCACCAGGGGTCGGAAATCAAATCTTAACAAAGCTATCCGGCGGGCTGGGGCGGAAGTAGCCTCTGGTCGCCAATCCACCATAGTTGGGGCCCTTAGAGCTACAAACCCCTCGCAGCGGGGTACCCCATGAAGTGTCTATCTTTCAATTGCAGGGGTTTGGCTAGTCCCCCTAAAAAACAAGCACTTAAACGACTTTTTGAGGTCGAAATACCGGATTTTATCCTCCTTCAGGAAACCCTGGGTTCTGCTGAGAACATATCTCACGTCCTCAACTCCATTGCGCCTAGATGGCATTTTATTGGGCTGGATGCCTCGGGCAGATCTGGAGGATTAGCCATTGGATACAACCCATATACCATCCGAATGGACTCTTCTTGGGGAGGACTGGGCTTCTTGGGAGTGGACATCTTCTCAAAGGACCTGGGTCTGTCATTGCGTATCTTCAATATTTACGGTCCCTACCAACAGAGAGAAGGATTTTGGCGCAACCTACTCGGAAGGAACCTGATGAACACTGAAAATCTGATCTTGGGGGGTGACTTAAACTTCTCTCTAGGGTTTCGTGAGTCATGGGGATCATCTGCACAAATGGACTCTATAACGGATTTTATGCGTAGGATGCTAGAACAACACGATCTCATTGACATCCCCATGCATCACCCTCTTCCTACCTGGCGGAACCGTAGGATCGGGTCTGCTGCACTGGCCCGAAGGCTTGACCGCTTCCTGATGAAGGGACCCCTGGCTAATCATCTTCATCACTTCAAGCAGTGGGTGGGTACGGGTGGTATATCTGATCACTCCCCTATTCTGATGGAGATTCTGGGACCTCACCCTAAGCCTAAAGCGCCATTCAAGTTCAATCATTTCTGGCTCCAGGATCCTAGCTTCTCTAAAATTGTCTCGGATTTCTGGCTTGCCCACCCCATAGACAGAGAATCTTCACTGGCTAGGGGATTTGTCAAAAATCTGACGGAACTCAAACATATTGTGATTGAGTGGGCAAAGGTAAAAAAGGCAAAAGATGATGAACATCACATCACTGTGGAGGAAACCATAAGAGCTCTGACTGATGAAAACAATTTGGGTTTCACATCGGTGGAGAATAAGACCCGGCTTGTTGAATTAGAGCAGCAGAAGCAGAACATCCTCAAGTCTAGGGAGGAATCGATCAGGTTGAGGAGTCGGGCTATCTGGCTAAAGGCGGGGGATGAGAACTCTAGATTCTTCCACAACTTTGCAAATGGGAGAAGAATGGCAAATACCATATGGAATCTACCCCTCCCGGATGGGGGCATGGCGGACTCTTTCAATAAGCTCTCCCAATTAGGCACTTCCCACTTCAAAGGCATCTTCAAAGGCCCCGCAGGTACAAACCTTGCTGAAATCATAAATGTTGCCTCTCATTTTCCAAGGTTTGTAAACGATGAAGACTTGCAGGCCCTCAATGACCCGGTTACCATGAATGAACTTGAGAATACCATCAAGTGGTTCCAAAAAGAAAAGAGTCCTGGCCCTGATGGATGGACCATCAAGTTCTATCTGGCTTTCTTTGATATCATTGGAGCTGACATCCTGCAGGTTGTGGAGGAGAGTAGAACCTCTGGACAGCTCTACCACGCCATAAACTCCACCTTCATTGCGCTTATACCCAAATCAGACTCGCCTACATCCTTCGCAGATTTCCGCCCCATTTCTCTCTGCAATGTCCTCTACAAAATTATCTCCAAGATCATTGCCAATCGAATCAGGCCCATATTATCTCAGCACATAGCTCCTCAGCAGTTTGCATTCTTGGAGAACAGATAAATTCATGAAGCCATTGGCACTGCACAGGAGGCTATTCACACCATATGGACCAAGCATCACAAAAGCATTCTCCTCAAGATCGACCTCTCCAAGGCTTTTGACCGGGTAAGTTGGCTCTATATCAAGATGATTCTTATACACTTGGGGTTCCCTCTCCAACTCATCACTTGGATTATGGCCTGCATCACCACTCCCACTTATAGTATTCTGATTAATGGAGCTGCATCACATTTCTTCCACTCGGAGAGAGGACTCCGTCAGGGCTGCCCTCTATCCCCCCTTCTCTTCCTTCTTGTTATGGAAGCCCTTAGTCGACTCATCATATCTGCAAAAAGGGATGGTACGATCAGGGGTCTCAAAATCTCAGAGGAATGCTATCTAACACATCTCCTGTTTGTAGACGATGTCCTTATCCTCCTTGATGGCAGTATTCGGGACACATCATCTTCCAACAATATCTTAAGGCTGTTCGCACATGCCACCGGGATGGAGGTCAACAAGGATAAATCTACCATTACAATGGTGGGCACCTCTGTAAATGAATCCTTCATTGCCAAGCAAGCCTTCCCATACACCACACAGGCCTTGGACAGGGGACTTAAATACCTTGGCTACTGGCTTAAACCCACACACCAAAAAATTGCAGACTGGGTTTGGTTAGTCTCCAAAGTGGAAAAGAAAATTACATGCTGGTATTTCAGATACCTCTCCAGGGCTGGAAGGCTTACTCTGATAAAATCTGTCTTAGAAGCCACTCCAGTTTTCTGGATGGCACTGGCTTGGATCCCTAGGAATATCTTAGTCAAGATCCAGCGCCTATGCAATCGATATCTTTGGGCAGGCAATGAGGAGAAGCGCATTTTCGCTTGGATCGGATGGCAAAAGATCGCACTGCCCAAGAAATGGGGGGGATGGGGCTTAAAGGATCTTGCATCATTCGCAAAGGCTTTGGCAGCCAAAATGGGCTGGGCACTGCTGACATCTCACAGTTTATGGACAGACATCGCCTACCACAAGTACATCTGGCCCCTCAACACCATCGAGTGGGCCAGGCTCCCAAATTGGAACAGAGCTGGCATCTCATCTATTTGGAAAGCTCTACTGCACTCACTCCCTCTCATCAGGAACAATATTGTTTGGCGAATCAGGAATGGACACAGTGCCCGTCTTGGTATTGATCCATGGAGCGGGTGCGGAGGTAGACATAGGCTTCCTCAAGAACTGGTCACATACCTCAACCACCGAGGTATCAAGGCCATCGCTCAAATTGCCGACCAGGAGAACTCTGATATCTTCCACCAGGCCTGGATTACGGCTGCCCAACTTAACCTCCCACAAAGATGGCATATAACCTGGAGGGAATATTGTTCTGCGCTCACCGAATCTCACATCAGAATTGTTGAAGGACCAGATGAGCTCATCTGGCAGCAGGCAGAAAGTGGAAGATACACTCCAAAAGAAGGATATAAACAGATCATCTTTGACAGGAAACCGGAGTTTTTAGATAGATGGTGGCACCATATCTGGAAGCTATCAGGGTCACCCAGATCCAAGCTGTTCACATGGTGTGTCCTCCGGAACAGACTTCCCACTAGTGAGAATCTAATGCGCAGGAGCATACACGGGCCCTCGCGATGTGTGTTATGCAAATCCGAATCCGAATCATCCGAACACCTGTTTATGCGATGCCCCATCACACAGCAAACATGGCAGAACATTAAACCTTTCGTGCATTACTTGGGAGACTGGAACGGTGCTGATCTTATTAACACCTGGATCGATTGGGGTAATATAAACGTGGGCACAAAGGCTGTAAATCTCCCTATCATTGTAAACTGGATAATCTGGAAAACTAGGAATAGAATGATATTTGAAGACCGGGAGGCACACTGGCCTCTCATAGAAGCTGGTATCATTACTGCTTTCAATGAACTCCCGGATCCTCCGGCCCCAAAACTCCGCAGGCAGACACCTCCTCCCGTTATACACCAGGGTACCCCGTGGGCATTCTTTGATGGAGCAGCTAACACACAAAGCTACGGTGGAGGCATCATCTTTCACATTTCCGCGAGCCATTTTTATCACATCAAATTAGGACTAGGAGAGGGCACCAACAACTTCGCCGAGCTCATCACACTCCGGCATTTGCTTCACTTTGCTTTGAGCCATCACTGCAACAGCATCAACATTTATGTAGATTCACAGATTGTAACAAATTGGATCAATAGAATTTCTAGCTGTCACTCGCACACACTAAATGTCATACTTGATGAGGTTTATATGTTACAAGAAGCATTTAACCAAATCAATGTATCTCATATTTACAGGGAACATAACCAGGATGCTGACAGACTATCCAAGGAGGCCGCGCTGATGGAAAATGGTTTATGGGAGATCACAGAATTTTTGGAACAGCAGGAGCGGAAATATTACCACCGTCCATATATAGACCCGACTTATCCTACAGCGGGTCCAAATATCACATAATTTTTGCAGTTATTAACAGCAGATATTTATCAATTGAAAACAACATGACGCAATTTTGTAACAGAAGGATGCAAATGGCATCAATTTTCACAGCATATAGAGGAATGTAATAGGAAAATACAGCTGAGATATGCAATTTTGAGAATGTACAACAATACAGAAAACAACAGACATGATTCACAACTCTTATATATGTAATCTTTCTTATATTAATGAAATATTACGGATTTTTCCAGTGGAAAAAAAAAAAATCAACTGTCAGTCAAACCCACTCTCTATGATTGTGAATCCTATGAGTCTATACTTGACCCAAATCAACAGGTCGAGGTAACAGTTGACCCAATTTCACCTTCAGTTAATCGTACCTTTCCCAAAGAGAGTGAATATGATACCACTTAGGTTCTTTTTGTTTCTTCAGATTCCAATGTGCTTGGAGGAAATCTTCATGTTCCATCAAGACAGGAGGAAAATCATCCCATTCTAGTAACTCAAGGGGATAGTTCTCCCATTCTTACGGTACCCCCTCCAAGTAGTCTGGTCACTTTCTTTAATTGGAATCGACTGGCAGGATTTCGTCTTCCTTCCTATGTGCCTTTCTAGATCATATTACAGGTTTGTAATATGATTATATCTGGCACTATTATATATGAAGGTGCATCTGTGAGTATCCTTTCCTCAACTTCTTGGCAAGCACTCGGTTTGTCGCTGCTTGTGCCTGTTACCCAGAATCTGTTGGCTTTTAATAGAGGAACCATTCAACCATTAGGGATCCTCCCTCAGTTACCTATTACTTTGGGAGGAAAAATTGTTTATCTCAATGTGATGCTAGTCCTAGGCCCTTTAGATTATAATTTACTTCTTGGGCGCGACTATGTTTATGACATGGGAGCTATTGTTTCAACACTCTTTCGAGTGATTTGTTTCCCGCATGAAGGCAGAATTGTCACCGTTGACTAACTTTCATTTCCCAGTCCAAATATGGCTTCCAGTCAACCATCTTCCATAAGTGGTCCTTTTGTACCAATGGTATCATCCCCGCCATGGGTTAATTATGTGGCAACCTGTTTCATGCCTACATCAACGGACGATCAATTCCGTGATGTTGTACATTATGTACTAGGGGCATTAGAACCAGATCTCTCCTTCCAGAGCATTGTTCTCCCATATGATGAGAACCTCTTAGAAGTCATGACCTCTTATGGGTCATGAACAAAGGAATTTGAAGATAGTTCCTTGTCTTGTGTCAACCTCGTTAAAAAATGAAACAAGGAATATGAGGATAGTTCTTTTACTGTGTCAACCTCATTAAAAAATGAAACAACTCCTATGAGCATAGTTCCTTGTCTTGTGTCAAGCTCATTAAAAAATGAAACAAGGAATATGAGGATAATTCTTTTACTATGTCAACCTCATTAAAAAATGAAACAACTCCCATGAGGATAGTTCCTTGTCTTATGTCAACCTTGTTAAAAAATGAAACCAAGAATATGAGGAGAGTTCTTTTACTATGTCAACCTCATTAAAAAATCAGCTCCCACGAGGATAGTTCCTGGTCTTGTGTCAACCTCATTAAAAAATGAAACAAAGGAGTATAAGCATAGTTCCTTGTCTTGTGTCAAGCTCGTTAAAAAATGAAACAAGGAATCTGAGTAGAGTTCCTTGTCTTGTGTCAAGCTCATTAAAAAATGAAACAAGGTCTCCTAGAGCAAAGTTCCGATTCAAGTCTTTAATTAGATCTCGTAAAATCCCAGTCGAGTCTTTCACTTGATCTCGTAAATGAAGCTCCATTCCATCCACCTGATAGCCACAAGTATTCTACTTAGGTGAATGTAATGAAGCTTGGGGGGCATACACCTAGTGGTAAAGTTAAGTTTCCCTGTAGGTTATGTGAAGGGAAATCACCCCATTCATCTTTGTCCCTATCTGGATGAAGCAAAAAGGTGTTGGATAACCGTCCTGCTTCACCGCAATGACTTCCATTTGGTTACAGGAGACTCTCCCTTTCATCATGCTGGGGGCATGTAAACCAATCCAAGAAATTTTTTTCATTTTAATCTTGTGTAAAAATGAAACTGAATCCAAGCATAGTTTTTCATTTCAAGCTTGTGTAAGCATGAAACTAAATCCAACCATAGTTCCCTATGGTTCAAGCTTTGTGTAAAAATGAACCCATCTCCATTTTAACCCTTGTGATTGCCATTCTATCAGCCTTTTCCATCAGATGAGCCTTGGTTTTTCTCCTTCCATCGTCACTATCTGCTTGGCTGATCATACGCTTTCACTTGGTTGTTTTACCCCTTTGAGGAACAGTTTCAATGAATGGTCTTATTATCTAGCCTCTTCACATAAATCAACATGTTTTGAGAAGTTCCAACATCATCGGAACTAGTTACTATCCTAGACACCACTCATTCCTCAAAATGGAGTCCTCTTTAAGCTCTTTTCAAACTCTCTAAACATGAAAAGGTTGTTGAGCATTTGTCCTTTCCAGCTCGTTAACAGATTGGAAACGATATCTCTCTTGTATTATTTTACACTTTTTTGGGCTTGAGAGATTAATTTATGAAAAAGAACTTGTGGAGTTTTCTTTTTTCCCTTTTCAAACTCTCTAAACATGAAAAGGATCGAGTTATCTTTGTCGTTAAACTCGTTAAAACATCAAATAGCGACAAACTTGTCCATCTAGACAAGACCGAGTTTCACCTTCCCTAGACTCATTAAAACATCACATAGCGATAGATTCACCTAAAGGGTGGAATTATATAACAAGCATATGTTATCCTCCTCAAGCTTGATTAAAATAAAGAGGTATTGGTTAGCAATGACTGGGGAAAATGGGAAAAAGGGGAAAACCACTTTATGGTAGCAGGTCGCTCCTGAACATGACACTTTCACTCCATCACCGTGACTATCTGGGTTGGTTTATTAGCTTGATGGTTATCACACCGTTGGTCTATCATACCATCCATCACTTTGTTGTGGGTCAATGCTACCAATTCATTTTAGTGTCGTCGACATGTTCAAGAGAAGTCATTCAGTAAAAATTCATCCTTTAGAATACAAGAAGCCTTCAGTTTCATGACCACCATTCCTAAACCCCGTGTCGTCCGTCAAATTCCATGTCTAAAATCACTACTCTCATTTTGTGTCGTTGATGTGGGATACATCAAGGCCCTCCTATGACGAGTCGCTTCTTGTCGACATCATCACATTATCCAAGAAGTTGACTTAGAAACACCCTTCCAGTACCTTGAGGCTTGCATGCATCAATGGCAGGTTTCTCGCTTCCGGCGATAGGTTGACATAAATGGCATTCGACTGAAAGACTTTGTATGGTGTTCGACATAAAATAATCCATTCACACCATGCAGAATGTACTACAGTACCTTGAGGATCATTATCATTATCAGTGATTTCTCTTACATTTGTTAACAGCTTACATCATTGGCTGGTAATCAGATGGTGTCTTCCCATGTTTGACTTCAGATCACACATTCACATGGTTAGACTCGTACTTGAGTGAACGATTGAATGAGATAGAAGACCCCAGATCTAGTTTCATCCATCCAGGCTGCGATTTCAAGAGTACTAAATCATATGTACAATGGCTTTACATTGATGGTCATTCCGATCATGGGTCTATATCTATAGACGATTGTTTATGTACATGTAATGAAAGTTTATAAGTTGAGCATGGGTATGTCTTCCCTTAGAAATTCATATAAAATCAAATATCATGATATATGTATTGTAATTGATGCAGGTCACCTTCCACTTCGATACCTCCTCATCACATCGTAAAGCAATTCATTCGACATTGGCATTTTTCCAACTTCATGCTTTAGGGTGAAGTTGTTACATATCCATTTGGGCACATCAATCCCATCATCTAGAATAGTGTTTTAGGGCTAATCAAACCCTAATTTTAGTTGCTAAATGCCCTAAACAAGTCACCCCTTTGAATGCCTCCTTCCCAGACAGTTTCATGACTTGAAGACATCCAAAAATAGTCTCTAGAGGGACCAGCGCAGGCAGACCCATGTAAGGGTGCGCTGCAGAGTAGTTAAGTCCATGCTAGGGTGCTTTGCAGAGCACTTAGGCTTCCTTTCACCTACGTTGGGCGAGATTGAGTGAAATTCACATAGGGTTTGGGGAATATTCTTATCTTTTGGAGTCATCTAGAAGGTTCCCTCACTTATCAACTCCTATGAGCTCGAAAATGGATGAGGAATGAGTTAAGGTGCATCCTATCCTCTCATCCCTTCCTCCATGGAACTAATTCTAAGTATGGAAGGCCATTCAATGCCACCATTTATGACAAAACCTCCTTCATCTTCCTATAAATTGACCACTCATCTAAGTGATCAGGGGCTATATTATGTTGAATTGTAAGGAGATAATGTTGCTATGAGATTTGGCTTTGAAGCAAGTATTGTAATGCTACAAGTTTGTCATGCTTTTGATGTGATGTGGATGGGATCCAAGCTGGATCAATGACTTTGAATCAGACACAATGGTTGTAATTCCTTCTTCTATTTAATAAAGTATTTGAACCTTTCTCCCATATGTTTGTATTGTTATATAATGCTTATATGTGTGAAATGTATCTGATTCCATTCACTTATATTCAATAGATCTTTTGCTTTGATCTATTCTTTGTTTTCTGTTGTGTTTACAGGTACTTCTCAAGTGTATTAAGTACGGGAAGGAGAGACAGGATCGATACAAAGGAGACAAGAGGAAAGCGGAACTACAAGTAGGTATTCTCATCTTCTCATCTTATCTATTGCTTATAGGGAAAGACTAAAATACTTTAAACTGTTGTTCTAGATATGGTTACTTATCTCGGGAATTAGTATTTATCCGTAGATACCAAATTCTCCAAAACAATATGCCTTAGCTCTTGCTTTTCAGCATGTGAGAGTGGTTTGCTTTGTCTATGAACAATGAGGTTCGCGTGCCTCATGAGTGCTAGTGTTACTTGTGTCAAGGTTCTTTCAACACAGAGGGAGAGGGTGGAAGTGAGTCTCTATTCGAAAGGGAAGACTCCCAACTCCATCAGAGACACACAACATAGCAGGACATGCGCAGCTTCTAGCGGAGTACTCCACACAAATGCGGTAGTCACAAACACACAATGAACGGATAGCACGTACAAAACCCAGAGGAATAGTCCACACGAGTGCGACAATCGTTATAACAAGTTTATGGGAATGGTTCTGTCTAGTGTCCGGCAAGGTAGCCCACATGGGCAAGACAACATTAACAACTTATACAACAAATTTTCATAAGCATATGTATTAGAACAACCGAAATAGTTCAACTGTCTTAACACATGTTAAAGCAACATGCATTACAAGTGTTCAAAGAATAGTCTTACAAACAATTACAATACATGTGTGAAAATGTGTTGGCATGTTAACAGGCTTCTGAATTAAGTGAAAGTTCCAAGACACATTGGTACACCATACATCACTAACCCCGTAAGCAAGGCGTTGGAGCCACTGCTTGCTCCTCAAAGAAAATATTACAGATTCTCAATGCTATGTGGGAGGAGCCAAGCTGAATAGTATTTTGCATGCACAAATGAGGGGTATTTATAGCCAAGGGTGAAACTGAGCCTTGCGACTGTTCAACTTCCCTCATGACTATTTTACTTACATGACTCTTCAAATTTACATGTGGGTCTCTTGGAATTCGATATTACATTACATTGATTACAACAGTATGGTCCATAGTAGTGATTTGGCTGAGATGAATCATGACACGACTCAACATGACAGTGATGGTATGTTCATGTTGGTGGTGGTGTCCATGTCGAGCTGCAGTGCTATTGAGTGATGGATGTGCTCTTGGTGTATCATAGCTTCATCTCTGCATGGAAAGGTGTGCGAAGTCTTCGATGGTCTTAGTGTTCGCTTGATGTTTGCATGTGCATGTTCCTCCTTCACTTGTACTTTGACATGCTTCATGTGTTCATTCGTTTGTGAACAAATCTCCTTGCATGTATTCCTTGTTCTTTCGTTCGCGAAACAATCTCCTCACATGCATTCCTTGTTCATCCGTTCACGAACAAATCTCCTCACATGCATTCCTCGTTCGTCCTTTCACGAACGAATCTCCTCGCATGCTCTCCTTATTCATCCCATTTGTCATCATGTCATGTCTCATCCATGTACCTATATCTGCAATCACTCATGATGAGACAACATCAAATCCAGAAATATCCTAGTCTACCATGATGCATTATCATTCACTTTCAGATGTAGGTGACCAGGAGAGAGGACAAGGTTATGAAACTGCGTAAGGTAGATTTGAAGCCAGCATACGGGCTCCGGGCACTGCTAGTGAAAATTGCGCAGAGGTCACTGGGATACTGAGATGGACAATCCAAATCAGCAGTGACTGTCCATGGGATATTGCTTGGCTAGAGGGTAGATCTGTGCAATTTTTTTAGGGAAGCAATGGAGGCAGTAGAAGGGGATTGGCAACAAAAATTGCGCAATTTTTCTGGGGAGCTGGTAGTGGGTTGCGGGAATTTGCTGGAAAAAACTGTGCAATTTTTGGGATGTTGGCTTTCTAAACATCCTTGCGTAGTTTCTAAGCTGAGCAGGATGTTGGGTAGCTGGGTGACTGCTCATGAAAACTGTGCAGTTTTACTAGTGAGCAGCAGGTCGGCTGACTAGGTGACTGGCTGGAAAAACTGCGCAATTTTTTGAGGGAGACAGTGACGGAAACAAGGTACCTATCTGACATATCTGCTCAGTTTCTTCAGTCAGTAGAGCGGGCAAGATTTCGAGGGAGTGAGTCCTGGGGTCATTGCCCGATCAAACTCTCCGGTTGACCAGCTGGAGGCTTGGTTGATGTGCTTGCGGGCAACGCAAATTGAAATGGATTGTTGAGCAACTTCTGTGTTGTTCTAGGTGACAATTAATCTGGTCGATTCTAGGATTGTGTAGTGCAGGCTTATTGGGAGACAACCTCAAGATCTGTGAAATTCTAGGTAGCAGTACATGATCACTGAGGGCCGAAACTACGTAATGCAGCTCAACGAAGATCCGATTGTTGGAGGGTGATCCGGTCATCAAAATTTCAGCAAAATGACTAAGTGTGTGGGCAAGTGAACTTGTGAATACACAACCTTGTGAACACACACTCAACATGACTTAACGAAAAGGCACCTCAAACCATCAAGAAAACATATACTCAGTGTGACTGATTGCGGGTGGGAGAGATAAGCATGACATTTGTGATAGATCATTGAACGACCGCAATGGTGCTTACGCGACAGTGCATATAACATTGTGTGTGAGTGCAAGAGATGTGTACATGGAGAACACAACTCAAACACAACCTTCAACATCACCCGAACAAGGTTGCAATCATGACATAGCAATCAACATGCGGAAGATGACAATTGGTCGAACAAGTGAAAAAGAAGAAAGACAAGTAGAAGAAACACATAAGATGACTTTTCACATTTGCGCACATGCATATTACTGAGGACATGGTGATATGACAATGACAAGCAATCCTGCAAACTCAACTAAGAGGTGTACTTTGAAATATGTTCCTTACTTACCATACTTACCCTTAAGATGATCATGCATCTGACGGAGTTTGCATGTGGTCCCGATTGTTTCCATTACTCAGTTCCTTGGTCCTTCTCCTCAACTCCTTGGAAGCAATTTCAGCATGTCACCTTTTCCTGTAGTCACTGAGAGGTAGATCTGTGCAATTTTAGCGGACAATGACTGCTGCCGAAATGAGGCCCTGGAAGTCCCATTTGTGCAATTTTTTCATGCAAGACCGACAAGACAACTTGGACAACACTGCATATTTTTTAGGCTCAAAGCACTTCTGCGGGACAAGGGGTCCTGGGAGGACACCTCTGCACAATTTCTGAGTGCAATGCAACTAGACTGCTCTATGCATTTCTGGAGAGTAGTGTCGGCTGCCTGACTGCTTAGTGTGTTTTTGGAGAGCAGTGTTGGCTGGGGTCTCTTTGGGTTGTGGGGTTTCAGCAGGGAAGGGAGGAAGCTTGATGGTTGTAGAAGCAAAGCGCACAGTTCTAGGAAGCTGGATGAGGCTAGGTTGCTTGAAAAAATGGCTAAGTATGAGATCAGTGAAACATATGTAAACATTGATAGGACTTGACTGTGATCGCACATGGATGCTTAGTGACACAACGTAGACCATCCATAATGCATAAGACATACTTTTCTTGATGCAACACCCTTCATGACAAGAGTGCTTGAAGTGAGTGTGACACATGTCTATGTGATGACAATCACTCATACACACACAATTCCCTTGAAGCAAGACAACATTCCCTTTGCATGACAAACAACAACCCCTATACCTGATGATGACACATGCTACATAAAGATGAGAATGTGAACAACTCTTAGGATCCAGAGGGGAGATTGAAATCATCATCTTACAAACAAGTGACCAAGGATGATTGATCGTAGGATCCAAGGTAGGCTCTGAAATTCACATGCAAGCCAAAATTTTGGAGGGTGGTTGTAGCCCGCTACAACACTTGGCGACACACTAGTAGAACTCTAGTTCTCTTTATGGATCTTGTTTCGTGAAAAGTGAGTATAACCCTTCTAGAAGTATTGTTCGATTATTTGATCATCGTGGTCTCCACACTAACTTTGTTGAAAGATGTAGTCCCTACCATTCTCTTGATCAGTCAGCACACATCCAAGCCAAGTCAACCCAGTTGTTTCGATTGGGGATGAGGGGTATATTGGTGCACAAGTAATATGACAGTCAGAGTTTCTAGTGTTGCCCTGCTACCAGCAGGCTTGGACAGTACTCTGATGGAGTCACGCAAGAACACAAGCATCATTCCATTACCAGCCAACTTGGTCAGTACCTCGGCATAGTTACTTTTATCACCTCTCTGCATAGGAAGCCTTTCTCTTCTTTTGCCTTATTCATTTTTCATTTTTTTGTTTTGTTTTTTTTTAAATAACTGTGCATATGCACTTATTTATTTCATATGCGGAAGAGGGATCCTGACTTATTAAGAGCAGAAGAGGTTGTTACTTCAAAGAAGCAACACCTCTAATATGATTGTTAAGGTTTTCCCCCTCACCTTACTCTACTTGACTGAGCTGGAAAGGGTTAACCCAAAACAACCGACTAGAGTAGGTGGTACTAGTTAGAGTGCAAGCATTTTGTTTTCACCAAGACTCACTTTAAGCAAAACATATTTTCCATCAAGGAATCATCGATTGAAGACAACAAGTTATTCATAAAGAGATATGACAACAGATAACCAGATGTTGATAGTTGTACAAGTCTTCTTAGATTCGCTCGGCTTGTCTCGAGAGCCAAACATGGTTTCATGAGAGGCTATCCTATGAGTAAAAGCAAGAAAAGAAAGAAAAAAGCAAAAAGCAGAAGTAAAGCGAAAGCAAAATAGGTAAGCAAAGCATGGAAACAAGCTAACCAAACCGAGTAAGCAAGAAAATAAACATGCAAACCAAAAATAAAACAAAATCAAGAAGTAAAGACTACTCCTACTCCTATGCTAAACAATGCATGAGCCTACTCAATGTGAAGTGATATTTCCAATGCAACCACTAACACATTGGCTGGCCCATGTTGGTAAAGGCATGGTTTGCGAGAAGCATAGTCAATCGAACCACCAAACATGAAAGATATAACAATGAAGACCAACACACTCCAAGTTTAAACGTGTCCACAGAAAAGAAAAGAGTGAAAGCACAAGAAAAACACTCTGTGGAATTACCATGGTGTTGTGACACACTGTGTACAGATGATAAGCATATTCACTCTCTTGATTATGACGGACAAGCAAACATGCGAAAAAGAGACAACTTATGCCTTGGAAGTGTGCTTGTTGTGAATGATTCCTCTAGTGCATAAGCGATGGGATCATGTGATTTGAGTGGAGGAAGAGAAATATGTGTGTTTGGTTGATCTTCAATGCAAAGCAGAGAGTGATGAGGAGCCTTGGGTGTTTCAAAAATTTTCTGATCGGAAGTGGAACCAACCTCAGGATAGTGAGGTCCTGACATAACCATCAACCCAGGCTGAAGTTCCTCGACAACCTGCGGGGTTTCCACTTCGTCGATAGGTATATCATCAGATGCCAGTGGCTTAGACAGATTAACAATGAGTGAATCAACATCGTGATCAAATGAAGAAGTACAGAGATCATGACAACCACGATCAGAAAATTTGGGATGTTCATTGGCATCCTCATGATTTGATGAATCGTGCAGAGGGGTAGATGAGAAGGAAGGATGTTCACCCTCTGTGTTTTAAGAAATGATAGATGACATATGGGATGGATTTTCAAAGGAAGATGTGTCCTCTCCACAATTTAATTACAGACTAAGATCTGGTGTGTCCTCTGAATGATCAGAAATATAAACATCCAGAAATGAGTTTTCACAGGGAAATCAACAATGGCAGAATTACAAGGGATGTCAGGATAGAGAGGATGAGGCACGGATGGAAGGGAGTCATCCTTCACTATGGGTTCTTCTTTAGATTCCTGCACACAGTCATCATGCATGATAGCACAGATTGGTTGCACAACACCAACTCTGTCGACAACTTGGTCCTCGTTCACAACACGTGTGTAGTCCAGAATGGAAGAACACAAGACAGTACAATCTGGAGGATCAGCATAACATGGGTACAAAGGTTGAGGTACCAATTCCACATGATAATCAGCAGGCTTGCAAGCCAAATCTACGTAGATATCAAGAGCAAGTGGGGTAGGAGGATGTGACAATTCAACCGTTGTGTGTGCATGTTCTCCCACATCACTCTGCGGTGGTCGAGCTATTTGATGAGGGGAAGGTGGGCAGTCACCTGTGACGGCAACTGTCTCCGCTTGTAATTGTGCAACTCCACCACCAAAGTATGTTGAGCGGGGTTCGAATGATTCTAAGAAATGTGGATTCTCAGATATGTAAAGAAGATACTTAAATATTCCATCGAGAAATTCCCAATCATTTTCATATTTAGGAAATTGCCATGCGAGATTACAAAACTATGTTTGAAACTGTTCAACAGATTCATCAGGTGCTTTATGGTCAAAATGATTGAAAGCACGGTCTATCTCTACGACCAGATGAGGCAGAGAGTGAATAGACTTTTTGGGTGACGTGGCACACCAATGTAGTGGGTTCCCTCAAAGCGTGTATGCGAATAGTGCGCAGGTCATGTAATCTTCAAAGGTTTCATGCCTTTCATAGGAACCTGCAACACCAATCTCATGTCTAACTAAGGCTACTCAGCCTCCACCATCGTATGTTTTACCTGGCAAGTTATTCCAAAGCTATTTCGATATCTCAAATTCGTTTCCATAAGACATACACTCCGGAAGAGAAATTCTGTGTTTAGTCATGATAAGTATGCGGAGATTCAAACAGATTGAGAGGACTTAGCTTGTCATCTAGCCCTCCTTCTAGTGCCATAAATGTTGACGATGTTGGACCCGCCAACATTAAGGGGATCTCCTGGGTATGAAGTCCCAACTAGACCTCACACCGTTTGGTGTAGGAGTCCCATCCGATACAATGGCCCAGTTTCCATTATCTTAAAGACATGCCTTAACTCTTGCTTGTTAGCATGTGAGATTGGTCTGCTTTGTCTTCGAACAATGAGGTTCGCGCGTCTAGTGAGTGCTAGTGTTACTCGTGTCAAGTTTCTTTCACCGTAGAGGGAGAGGGTGGAAGTGAGTCTCTAGTCGAAATGGAAGAGTCCCAACTCTATTAGAGACACCCAACACAACAGGACATGCACAGCTTCCGATGGAGTATTCCACACAGATGTGGAAGTCACAAACACACAATGAATGGATAACACATACAACACCCAATGGAATAGTCCACACGAGTGCGACAGTCATTATAACAAGTTTATGGGAATGGTTTTGTCTAGTGTCCGGTGAGGTAGCCCACACAGGGAAGATAACGTTAGAAACTTATACAACACATTTTCAAAATCATATGTATTAGAACAACCGAAATAGTTCAACTGTATTAACACATGTTAAAGCAACATGCATTACAAGTGTTCAAAGAATAGTCTTACAAACAATTACAATACATGTGTGAAAACGTGCTGGCACGTTAACAGGCTTCTAAATTAATTGAAAGTTCCAAGACACTTTGGTACACCATACATCACTAACCCCATAATTGGGGTGTTGGAGCCACTCCTCACTCTTCAAAGAAAAGATTACAGACTCTCAAGGCTATGTGGGAGGAGCCAAGGTGAAAATTCTTTTGCATGTACAAATGAGGGGTATTTGTAGCCAAGGGTGAAATTGACCCTTGTGACTCTTCAACTTCCCTCATGACTGTTTGAATTACATGACTCTTCAACTTTACATGTGGGTCTCTTGGACTTCCACGTTCCATTACATTGATTACAATAGTATGGCCTACAGTAGTGATGTGGCTGAGATGACTCATGACACGACTCAAAACGATAATTCTGGTATGTTCATGTTGTTGGTGGTGTCCATGTCGAGTTGTAGTGCTGCTGAGTGATGGATGTGCTCTTGGTGTATCATAGGTTCATCTTTGCATGACAAGGTGTGCGAAGTCTTCGATGGTCTTGGTGTTCGTTTGATGTTTGCACGTGCATGTTCCTCTTTTGCTTGTACTTTGACATGCTTCATGTGTTCGTCCATCCATGAGAAAATCTCCTTGCATGCATTTCTCATTCATTCGTTCACGAAACAATCTCCTCACATGCATTCCTTGTTCATCCATTCGCGAACAAATCTCCTCGCATGCATTCCTCGTACGTTCATTTGTGAACGAATGTCCTCTCATGCTCTCCTTATTCGTCTTGCTCATCGTCATGTCATGTCTCATCCATGTACCTGTACTCCGATTGGGCTTCAATCAGTTAGAAAGAAAGTGAGGTCGTTTCTTATATATTATGTGGTAAGTACGCCAAAAGTTCACCTATAGGTTAGCCGGCAAGATCCCTCATTACGAGATGGCATCAAATCCATAAATCTCCTAGTCTATAATTATGAATTATCGTTCACTTTCGGATGCAGGTGACCGGGAGAGAGGACATGGCTCTGAAACTACGCAAGGTAGATTTCAAGCCGGGATGCGGGCTCCAGGAACTGTTGGTGAAAATTGTGTAGAGGTCACTGGGAGACTGTGGATCAGCAATGATTATCCACGGGATCTGGCTCAGCTGGAGGGTAGATCTACGCAATTTTTTCAGGGAGGTAGTGCAGGCAGCAGAGGGGGACTAGCAGCAAAAACTACGCAATTTTTCTATGGAACTGGCAGCAGGTTGCGAGAATCTGCTAGAAAAAACTATGAAATTACTTTGAGGATGGCCTACTGAACATCCTTGTACAGTTTCTGAGCTGAGCGAGATTCTAGGTAGCTTGGTGAATATTCATGAAAACTGCACAATTTTCTGAGTGAACACTAGGCTGGATGACTGGCTAGAAAAACTGTGCATTGTTTTGAGGGAGACAGTGATGGACACAGGGTTTCTGTTCGGCATGTCCGCACAGTTTCTTAAGAGCAGGCAAGCTTTACATATTTTGCACAATTTGTTGGGGGAGTGAGTCCCGGGGTCACTACCTGGTCAAACTCTCTAGTTGACCAGCTGGAGGCTTGGTTGATGTGGTTGTGGGCAGCGCAGATTGAAATGGCTTGCTGAGCAACTTCTGCGTTGTTCTAGGTGACAGTCAGCCCAGTCGATTCTAATATTGCACATTGCAGGCTACTTGGGAGACAACCTCAAGATTTGTGCAATTCTAGGCAGCAGTACATGATCACTGAGGGTGGAAACTGCACAATGCAGCTCAACAAAGATCCAATTGTTGGAGGGTGATCTAGTCGTTAAAATTTCAGCAAAATGACTAAGTGTGTGGGAAAGTGAACTTGTGGATACACAACCTTTCGAACACACACTCAACATGACTTGACGACAAGACACCTCAAACCATCAAGAAAACATATACTCAGTGTGACTGACCATCGGTGCGAGAGACAAGCTCGACACTTGTGATAAATCATTGAACAACCACAACGGCGCTTGCGCGATAGTGCATACAAACTTGTGTGTGAGTGCGATAGATGTGTACATAGTGAACAAAACTCAAACACAACCTTCAACATTACCAGAACGAGTTCGCATGCATGACATTGCAATCAGCATGCGGAAGACGATAGTTGGTCAAACAAGTGAAAAAGAATCAAGACATGTAGAAGAAACACATAAGATGAATTTTCGCGTTTGCGCACATGCATATTACTAAGGAAACGGTGATATGACAATGACAAGCAATCCTGCAAACTCAACTAAGAGGTGTACTTCGAAAGATGTTCCTTACTTACCATACTTACCCTCAAGATGATCATGCATCCGACGAAGTTTGCATGCAGTCCTGATATTTTCCGTTACTCAGTTCCTTGGTCCTTCTCCTCAACTCCTTGGAAGCAATTTCAGCATGTCACCTTTTCCTGTAGTCACTGAATGGTAGATCTGCGCAATTTCAGCGAACATTGATTGTTGCCAGAATGAGGCCCTTTGAGGCTCGTCTGCGCAGTTTCTACATGCAAGATCGACAAGACAACTTGGACAACACTGTGTAGTTTTGAGGCTCAAAGTACTGCTACAGGACAGGGGTCCTAGGAGGACACCTCTGCGCAATTTCTGAGTGTAGTGCAGTTGGACTGCTCTGTGCATTTATGGAGAGCAGTGCTGACTTCCTGACTACTCTGCGCATTTTTGGAGAGTAGTGTAGGCTGGGGTCTCTTCAAGCTATGGGGTTTCAGCAGGGAAGGGAAGAAGCTTGATGTTTGCAGAAGAAAATCACATAGTTATGGGAAGATGGATGAATCTAGGTTGCTCGAAAAAATAGCTAAGTATGAGATCAGTGAAACATATGTAAACATTGATAGGACTTAACTATGATCGCACACAGATGCTTAGTGACACAACGTAGACCATCCAGAATGCATAAGACATACTTTGCTTGATGCAACACACTTCGTGAAAAGAGTGCGCGAAGTGAGTGTGACACATATCTATGTGATGACAGCCACTCATACGCACACAATTCCCTTGAAGCAAGACAACATTCCCTTTGCATGACAAACAACTACCCCTATGCCCAATGATGACACATGCTACATAAAGATGAGAAGGCAAACAACTCTCAAGATCAAGGAGGGGAGGTTGAAATCATCATCTTACCAACAAGTGACCAAGGATGATCGATCATAGGATCCAAGGTAGGCTTCAAAATTCTCATGCAAGCCAAAATTTTGGAGGGTGGTTGTAGACGCTACAACAGAAGGTGACTGTAAAATCCTTCCTTAATCTAGAGAAATTAGATTCCCATCTTTCCAAGGTGAACCAATCAGTTTTAAGGATTTTAAATTGGGCTATAAAACTAATGATGTTGACCTTAATACAACCCAAAATTTTGGAACACCCTTGTGAAGGGGTAAAACTTCTGGTTACTTCCTACCTTAGTGAGGTAATAAGGATAATTTCACTCATGCATCCTTACAATGATGACATTATGGGAAAAGTTTTTCAGCTAATATAAGAAATTTTTAGGGGTTTCATAACACCTTGGGTCCTACCTTTGGGAAGATGCTCAAGATTTTAGAGATCATGGATGATGTTATGGGTAACCATGATGCAATTTGTAAGATGCTACAATCTATATTGTTCGTTATTTGGAGAAAGGAACAAGTTGTATCACATGTTTCTTATGAGCTAGCCAAATGCCTGAAAGGTTGTTTGAGCAGAACATGGAACTACTCAAAATGAAGGTAACCAAGGAAGAAGTAAGGAGGATGCAATTTTGTGGAGAAGACAAGGATGAAGGGGTAAAATAAGCAAAAAGAATTAATTGAGGAAAGGTCTTTGCTTCATCGGAAGGGACCTTGGGAACCTAGCCACTCATACTCCAGTAAATTAGAGGAGATAATAGAGATAGAACATGAGGATATTCCTTTTGATCATTTTGATGAGGGTGAGATGAGCTCAGAGTATGAGAAACCATGTGGAAATTTTAATAGTATTCTATATATGCATCAATGTTTGGAGGCTGAAGATGGTGAGTAGCAGATTGTTCCGATCGGCGGGAAGGTCAAGGAGAAGAAATCCTGGGAGACTTGCAAGATGAGCTACTAGCTACTAGTGATCCAACATGGACAACACATAGAGGAGTGTGAGTCAAATGAGGAGGATGATATGAAAAGTGTTCACGATGAGCCATCTTTGGAGATCCAATTGAAGTCTCAAGTTGGAGATGTGGTTGAGGTGGGTAATCATTGATCTTTGGGTTCACCAATGGATGAGGTGAAAATAGATGCAGAGGTAGCCAATATAGCTACAATACATTTAGACAACAACCCTCTCCAAGAGTACATAGATAAGCCTTGCAACATTGTTTTCCCACCTTTTTCCATTTGAGAGAGATGGGAAATGTTTTCTGAATGGATTTTATTGGTTGATCAAGTGGAGTGGTATACATTGAGCATGGAGCAACTTGGGCATAGTGGTCATGTACCATGTGTAGGTGATAATGCATTAGGTCCTTCCCACAGGATGGATTCACAAGAGATTGTGAATTGGTATCATATTGATGGAGCAACTTTTAAGAGGTGTTGTAGCGGCTACAACCACCCCCTAAAAATTTTCCTATGCTTTGATTTTGGAGCCTTCCTTCCTATCCACATGAGCTTATTTTGTACTGATCCAGGTATTCATGCTTCGATTAAGACTTATCTTTTCATTTGTGCTTGTGTTTGCTAGTTTCCACACTTAACTGATCCTTCTAACTCATAAGCTAACCTCCTTACTTGGTCTTATAGTAGTTCTAGGCTTGCCTCTAGAAACTGTGCAATCCTTGAGGGCAATCAGCCTTGATGATTGGAATTGCATAGTTCAGACTAGAAGTTAGCCTTGAGCTCAAAAACTGCACATTCATGGAAGGCATCCCAACAGTGAGCCCAAAAACTGCACAATCCATCGTTGAGCTCAGAAATTGCACAATGTATTGAGTTAGAAGTTGCCTAGTTCCCCAGAATTGCACAATATTTCCTGGTAGCGTGCATGGAAAGTTTCCCAGGAAAATAAGGAAATATAAAAATAAAAAATCATCCCAAGGAAATAGGGATCCATTATTAGTTTCCCAAAGGTGGCACATTATTATTTTTAGAAGTTTCGGACAAGTGTCACTTTTTTCTTTATTTTAGGCATGCACGCCATAAACCCTAATTTGATCAAATCTAGTTAATCAACACCTCTAGAGCTCATTTCTGCATTGGATCTTGGAGATATATAATTTCTGGGGAGATCAAGGAACCTTTGGTGGAGTTGTCATCGCTCTTTCGGGTGAGTTTGGCTTTTATCGCCTTTTGCCACCTTTTCTGTCGCTTTTTGTCGTTTCACTTGTGTGAGTGTTTTTTTCTTGTTTCTCTTCATGGTTGTTGGCATTTCAACATATTTTATCTTGCAAAAGTGCTGTTTCAGTTTTTTGTTTTCCTTTCATTAGTGTCGCATCGTTTTCCTTGTTTTTGCACCAATGGTCGCCATTTCGATGACTCTCCTCGCATATTTGTTTTTCCTTCCATTTGTTGAGTTTTTTCACTTGATTCACATTGATTCATTTGTACTCAGTGAGATCCACACTCAATCTCACATCGTCACTTAGATAATATTGTTTCCCACACCTTCACCAGGCAGATCTATGCTTTCCTTGGCCAGTTTTTACCTTGCCCAACTAGGTACTATGAAATCTTAAGGCTCAAGCTGAGAGCTTGACCTCTGAGATTGCACAGTGTGTAGTACAAGCTCGCCCAACTATGCATTGCGCAGTTCCAGAGATCAGTCTGCTAACATTGGCCATTGAGACTGCACAATGCATAGTCTCTGCCCGGGATGAACTGCGCATTACGTAGTCCCAAACCTCAAGCTGTAACCCATGGCTATTGGGACAATGAAATGCACAGTGCCCATAGCCAATCCCCATCACCTATTCATGGAAACTAGACAATCAATCTCACTAGTTTCCCCATTTGTTGCTTGATCATGCTTTGAAATTAGATTTGTAAAAGCTAATATTTTCTTTCCATGAGTGCCTTCTCTATCCCATAGGTACCATAATTGTTGAGCACTTCTCTCCAATAGTCATTGTTACCCTGGCACCCAAGAGAGATTCTTCAAAAGATACCACTGAGAACATCAAACACTAGTGGAGTTTCCAGGATTCAGATCTAACATGGAACAAGGTTAAGGAAGATTTTCAGCAAAGAGCTTCAAATAAGATCGAGAGGACTGACAAGTTTACATAAGTGTTCAACAATTTGGATTACACATTATTGCATGTAGTTATCCAACCTTCCCATGCGTTGACATCCTCAACTTACAGTCCAGGTAAGGAAAGAATTCGTAAGATGAAAGCGGATCCTGTTGTTATGAAAGTTGCTTTCGCAAGTGAGGCAAAGAGGAAATAGAGGTTGTAGAGAGAAGAACGAAGGAAGAGAGAAGCACAACAGAGAAGAATGGAGGAAGAGAAGAAGAAGCAAGAAGAAGAAGAAATGTAATGTGCAATAGTAGTAGAAACAACGTAGAATCAAGTTGGAGAGAGGGAATAGAACCGACCAGAAGAAAAAGAGAAGAGAGAATAGATGCAGTGACAAGGAGCTTGCTCAGAAGATTGAAGAACTGATTGAGATCAATGACATGGAAGTATAATTGGAGCCATAGAATGAAGATGTTGACCTGATGCAAAGTGCACCGCAAGTCACAATTCAGTCGCCACCACCTCTAGCAGTTGAGTTAGCTCCAATTGAGGAAGGGGAATTTTTCCTCTTAATGATCATCTGGTAATGGGATTATACAATATTTCGTATGATGAAACACAAAAGAATATTGTGCAAACACAAAGAAAGAAGTTTCTAGATGGCCTCGCATCACTTACATTCATTAGAGAAAGGGTGATAGTGGCGAACACCAATAAGAATCCAAATTCCATTGCCAAAGCCATATTGGCCTTCGCAGGTGCAACAAGATCAAACACTCAGTATTTGATGGCTGGGAATAAGCAATTGGCATAGGATTTACAGGCTACTAGGAAAGAGGTAGAACATCTCCGTGCAGCCGTGCACAAAATGTAGCTTCTGCATGGGTCCACTTGGAGGAGATGAGAACAATGATACTCGTTGAAGTATCGACACATGGAGAGACCATGCAGGACCCCTATGAGGAGCTCATTACAATACATAAGGCAGTTGTCCACTTGCATGGCTTGCAGCAGCAGAGCAAAGAATTTTTTAAAACTCTCAAAAACATACAAGTTGTCATTACCTATGTGCAAGAATGGACAATGCGATACAAAGGGGCATCTCTTTACTTAGTGAAGAAAATGAAGCCACATGAAGAGATGGAAAAAACGAGAGTTTGGATGTTGATTCAGAAGAATAAGCATCTTTCCTCATTTATTGGTAGCATTCAGGCCTCATATGTGTGGTTGTTTAGTAGTTTAGATGTCTTGGTGAAAACACACAAGACCCCATTAGTTGGTTCGCTCACTAAAGCCAAACCCAGGAACTAGGTACAACAGGAGATCGAAGAGTACTTAGAGCAGCTGAGACAGATTGCCACCAAGGAAGATTTGGAGCTGAACAGACATAACATGCAAAACTACATCAATGGTCTTGTCCAAATTAGAACAATGTTGCTAAAGCTTTAGAGGAAAGTTGAAACTGGTTCCAAATCATTGTGCCCGTATTCCAGCATCATCAAAATTTTTGGCGCTAGAAGGAGGGCCAGATGACAAGATGAGCCCTTGAAGTCTATTTTGAATTTCTCCACTCATTTAATGACTTCTCCCCAAATCATAACCCTGACATGTTTTTCTAGACACAAATCTGAAAGTGTCGGCGAGAATTATCGATGACTTGTCAAATTTGAAATTCAATGGTGAAGGTGAAACAACCTTATTTGAGCACTGTCTTGTGGTCTCGCTAAAACCTCCATTTGGTTTTCTTTCATTTTTTAGTTCCTTTGGTAAGGATTTTTTTAGATTTTCCTTTATTCTTATCATTAGGTCATTTCTAAATTGATTTTGTTTGATCGGTTAGTGCTTATATGAATTGATGTTTTAATCGTCATTATGAAGAGTTTTTTTGAATCAGTGATTAAACTTTGCATCTTAGTTTTCATCATTTTTGAAAATTAAGTGGTTTGAAAAGAAAAATATTTGCATTGGAATTTAGGGTTTTGTGTGTGCATCAACATTGGAACAATTTCATTATAAATGGAATTGTAATTTGCACATTTTTTGTTGCATATTGTTTGTTGCATATTCTTCGTCTCTTCCCTTCCTTGGATAGATTTTCATTGAATGAGAAAGATTTCATTTCCTCATGCTAGTTTTCATTTTAGGATATTCAGGTGAAATTCACGATGAGCCCTAAAACTGAAACTTAATTGAAGATAAACATTAAAATTTATTGAATCAACCTAAGGAGCATTTGTAACATTAACACAAACACTTAGAGGTCTAGTCTAGAGACGTGTTTTAGCGTCGTTAAACGTAGGAGTTTTCATTGTTTGCCAGCGTTGTATCTCGGGGATGAAATCTCATTCCACGTACATGAGTGTATAGGATCTTCTCCACGTACCTTCAGGTATATTGGACGACGCTCCACACATGTAAAGTATATGGGAATGCGCCCATCGAACGGTTACACATTAAACAACACTAATACGAACTTCACTTCCATGCACCATCGAGTATATTTTGGAAGTCCCTTATAGGTTTCTATCCCCACCATAGGTAACTGATTCAGCCTCCTTATATACTGTGATACACCGAACACAACATTCAGGGAGATTTCCTGCACGTACGTTAAGTCCTTGGTTCACCAAGGTGTATATTGCAATTCACAGTTTCTTGGTAAACCTTTATGCCTAGATTACCCTCTTTTTTATTTACTTTTGTGTTAATTTCTAAAATTTACTATCCAATATGGAAGAACAAAATCCCCCACTCTGTCGTTCACGTAGAATGCAAAACAATCCTCATATTCCGCTAAAGGCTACTCTTGGCTGTCGTTAAAAGGATGAGAAGACGCAAAATACCGAATTAGGAAATTAGGGAACTACTTCTGGTCCTCCTCCTTAATCCGATCAACCAGAATCATCTTTCTCTTTGAGTATTGAGCCTAAGATTACCTCTACTCTTGCTAGTGAATCTTACACAATCGAAACAGAAGTACTTGAAACCTTTTTGCCTGAGGTTATTGAGCCTAAATTTCCTTATTCATAAACTTTATTACCGAAGGTTGATGAACCTGAGGCACCTCATCCATCTTCACCTATTACTTAAGGACCTTCCTCTTTTATTCCTTTGTCTCGGGCAGAACCGCCATCCATATATCTTGGACCTGACGGTGAACCTCTTCCATATGGTCTTGTGAGTATTGAAGACATTCGACATGAAGAGTCTCATCCTTCTACTCATGTTCATTGGAGTGGACTCCATTTTTATCAAATTGATCCTCTTTCTCCTTATCAAACCCTAGCATAAACTCCTTTACCTGATTATTTTGACTCACCCACACATTTTTCATGGCAATTTTCATTGGGATTGTTAACCCTGACTAGATCCGATATGACTTCCCAACCTCTGTCCACCACCATGATTGAGACATCAAATGTTGCATCCTCATCCATGTTTGCAACATCAACATAGGAACATCTATATGGTGGCCCATCCATCCTACTTGGCTATCAGTGTTTATCTAGTACCTTCTCTAGTGCAGCTTCCAGTCCTTATACCTCTATTTTGGGAATTCTATCTAGCACTTCCCTTATGAATGCTACTCAACTTGCTCCTTCTCCTCCACCTACACCTATAGTTTAAAAGAAGGTTGGCCCTTATGTTAGTGGGAAAGGATATCTTCAACAACCTAACTCTCCTTATGTTGGGTACCCTTCACTTGGGGTACAGTTTCCTCCATCATCCCCTCCTCCTATGGCAGGGGGAAGCCTGTCGTTGGTATACCTGAAATTGGTAATCATCCTTGTTATAATACTCCTTATCCTGGGATCACTACCAGTGTTCAAAAACCTACTTTTCCCATCTAACTTGGTTCGATTTTGGACCCATTGTTGAATTCTCAACCTGTGTCATCTTCATCTCAAATTCCTACCCTTCAATTTGTACCTCAACAAGCTCAAATACATGTAAGTCAACATTTACAGGATACTATTGCATCTCAACCTATTCCATTGGTATCTGGTACCCCTCAAGTTCCACTTACCCAACCTTTACAAGGTACCTTGCAGTCTCAACTACTTGGGCAAGGTATTCCTCAAATTCCTATAGAACATACTATGTATAGTATGGAACAGCCTCAATCGAATCCACCTTTCGCTAGGATGATGCAAAATATCGCGGGGAAATAGTATAGACCTTATCAGGGTATTCCTCAAGTGCCTTTTCAAGGCCAACACATCCAAACCCATCCATTCTAGCCTTTACAGGGTTATCCTGGAACTGGTCAACAAGGTTACACATATGTTGGTTACCAGAATCCTCCTTATTCTAGTGCCTAGGTTCCTCTTTATTAGAATCCTCTTTATTCGGGAATGCAAGTACCTGTTTCTCAGGCTATTTCTTCCTATGCAGGCTATCCTCCACCAAATTTTAACCATCAGTTATCTTTTGTGGTGACTCTTGAATTGCCAGACTTGACTCAACTCATCAATGATCCTATCACTCATTCGCCTTGGTGGCCAATAATTCCTACCAAATTTCCTTCTGATATCTCGAAATTAAATGGGAATCCTCGAGAAGACCTATCGACCCATGTCATGACATATCATTTATGGTTTTCTTCGAACTCCCTTAACAATGATTCCATTCAATTGCGTCTTTTCCAATGGACACTTATAGGTACCGCAACTAAATGGAACATTGAGTTACCTATATCTTTGTTTCACGATTTTAGTTCCTTATCTACCACCTTCCTCACACATTTCCATTTGCTCATCTAGTATGAAACTGGAATGGAAATTTTGACCAACTTTAAACAAACTAAGGCTACTCACATCTCATATCACATTCATGAGTGGCGACGTCATCATCGGTTGGTTAAAACTTATGTTCTGGATCAATTGTTAGTGGCATGGTTCATTAAATCCTTGTTTCCATTTATCACAAAGGATGTAGCTAACGGCAGGGTCATGAATAAAGAGAAAGTTATTTCTCGTGCCTAGTATTTTGACCTCATCTAACCAATCTGGCACGATCTATAAAAAGATACCAGATGCTATGAGACCTTCAAACGTTGTTCCTCCAATTCCTAGTAAAGAAGCTCATGTTTTTTATGGCGTCAATGGTTCTGCCATTTTGAAACTGTTGAGTAAACCATATGTTGTTGCTCTCACTGCATCTACCCAAAACCCTCCATCCAATCCTCTTGCGGATTCTTCTTTTGAGATAAATGTTATTTCATCTGATAAAGGCAAATATCAACAACGACCAGGATGAAAGAAGAAAGGAAAAGGTAAAAAGAAGAAATATTATTCTCCGCAAGATAAACAAACAAATTAGTCCTCTGATGAGAAATGAAAGCCTCGCTAACCATGCTTGATTTGTAATGAGGAGCACTTTAGTCATGACTATCCTCACCACATAGAAGTGAACTAGTTTCTGAAATCCTTCACTTCTCCCACTATGTTGACTAGCTTGTTTCCCAATCAAGAGAGCCACATGGTTGCTCGGGAACCTTCTTCCTCTAACACGGTTTTAATTCTTTCCTCCACGAAGCCTAAATTTGATGTTATGGTGGCTACTCAAAATATGGACTATGGTAATGTGAATCCTCTGAATGGTGAGACTATTGATCAACCTACCAGTTTAGCATCACCTTACAACGTAGTTGAAGACTTGGCTTAGTATCCATCAACTATATCAACCCTTGAGGTGTTGCAAAATTATCCCACCCAAAAGATGGATTTGCTTTCATCTATCGGATGTGTGTATCCTTCGAATTCCAACCTAGTTGTTTTCAGTCATGAAAACAATACCCCTTGCCCCCTGACTCAATTAGATTTTATCATCTAGGTCATCGTCCATGGTAAAAACATTCATCATTCTATTACGGACGAGGGAGCCTCGACCTGTATAATGTCTATGTCTTGTTGGAAAGCGATTGGTTCTCCTCAACTAAGCGAGTCACCCACCACATTGAAATATTTTGATGGGAGAACTATAAACCTTGTGGTATTCCGAACTCCTTGCAAGTAAAATTAGGTGGAAAAATTATATCCATAGAAGATGAAGTTATTGATGGACCTATTGATTATAATCTTCTATTGGGTCACACGTGGGTTTACGCCATGGTTGTTTTTTTTTCAACCTATTTCCATATGATCACCTTTCTTCATAAGGGAGGGATTGTGGCCATTGATGAACTCACCATTTTTCCCTATGATTCTCATGTTACTATAAGTGTCCCTCTTGTAGGCGAAACTCTACACTCTTATCAGCATGTCGGAGTTGGACTAATGAAGGATTCCTCGCTCATGGGAACCTTTTCGCTCCCTCCTCCTCCCCTTCTTGATAGCTCATCTTTGCTTACTTATATCAATATGATATCATCTTCTACTATCCCGACTGATCCATGGGTTGTACCAGATGAAGCTAACATCCATAGTTTTGGCGACCGAATATCACTTAGCCCTATTGAGCTTGATTACGAAGCCATCTATTTGGCTTGTTTGGCTTATTCCTTTCCTTCGATCAACTGGGTAGATCGATCATTGTATTATGGCACATCTTATGATACATTCTCTCATACATCCTCTATCGATGAGAGCATCATGGATATCACGATGCTAGACTATGCGTTCTGGAATGTTCATCACCATCATTCCTCCTTACCAGATTCCATTGAGGATAATCTCAGTGATGTGTATCTACCCAATATTGTCGAGTCTTTTACGAGTTCTTTCTCTATTCATGAAGTCGATTCCAAAAAGAATCTCTCGAATATCGAAGAGACGATACCTCTTGATATCTCTGTTAAACTGGGTATTGCCAAAAATCTATGCATTGGTGTGTCTTGTTCTCCATCCAAGATTAAGACCTATAAAGCCCTATTTCAGGAGTTTAAAGATGTCTTTTCCTGGACCTATGAGGAAATTTTAGGTATTGACACAAATAGAGTGGTGCATGAGATTAAAATGTATCCTGATGCTAAACCAGTTTGGCAGTGCCTCCGTCTGGTCCACCAAAGAAGTTTGTTGCAATAAAGGGTGAAGTTGAAAAAATCCTTCATGTTGGTTTCATATACGCCACTCCTTTGATCGATTGGGTGTCAAATATTGTCCCTTTCATGAAGAAATAGGGGAAACATTGTGTAAGCATTGATTATCGGGATGTAAATTGTGCTTGTCAAAAGGAAAACTACCTCACCCCATTCATCAACCAAATTGTTGATGACTATGTCGGCTGTGAAATATATTCATTCATGGAAGGTTTCTCCGGATATAATCAAATCAACATTCTCCTAGTGGATCAACCTAAAATTGCATTTATTTGTCCCTAGGGTACATTCGCCTACTAGAAACTCCCAATTGGTTTAAAGAATTTTGGGGCCACATTTCAATGGGTAATGGATTACACTTTCCACGACATTAGACACATTGTGTAGCCTTATGTGGACGATCTCCCTGGTCATTCTAAATATCAGGTTGATCACCCGATGCATATTAGGACCATTTTCTTATGGTGTAGACATTATAATATTCGACTAAATCCACACAAATGTGTGTTCTGCATTAGTTCTAGTCGACTTATTGGTTTTTTCATTGAAACATGGAATTCGTATCTATCCTTTGAAAGTACAGGAGATCATTGATTTGCTTGTGCCTTCTTTTCCCATTCAACTTCAATGACTACAAGGGAAGGCTAAATTCCTGTGAAGGTTCGTCCCTAATTACAGTGAGTTCACCAAAGGATTCACTCACCTACTTAAGAAATGGGTTCCCTTCCATTGGGACAATGTTTCTCAAAATATGTTTGATGACTTGAAAGATGTATTGGTTCAGGCATCTCACTTATATCCCCCTTATTACCAGCGTGACTATTTCATGTATCTCGTTGCTACCATTTCTACTATAGCAATGGTATTCATCCAGGAAGACGATGTAGTGACTGAACATCCCATATATTATCTGAGTCGGAATATCAATGATACTGAAGTTACATATACCCACGTAGAAAAGTTGGCTTTGGAAACCGTTCAATCCATCCAAAGGTTCTGTGGTTACATCTTGTTCCGGAAAACTATGATTGTTTCATATTGTAACCCTATGACATATATTTTCTCACATCAGTTGTTGGGGGGAAATACTATAAACAGATCATCATCCTGCAATATTTTGACCTGAAATTCACCAAATCCAAGTCAAAGAAATCCCTAGTTTCGTTGAACTTATGTGTGACCTTCCTTCCCTTGATTATGAATCGACATCTAACTATTTTATCCCTGACAATTCGTTGTTTCTAATTTCGTCATTTGACATGTGGTAAGGAGACATTATGATATATCTCTAGACCCATGATTTCTAGTCTGATACCTCTCGCTCCAAGCAGTGACGTATTCGATACCAAGCTAGAAATTACATCATTATTGGTGACACCCTTTATCAATAAGGTATTGATGTGATTTTACAAAGGTGACTCACACATGAGGAGGCTAAGAAATTCCTTAGTGAATGCCATTAAGGGGCATGTGGCAGTCGTTTTTATGGTTATGTTACTGTGCAGAAGATCCTACACATTGGTTACTTTTGGCCTACCATATTTTGAGACTGTATTCTCACTGTCCAAAATTGTCATACATGCCAAATTTATGATTGTAAGACTCGTGCTCTGCCCACTCCATTGCATCCCATTATCATCATCAGACCTTTTTCGAAACGGGGTATCGACTTCATGACATGTAACCCTCACTCGGCCAGGGGGCATGGTTACATCATTTTCATAGTAGATTATTTTACTAAATGGGCTGAGGTGATGCCTACATTTAACAACGTCGGGGAAACAACTAAATATTTATTTTTCAATCATGTTATCACATGGATTGGTGTTCCTCAAGCCATACTTACAGATAACATAAATCATTTTTGGAATCATATGACGTCTGAACTAACTGCTAAGCTGGGACTTTCCCATGAAATTTTCACTCCCTACTATCCTCAGGCTAATAGATAGGTTTAGGATATCAATAAATTTCTCAAAACTATGCTTCAATGTATGGTAGGGGTCCATAAATCAGACTAGAATTTTCTTCTTTATGCTGCCTTGTGGGCATACTGAATCTCAGTGAGGACTACTACCTGATTTACACCCTTTTAGTTGCTTTATGGTCTGGAAGCAATCCTTCCAATTGAATGTGAGATTTCGTCACTAAAACTAGTTGTAGAACTTCTTCCTTCCACTTCCGCAGAAGAGGAACACATTTTACATTTGACCACTTTAGACAAGACACGACGTGATCCTTATTTAGCTAATGGAGCGCATTAAAGACATATCAAGGCATAATACGACAAAAGTGTCAAGCCTCATGTCTTCTAGGAAGGAGACATTTTTCTTTTATATGATTAAGAATTTGATAAGTTAGGATCAGGAAAGTTCCAACCTATGTGGCCATGTCCATATATTTTCAAGCATGTTCTTGCTAAAGGGGCCTATGAGTTAATTGATTTTGATGGAGTTCCACGGGAACAGCCTAGAAATGGGTTGTACCTAAAGAAATACTATGCTTGATCTCATGTGTAGTACACTTTGTACATAGAAGTGTTGAGTGCGGTTGCAGTGTGTCTCTTCAGAGTTTCCCATGGTTTTTGTTGATCCCTTTTACATTTGGTTTGCAGATGTCGGCATCTCTTGAACTGTATTTTGGTTATGCTTATGGTTCTAGTCATAACCTATCCTCCGTAGCATGGGCTATATTTGCTCCAAATGGCGATTTAGTGAGTCTACAAGGGGATTTTATTGGTCGCTCTACCAACAACATCATTGAGTATAGCATAGTGGTCGAACTACTGCCTGATGCTATTTCACATGGTATCCATCGTTTAGTCATCAGGCTTGACTCACAGCTCGTGGTACTACAACCCACTACCATCCTTCGCATTTTCTTAAGGGTTCACCTTCTATAAATACATTTTGATTTCATACAATATGAACATATTTCTATAAATCTAAACACATTGGCAGATGCTGTTTCTAATCATGTTTTGGATAGAAATCTGCAATGAATGTAAATAAGCTTCAATAGACATCACATATATTGAAAACATAATAGGAACATGGAAACATTGAAGATATATATATAAAGTTTGGTTTTACAAAATTTGTGCCTGAGACATATATGGCCATATGGCCCATATAAAATACTACATGAAAATATCTAAGTCGACTAATCAAAGTGCTCATGATAACATGCCACTGCTCGAGCTATTTTGCACAGTTGCAGATCAATACAGCTAGGCACTCCAGTAGTGTTGTTGATGTCACATCAGAATCTGGTCAATCGCAGTATCATCTATCCTATGTGTCAACCCCTCCATGTGGTGCTTCACCTCTATTAGGATGTTGACTACATTAAGATCTCATAGTGCATCCCATCCTACTGCAGCAAACCTATATCGGTTCTACTACTGCTTGTGGTTGTTCTCCTGTACAATGGAGATATGAATCACCTATAGGTCGAATAGGCTCAATATCTGCATGAACAAATCAATAGATTAGTCTCAGAAACATCAAAAATAAAAATAAAAAAAATTATAAAACTTTCAAAAATTCAAATGGTTGAAATATCATACATTTAACCCCCCATCTCTCACCCTCAGGAAGCACTAGCTCAGGGTCATCACAGAAATCCATCCTTACGTACGAATAATCATTGATCATAATGAACTATCTATGCAGCCATACAAATAAGGCTGGTCAGAAATTGATCGCTGACGGACCTACATGTTGAGACATATGATCTATCTACCTTTTCATCCATGGAACCCTTGGATCAATGGGCTCAAGTGTAATTTGTTGAGACTGTAGTAATGAAACCTGCTTTAGAGAAAATGAGACCAAGATGGAACTGTAACCAATTTTTTTCAACTTTCTGATCTGAATTTAAACAGGAATGCAAAAAACTACAGATATAACCATAAATACAGAGATGAAGCAGAAATAACACTTCATTTCATTAATAACAAATACTGAAGTATGCTCACAAATAGAATGGAAATAAGACTAGCTCGGGCGATGGTAGCTTATCTCTGAGAAGAGATGTGGCGGCTACATTCCTCTTAATTGTGTTACAATGAGGCTCAAGGGTCTATTTATTATTGAGAAATAATGGAAAACTCTAAACATCCAAAAACCTAACCCTAGGAGATGAAGCGCCAAAGTATGGGCCCCATTTGAGTAAATTGGTACATCAACTTCCTGGGGTTGTAACATTGGCATACAATCTTCGTTTGATGTGTACAATACCTCATTAGAAATATCTATCCGAGGAATACACTTTCGAGTGGCCAACATTAATTTAAAACCCATGTTGGCCCTTGTTTTCCCCAAAAAATGTCGTTTAGGGCCTCAAAACAGCTCCGAAAGTTCAGGACCTGAAAAACTGCCAAAAATAGTAAATTGTGCTACAAATAAGGAAACTGAAAAACTGAAAGAAACAATGGTGGGGGTCCAAGTGGAATAGACAGGTGGCCACCAATATCCACCTGGATCACTTTCCCTCTCTTGCTTTAGACAATTGTTCCTTCATATTGACCAATGCTCCCTCGCTCCAGTTGAAGATTGTTGGCTCCAAACACTCCACACCATACTGCATGTATGATTTACTCGCTACATGCAGTGTTGAGATACCAGCCAATCTGGAAATGATGAATAAGATCGTTCTTAAATGAAAATGGGTTACATCTTTTACACTGATTTTTCCATCCCTAGTTCGCTTAAATCGAGGTTTGCAACAAGTGGCAATATAATCTTTCATCATTTCTCCACCCCTTCTCCCACCTAGGAGAGAGATTGGCACACCTCTCATGGATAAACCTATCAAAAAATATATGTCCTCTACCATTATCTCAAGCATATTTTTCCCAAATCTGAATGTCCATGCCTGCACATCCCATGAATGAACAAAATGCGCTAGTAATTCCATCTGCTGCCTCATACCAAGAAGCTAGAATAATTTTGACAATCCACAGTTTTTCAGTACCTGGATGGTAGCAGGATCATTGGCTACATTCAAATCATGTTCTTCATGTCCTCTTTCTCTCTAAATAAAGGCCATTTTGTGTTAATGAAGACCTAAAACATCAAGAAGAGACTCATTAGGATCCATTCTGTTAGTGTCAGTCTTGTATGCCTATTACTAGTGATCAAATATGATTTTACCAAGTCTGTCAAGAGTCTGAAGGTCAAATTTTATCATGTCACTAGGTTTTCAGAGTAAAATTTGGTCACTAGCTAGTTTGTTTAGGAAGGTTTTCATTTTTTTTGGAAAAAACACACATGTTGGTCGCCTACCTCACTCAAATGAAGGAATCATAATAAAAAGGATGTTTTTGTTATATCACTCATCATCATTAACATTCCATTCAATCTCATGTCTTCATTAAGTCATTAGGGTTTCAAGGTCCATCCTCATTATGTGTAAATCCAACATAAAATGAGTTGTAATAAGTAGTTCTTTGGCATAAGTTTGATTAACTTTCATAAGTTCTTCATGGTTTCAATCTCAAATGTTCCAGAAGAATAAGTCACACTGTTCAAAAAGGTAAAAAGCAACTCAAGTTTCAGCTCTCCAAAGTGGCTCAGTTTTAAAGGTGAAAAATCAGGGTTTGAAAAGGTATGTGGGGCCCATTTCTATTCAAAAGGGAATCATACTTGCCTATAAAAACCAAAAAGGTTCCAAACTCATTTCATTTGCCTTATATTCTCCTTTATTCATCGAGCTCTCCCATCCATTGGTGAAAAAAACACGTGTTTCTAGGCAAATTTGGTCAAAAAATGGTGGCATTGCACTTCCAGAAACTGCGCTGTGCTTCCAGACATTGCATTGCACATCTAGAGACTATGCTGCGCTTATGCCAGAGTAGCACGAAACTCTTCAAAACTCACCCAAATTTGATTTTGAAGCTTGCAAACTTATTTCTTGCTATCCTAATCTTGTTCCCAAGTAAGTATAACACTTTGCTTACCTTTTTCCTTTAGCAAGATGAATTCAAATGTAAGTTCTCTTCATCTAGGGTTTTAGGTGAAATTTTCATGCTGCAAGCTAGGGTAACTGATGGTTTGTCTAGTTTTGATATTCTAAACATGTAAATCTTCCACCTCACACCTCTGTACATGTTTAAAATACACTTTGATTCACTAAACAACCTATAAATCATCAAATTGCCTCACCTTTAACTAAACCCTAGCTCATACCTAGCAGTAGGAGCAAATTTCCTAGAAGCTTTGTTTTACAATTTCTCATAAGCATTCTTTCCCCCATTTCACTTCATTTAAGCTTAATAAGTTTCTTGCAGTCCCTATTCATCTCCTAAAAATTTCCCTACCATCATTTCCATTCCTCAAACCCCTCATTTCGTCTTTTCACTCATTCCTCACTGTTTTTTCCATTTTCCTAATTCTAGGGATTCTACCATCATGGAGGGATATTCTTCACCAAGAGGGAAAAACACCATAAAGGAGGAAAAATCCTCAAATATGAGCCTACCAACTGCAATGAAATCAACTCATCACCCTTCATCAAGTTGTGTTTTGAAGATGTAAAATGTCTAGAGTTTTGGAAAAGGGTATGTGAAGTAGGTTTTCATGAACAGTTGATAGATTGGATTGCCACTCATTTGAAAGGGGAAAGGGCCATCATAGAAGGGGTTAAGTTTAAGTGGCTACTATTTCACTTGCTACAGGGATACCTGGTCATGGAGAATATTGGTTTAAGGGTATGAATTTGGTTCTTGAACATTACAGGTCTTTCTTAAAAACACCCTACAAGGAGACCCATACACACATTATCCCATTTAGGTACTTGTTGGAGAAGTATGCTCCATTAATGAAGGTTGTCACGAATTTTTTCACCCGTGAGAGAAGTTTTTCTAGATTGTATGCATATCACATCCGGCTTCTAATGCACTTGACAGCTAAAAAACCTCTCAACATGTGCAATTATCTATGTAGAAGCCTTGTCAAAATGTTTGAGAAGGTACAGGTGAAAAAACAAAGAACACTACCCTATTCTTTTTCATCATATATTAATAAAGACTATAGTTCTCCAGCAGCTTGCAGAGAAAAACATGACATGGGATTCTTTCATAGAAACAACTTTGAAATGGCATGAGACTAATGTTTCACTTCAGCATAAAAACATGCCAACACAGTAGATGGAGGCAAGATCATCAAGCCAATCAGTGGAGGTTCCTGAAGCACCTAGACATGAAGTGACTAGAATGTATCAAAAAGGAAAAAGGCTTGTGTTTACTTCTCAGGTTGAGAAAAGGGCCAAGCCTTCTACATTGGCAAAACAGGGATCACATATACAGAATGAAGACTTGATTGAGCATGAATTTGAATTGGTGGACTTGGAAACAGAAAATGAGCCTTCAAACATGTAACAGACTATCAAAGAGAAATATTCTCATATCAGAGAACTCATGGACAACATGGCAAGAGCAAGGTTTGTTATCTCCTTCCTAGAACAAGAAAACAGTCAGCTTAAAGCTAGACAACTCATCATGGAGAAAGATCAAACTAAATTGTTGCAGCAAACAAGCAAAGGCAAAGCAGTTTTGGAGCCTAGTGAACCTAAGGAAACTGGAAAAAAAAAAAAGGCCAAGGACCAAGGGACTCAAAAAGGCATTGAAGGAGGAGAAAGGACACAGTTTGCTAGATGAAGACCTAGACATGGAGGACAGAATTGCCTTAGAGATCAATGAGGACAGAGATTATTGGCTAGATAAGGTCAATGATCACTTGGAAAAGCTTCTTGACAAAGCCAACAGAGATAACCAGCTACTAAGGCACATGGCACATCACTATCAAACCAGAAACATGATATGTAATATCAAGCTCAAGCAGTTGGAAAACAAGCTCAAGGAAAACTTAAAGGAAAAAAATGAGAGGGATAACTTAGAGATGCTTGCTGAAGCATCCATGAGGGCTTGACATACATCATTTTGCAGCTCATGACCAATTTTGAAGGAATTTTGAGCATTTTTTGTTTTTTGGTTATTTTGGTGCCAAATTCAGAAAATTTTCTAGTCACAGAAGTGTAGCAGCTTGGCGCTGTGATTTTTCCTCAGGTCTCCAAATGACAAATGGTTTATAGTTATGGAAAGCTCATGGCCTCCCCTCAAAACCCATTTCATCATATTTTTTAGAGAGGGCCCAAATTTTGAGAAAAAGGAGAAAAAGGGGTCAAAAATCAACATTCTGCCCCTCTTTTTGACAAGCGTTGCGCTTTTGGAGACACCTTGGGAGAATGAGTTTTTGAAGGCCTTCCCATAGGTCATTTTCAGAAATTAAAGGTTTTTTGGAAACTATACTGGAACATCTAGTTCATAGTTCTTTCAGATATTCATTTTGACCTCAGGAAGGCACCTTAAAGTGGGCTCAAAGTCGGCGCTACGCTTCTGCAAATTTCTGTGTTTTTCATTTAAATTTCACTGTGTAATTTCCTAGTTTTCAGTTTGACTTGGTCAAAGTCAAAACTCTTGATGTAATTGAAGTTAGTTTGAGGTTATATGATGTAATCATGAATAAATAGACATGATAGGTTGTTTTTATGGTTTATTAGGCCTCATTAAGGAAGCAAAATCGAAAACAAAGTCTAAAATAAGTGTTTGTATTTGACCTTCTCACTCTCACATGTTGGTTGAGAGAATCTTGGAAATAGTTCCACCACCTAGGAATTCGACTCCTGAAGGTGGGGAAGTGGTTCAATTGAGTCTATATGTATCATTTCTCATTCAGAGAGAAGGGTTGGACTTTTGTGGAGAGGCTTGGTACCTTATGTTCTCTTACAGCTAATACAGGAGCAGTTGGATCTATATTTCAGGAATACCTTTTCAGTGAGTCTATGGTGTTGTTTTTCTTTCAAATCAACTTCTAATTGATTAAATCATCTATCTTTTCATGCTTTACCTTCTTTATATGGTTTTCCTTGCAGTTATATAGACATAATTCTTAGATTTAAGCTCTGTTTATATGGAAATCATGCTTGTGTTTCTTTTCTTCTAAGACTAATGAATTCATGCTTTTACATGCTCATTATGTTCTCTTAAACTCTCAGACCTATACTACATTGACAACACTTTAAGTTCACCATAAAACACAGATATCTAGCTCCTCTTTATACTTGTCACTGCATACTTGAAGCCTTAACCTAATTACCTGCTCTAATCCCTGGTCCAGCAAACCAAAAAACCTTAAATTCACGAATACTCAATCAAGACTTGTATATCTATCTTAAAACCAATTTCTTTCCAATTATTCATTGACAAATCCTTATATAGATCCCTCTTTGGTTCAGTAGGGCTAGCTACTAAACAGAAAGTGGTTCAAGGTTACCTATTTTGATCTCATCCTCAGCCTAGAAATTGTAGGGGATAACACATTCCATGCAAGAAAACTGAAAAATTTTGAAGGAAAATTGGTAAACAAAATTTTGGATTTGCACCCAACGCACTCCTATAAGGAGAGATAGTGAATTTCACCCTTCCCTGTAGTGTATGATCACTTAGGTGCAATTCACCTTTCGACTATATGGGGTTGCGTTAATCCTAGGGTGATTTATTTAAACCTCGGGGCCATCAAAAACACCAAAAACTTGCATGAAGACAAGGTACTCCATTTGTACTGACCAATATGGTTGGGGAAATTGGGAAAAAAGGTACTCCATTTGTTAATGGCAATGAGTCGCTCTTGAACACGACACTCTTCCACTTCATCTTCATGGTTGTTGGGTTAGGGAATTTTCTTTTCTTTTAGTTTATCATACCGTTTCAAAGCCTTCTTTTTTGGTTTTGGATCAATGTTGCCAACTTCATTCAATGTCGCCATTGTGTTCAAGAGAAGTCATCCAGTCAATATCTGATATAATACCCTTAATACTTCATTCCATATCTGCCTTTCCTGATCCAATTTAGTATCAACATCATTCTGATCATTGTTTTAAGATTTCTATGGTGGCTATCTTGTTTATTGGAGTTTGGATTTGATTCCACAATATTCATTTCTAAGTCGACATTTCGAGTCTACAATAAGACACATCATTAGGACAAATTCCTACAGAGAAGATTGATAAATGAAGGAATTAATATGGGGTGAAGGAAATGGAAAGTAAGAAAGTTGACCAGAGGAATTAGGATAGAATCACGACAATGTTTTAAGAAGTAAAGATGGGAAGCTCTTCTCTGAATTTTTACCCTATTTTTCTCGAGATTACGAATCTCAATCCAAATGTCCCTTCCATACAGGGTGCTAATGATTGTTTTAAGATTTATGTGGTGGGTATATTTTTTGTTGGAGTTCATATTTGATTCCACAATATTCATTTTTGAGTCGACGTTTTGAGTCTACAACAAGACTCATAATCAACACAAATTTGTACAGAGAAGAGTGAGAAATGAAGGAATTAATATGGGATGAAGGAAATGGAAAGTAAGAAAGCTGACCAAAGGAATTAGGTTAGAATCACAACAGTGTTTTAAGAAGTAAAGATGGGAAGCTCTTCTCTGAATTTTTACCCTAATTTTCTCGAGATTATGAATCTCAATCCAAATGTCCCTTCCGTACAGGGTGCTAATGATTGTTTCAAGATTTCTGTGGTGGGTATCTTGTGATTAGAATGATCATTCTTATCTTTCTATCTCAAATCATGATACCTGTTTCGTGTCATTGATGGGGGATACATCAAGGCCCTCCTACAACCAGTTGCTCCCTGTCAACATTATCTCATTATCCAAGAAGTTGACTTAGAAGCACTCCTTCAATAACTTAGTGCTTGCATACATCAATGGAAATTTTCCTCGCTCTCGGTGACAAGTTTTCATTATTGGCCTTCGACCGAAATATTTTTTGTGGTGTTCAACATCAACTCATTTCTTCACACCATATGGATTGTATTGTAGTACCTTGAGAGCCATTAACATCGTCGGTGGTTTCTCTCGTGCTTGTTAACTACTTACATCATTGGATGGTAATCAGATGGTGTCTACCATGTTTGACCTCATATCATTGATTCACATTGTTAGACTCGTACGTTGGTTGGTCATGTGAATGAGATAGAAGACCCAGGATCTAGTTTCATCCATCTAGGCTACGATTTTGGGAGTATTACAAGAACACAATGTATGATGGATATGATCATATAGACAATCATCCAATCATGGGTCCAACATTAATCATCAGTGGACTTGTCTTTTGATCATTGTACATGTAATTTTAGCTTATGTGTTGAGTATGGGTATGCCTCCCTCAACAAATATGTCATGATGTAAATGTATTGTAACACATGATGATCTCTATGGTTGTTCTTGATCTCGAATTGTGACAAGGTAAAGCACTTAAGTCATCAGTTATCATTTATAACTTTGCACTTTAGGGGGTTATTTGTTATAGGCCATTTTTTCACATATGGTTAATAGGCCTTCAAATAGGATCATTCACATCCTTTGAACACTTTGTCATCCTCCCTACACAAATCCCTAAGTATGCCTCTCTCATATCCCTAAGTTTCTGCCTGAAACTACTTTATTTCAGTCATTTTTAGGACCAATGCACCCTGGCCCCTCATTTCCCAACGTTGACTACCAGGTTTCCCTACCCTTCATTTGCATTGATCACTAGCAGGTTTCTCGATCTTGGGGGTGCGCTAATTCTAGAAATTCGAGAAAACAAAAAATAATCTCGAATCTTCCTCTTCCAGAAGCTTCTAATATTTTTTGTAACTATTTACCTTGGAAAAAAATCTTGAATCCTATCTTATCCTCCCTTGGATTTTTCATCCCTTATCCCTTGAGATCGTCCTCCCATCAAGAGTGGATCTCAAGCCTAGATTGGTAAAAGCATAAGAATTCATGAACTACCTCCTTCACCTATATATTTACCGTCATCCATAGGCAAGAGGTTTGAATTTGGAGAGTGATTCTACCCTTGTGCTGCAATTGTGAGAGATGTTATTCCATGCATTAGGGTGGCTAGAGTGCACTTTATGGCAAGGAAAGGACAAGTCAACTTGGAGAAGGTCTTCTACAGGATCAACACCAATGTTTGGTTATAACTCACTCCATTTCTATTAATGAAAAGATTTATTTGTTTTCCTATATATGATATTATGATTTCATGTATTTCAATACTATGTTGATCTATTGAATAAATTGATTATGTGATGCTACATAGATCTCGTAGATCGCTAGCTTGTTTTGTCTAATTATGCAGGTTCTAATTATAGTGATCAGAGCTAGGATTAGAGCATACAAGTTAAGGAAGGAGTGAATCATACGACAGATTCTAGCTAGGTTGCATCCCATTATCTATTTACTTTAAGGACAACATTAGCTTCTTTGTCTTTCTGTTGTTCTAAGTCAATCCACCAAGCCTAGGGAAGATACTTCTATCTGCAGTCATAGATTCCATATAACAACAGGGATTATTGTAGGTCCAAAGAAACAAAGGAGGAAATCTTTAGGATGACCCTTGGACCTAATGAATCCTTAGAGGACTATGAGGAAAGATTCCAACTCAATTATAGGAGGGCTAGCTGTACCCTTGACCCTAAGTCACTCAAGCTAGTTCTCCTCTGAGGGATTAGGGAGGATGTAAGGGAAACCCTCAATGTGTTTTTTGGAGGAGATATCTACCAATTTCCTTATGATGACATCAAAATTTTATTCACGAATCACTCTAGAGATGCTATGAAAAAGGATAGGTCTAGCCAAGACTTGTTCATTTCATATCCCTCTACAAAAACCATCAAACATGAGATAGGAAGTATGTTGGAGGATTTTAAGTGAAATGTTTCATATCTTTTCCCTGCAAATGGATATTATGCAAATTAAAAGGAAGCAAGAGGAAGCAGAAAGGGCACTAGCTATCTTTTGCCCTAGATGCACTAAGAGACACCCTAGGAATGAGTGCCCACTGAATGTCATAGAATTATGTTATGTATGTGAAGAGAACCATGCAATAGACAAATGTCCCTTTCTTCCAGGTTTAAAGGTTGTATACCAAGGGGCAGAAGGTGATTTAGAGAAACTCTGCTTCATTAACCAAAGGAGGCCTTAAGGCCCTCGACCATATCAAAAGGGCATGCAAGGTGCACACTATCCTTGTTACAATCCAAATCATAATGCACCTTTACAACCTTGTTACTCTTCCACTCATCCATCATGGTCCACATCTCCTCCTTTGCCTTATACTCCTCAATATGCTTCTCATCCTGTTAACCCTCCTTTCCATTCATATCCACCTCAATTTTCCCAATGGGACAACCCCTCACCAGTTTGGAGGCCTCAACCAACCAAACCTCTTGCTTTACTGCCTCCACCTCAACCTCAACCACAACTCCCTCACCATACCCCACCTAAGAAACCTCAAATGCCTACTCAACCCAATATGAACCTGAACAATAAGTAGGCACAATAGGTTTATAGTGGGGAGACATCATATCCTTCTTATGTTGTGGAAATCCAAGAGATCAACCTTAAGTCTAGGAAGGTAATCACCCACCTTCTCCACCTAGAAAGATTGAAGAGGAGAAGGAAGAGACTTCCCCTCAAGCCAATGCACCTCCTTACCCTGAAAGGTTGGTCCACCCTAAACAACAAACCCTAGAAGAGGATGAAATTCTGGGAGAATTAAAGAACTTATGTGTCAAAATACCCCTTCTCTAGGCCATCAAATATGTACCCATTTACAACAAGATTATCAAGGAAGAGTGTTTCAAAATACCTAGGAGAAGAAGAAGAGATACCCCCACTATCAATGTTGTTGGACAATTGTTTGACCTAATGCTTGGGAGGGTAATCTCCCCAAAGTACTTGGATACTGGTAGCCTAGTAGTGGATGTGCACATTGATGGAATTATGGTCCCTAATACTTTGATTGACCTTGGGGATGCAATCAATGTGATGATCAGGAAACCATGTTGAAGCTCAACCTCCAAGGGGCCTTGAGGAAGACTACTACAGTGTTGTAACTTGCAGATAGATCCACAGTAGCTCCTGAGGGAGTTATTGAGGATGTCATGGTCTCCATTGACTCCTTGGAGTACCCCACTGATTTCCTGGTCCTCTAGCCCAAAAGCAATTTTAATGGATATCCTCTAATCCTAGGAATACCTTGGTTGGCCACTACTGATGTCAACATTAGTTTCAGGGCTAGGAACATGACCATCAATAATGGGCACCTATGAAAATAGCTTGTGTTTACTTCCGCTCAACCTTCTATTCAGCATGGTTTTCCCTTGTGGTTAGAGGATGAGGAAGAGGAATAATTTTAGCAGACCTCCCTCTACCTAGACTGCACTCTAGATATTGGTATAGGGAGCAGACAGGTTGATGAAGATTATATTATCAACCATATCTTAAATAATCATCCTTCCACTGCCATGCCAGCTAATGAAATAATGAAATAATATGAGAGTAGTCCTTGGAATGATCTTTTCTTTGTTGACTCCAGCCTTGAACATGCCAAGGTTGTGGAGATTGGCTCATCCAGAACTCTAAATATCAATCCCTCTCTCTCAACTGAGCAGGAAGAACATTTATGCAGTGTGGTGAGGCTACACCTAGATTCTTTTGCTTGGGACTATAAAGAGATGAAGGGTGTGGATCCCTTAGTTTGCACTCATCATATCTACATCAAAGAGGGATGGAAGCCTATGCACCAACCCCAAAGAAGGATGAACCCAACTCTTAAGGACATTGTGAAAGACAAATTACAAAAGCTACTAGATGCAGGGTTCATATATCCCATTTCAAATATTTAGTGGGTGTCCCCTCTCATTTTAGTCCCCAAGAAAAATGAGAAGTGGAAGATCTGTGTTGACTACCGAGAAACTAACAAGGCTACAAAGAAGGACCATTTACCTTTTCCCTTCATTGACCAAGTCCTAGATGGCCTTGCAAGGAAGAAATTTTTCTCATTCCTGGATGGATTTAGTGGGTACAACCAAATAGATATCAACCCTGAGAACCAAGATAAGACCACATTCACATGTCCTTGGGGTAACTTTGCCTATAGGGTCCTTCCATTCGGTTTGTGAAATGCCCCTGCTACCTTCCATATGGTAGTTCCAAGTATATTTGCTAAACTTTTTCTTGACACTGTTGAGATATACATGGATGACTTCACTCCTTATGGATGTGACTTCCAGGAAGCTTTTTGTAATCTGTGCAAAGTCTTGAATAAATGCATTGAAATGAATATTTCATTGATTCCTAAGAAATGTGATTTTTAATGACTACAAGGACTATCCTTATCCATTCCATATCCAAGGAAGGGATATAGGTTGACCCAAACAAAATTTCCATCATTAAAAGGGTCCCTATCCCTAAAAAACAAAGAGATGTGTGGAGATTCCTTGGATTAGATGGGTATTATATAAGGTTCATTAAATACTTTAGTAAATTGGATTAACCCTTGTTTGGATTGTTGGCTAAATATTCATACTTTCATTGGAAAAACAACTGTAAAGGTGCCTTCGAAGTGGTAAAAGAAAAGTTAACCACTGCACCCATACTGAGAGGCCCCAACTGGGCATTACCTCTCCATATACACATAGATGCATCAGATAAAGTTGTGGGGGTAGCCTTAGGACAAGTGGAAGACAAATTTCCTTACGCTATCTATTTCATCATTATGAACCTTTCTAAAGCTAAGCTACTTTATACAATCACTGAAAAGGAACTCCTACCTATGGTACATTATTTGAACAAATTTAGGCATTACATCACTAGTTATCAAAATTTTGTTCACACTTATCATGCAATCATTAAGTATTTAATGAATAAACATGATGTCAATGCTAGGATAATTATATGGTTGTTATTGCAACAATTTGATTTGACTATTATTGACAAACCAAGAAAAGAGAATGTGGTTGTAGATTTATTTTCAAGACTAACGTTGCCTATGTTATGAAACTAGCTCACAAAATAGAAGAAAAGATATATCAACAACTTCAAAATCAGCCTCTTCGAGGGGGCAACCTCCTTTACATGACACAAATGAACAATTCTTGGATGATACAAATGATAAGAACTCCTTTCTATATATAAGAGTCTAAGGGGTCACAATATAATCAGAGCCGACATAACAATAATATTGTAAGGGCACAACAATAACAATAGTGGGATTCTATGGGGCACAATAATAACAATATGGGGACTACATGGGCACAACAATACAATAAGGGGTTTCACTAATAAAAATAAGGGCTACACTAGTAGTATATGGACCTAACAGCCTGCACAAAAGGAAGAAATGGTAGATGAACACCTCTTTGCCATCTCAGTTCTCTCTCCTTGATTTTATGATATATTCAACTACTTGGTGCTAAGAGGTTCCCTCCTAATCTATCCTCCAAGGAGAAAAGAAATATTATTAGGAAAAGTCCCCCATTCACTTGGATTGAGGGAAATCTTTTCAAGTTGGGAGCAGATCAAATCTTGGGGGGACGTGTGAGGGAAGAGGAGGTCTTTGACATCCTCTAAGTATGTCATGATGGAGCTTGTGGAGGCCATTTTTCTGCTAAGAGAACAACCTTCAAGTTTCTACAAGCAGGTTACTACTGGCCCACTCTACATCAAAATGCAAGAAGAGACACCACCAGGTGTGATCAGTGCCAAATGATGGGTAAGCCTAGACCTGAGGATGAAATTCCCTTACAACCTCAAGTGACTCTAGAGCCATTTAAGAAATGGGGCATGGACTTCATTGGGCCCATTGATCCCCCATAAGGACAGAAGAAGTATATCATTGTGTGCACTAATTACCTAACTAAATGGGTTGAAACAAAGGTAGTTAAGGCAATAACTGAGAATAAGGTGGTTGAGTTTCTGAGGGAGAACATCTTCTACTAGTTTGGTTTTCCAATAGATTTGGTCAATGATCAAGGAACACAATTCACATCAAATATGATTGAAGATCTCATGAAGCAGCACCACATCAAGCAGAGGACATCCACTTCCTATCACCCTCAGTAAAATGGTTAAGTGGAGGTCACAGAAAGAGAAAAGGAGAACATTCTGACCAAGGTTGTTAGTATCAGAAGAAAGGATTGAGCATAGAGACTTATAGAAGCCACTTGGACCTACAACATCACTTGGAAGACCACCACTACATTTATTCCATTTGGACTAGTCTATGGGAAGAAAGCCCTATTTTCCATTGAATTTTAATACAATACCTTAAGGATGGTAGCTCAAATATACTTGGACTTCACTGCAACACAACAACAGATGCTACTCCAACTCAATGGTTTAGATGAATTCAGGTTGCAATTTATCCTTCACACTGAGGTAATCCAACTGCAAAGGAAGATTTGGCATGATAAAAACATTAGGGAGAACACTTTTCAAGAAGGTGATTGGGCCCTACTGTATGATTCTAGATTCAAGTATTTCAAGGGAAAATTAATGAAAATATGGTTCGGTCCCTATATAGTGGAAATATTTTATGAGAATGGGTCTGTCCAAATCAAAACAATTGATGAGGAAGGTATTCCCTTACTTGTCAATGGTTACAAGTTGAAGTTGTATAAAATACCTTTGTCTAAGGAAGAGTTTACTAGTTCAATTAGCAAGGATTTGAATGTGATTTGTAGGTTCACAACCCTCAATCCACCAGGCTTTTGAAAAAGAAAAGAAAAGAAAAAAATAAAGGGCCTAGATGAAAACCTCCATGAGGCATTTGAGGCCAACTCTTGGGTTGAAAACCTCCTTTAAGGCACCTCGGGAAGGCATGCATAATCAAAACCTCTCCAGAGGTATTCTGCATGTCTCAAAAACAAAACAAAATATAAAAACAAAATAAAATAAGACACAAGGAGGAGTCCTTCCATAAATTCTGATAACCTTTCTTTTTGCAGGACTCCAGATAATCAAAGGGGCAGTGGTTACAAAATAGATTACACCACCCATTTCTCCATTTTTCCCAGACATCCATTTCATTATCATTCTCATTCATACACCTCCCTACCTCTCTCCATCATCTAGTCAACAATTGAAGCATGTTTTGCCTCATTTTTGAAATGTTACAAGACTATCTTGAATTGCTACAGGAGCAAAATGAAATGATACAGGACAGAGATACACTTGGAAAAAGGGGACCAAAGGTCATGTTTTCCTTGGGAAATGTTGGGAGAGGTCCACCAAAATTCCTTCATCACTTATCCACTCCATTTACCCAAATTCATCCTCAAAACTCCACTTCTTCCATACATAAAACAAAATAAAAAGACACGAAAAAGGACTCTGCCTTCACCTTTTTCACCACCTTCAACACCCTCTCATGATTCTAATCATGTCCATATACCCCCTATGATTTATCCTAATCCATAAAAACGATCTGAGGTCTTGAAGGGGAACTAAGTTACTGCTACATGAAGGAGATCAATCCTCTAGAACATTACACAGTTCAAATAAGATCTTGAACCAAATTTATTTTTTTTGCAGCTCCAGAGTAGAAGATCCAGCTACCATGAGACATCATGACACCATTCCTAAAGCTTATAAGGTCATACCATCCCTGAAGAGAAAATGTAAGGTCGTATATCCACTCCAATAGAATCAGATCAAACACTGGAAGGAGGCCTGCATGGAAGAAAGATTTCATCAGTCGACTACATCATCATGTTGTGAAGACCTATGCATAACTAAACAAGGAAATTTAGCACCTCTAGGGTTCATTTAATCAATCATCAGCTTAGCAACAACCTGCATTCATATCCATCACTTCGACATCACAAGTAGGCTCAGATAAGACACCCCTCACCTCTTCCCTATGCATATAATGATAAAAATGTGTTTAATGACCGAAAATGGAGTTTTTTATGGGTTGGAGGTGGCCAGTCAACTTGGCCACCTTCGATTAGTAAATTATAACTCACTCAGCCACCCATGCAATGTGGAAGATTCAAATTAAGTGGGGTAATGATTACGAGTGGGGGAAACGGTTATAAAAGGAATTCGTGGAAGAACTAATCACCAAAGCGCTCTGAGCCATTCCCACAAAAGGGAATAAAAGTATGAGGCTCGATTCGACTTGCACAATTTCTCATTTCTAGAAAACAATTGGAGAGACCCACCAAGGTACTAAAGGATGAGCTATATGCTACCAGAGTCTGCCTAGGGTGCCACTGAACTGCTACAGGATGAGTTTGTAGGTGCTACAAGAGGTGCTACAAGAGGATCTGAATTACTACAGGAGCAAAAAAAAAAAAAAACTACAGGGATGAGTTAAGGGGAGAAAGGGATCCAAAACCACCATAACTTTTCCACAAACCCTCGTGCACTTGAGAATCATCTTGGAAAAGGTAAGTGGCCTCCTCCCTCTCTAATTTCCATACACCTACATGAGGAATTTTGCTTAAATCGGGTACCATGTAGCAACCATTATGAAATAATTCCCTTTGAAAAATTATCATATAAGAAGGCAAGATAGGGACAGAGATTTTTTTTTTTCATGTCAAAAATTATCATCCTTCTCCTCCTCTGTCAAAAAAGAAAACTAGCCACTATCTCTTGCACTTGAGACTGCTCTGAGGCAAATATTCAAAATACACCTAAGATAAACTAGAGAAGGAGCAGTATGAGCAATGGGAGGAGGTTTAAACATAAGAGAACGCACATACACAAAAATAATCCATCAGTAGGCCCCTTGTACTTTAAAACAAGAAAGAGCACCAGGATAAGGCAAGGGAAGCCTCAGCCTCCTTCAAAAGTCCCTATCACCATTGATGAATCAGCAAGAAAAAGGGAAGAAGTGGGACCTAGTGAAGGGAAGATTGAAGAAATTACTTCTCCCAAAGATAAGAGTAAAAAAACTTCACCTACCATAGGGAGGCCCACCACCAGAGCAGTCACCTCTAAGAGGCTCAAAGCTCAAGTTGCCTTGTTACAAGAGAAAAAAGAGGAGTTACAAACAAAAACAAGGTTGCTACAAGAGAAACAAAGACTGCTACAGGAGAAACAATGGCTGCTACAGGAGGAACAAGGGATGCTATAGGAAGGGGGGCCACATCAAAAGGAAGGGAATAAGGTCCCTAAGAACTCTGGGATCCTAATCCATAACCTAAACTCAAATTCTACTAAAATTTTTTTCAAGGAGGTAGGATTATACCCAAGAAATTTGTAATACCACTCTTCTTTGAGTTGGAAAAGGAAAGAGGCAGAACTCATAGGTGGATGCAAATTGAAAAATCTAATAAGGTGGAATATGTTGGTCTCATGGCGAATAAAGTGAATAAAATGAGCCATGAATTGAATAAATTAAGGCTAAGGGAGTCATTCATTAGGGCGCAGCTACAAACAAAAAAAAATAAGGCTAAGAGATCAGTTGCAAGAAAAAGAGGTACAACTTGCCACTATGGAAAGTTTATCCATGGAAGCCATAAAATGTAGGGAAACATCAAAATCCTATGACATCTTCCTCAAGGAGCAATGACCGCAATTCCAAATAAAGACATTAGCATAATATGGATCTTTACCTTTCCAATACTACATAAATTTCATTGAATTTTGCAAAAAGGAAAGTATTGAGGATAGAGCCAAATTGGTTGAGTTCTACATGCACAATATGATCCTCAAAGACATGAACTCCTAGAACCCCAACTCAATACTGGGAGACATGCAACTAATAGCACTAAACTCTTGGTTGACCCATGAAGATGCAAGAGTTGAAGAAGTAAGGAGTGTGATGACAAGAGAAGAGAGGGAGCCTTTATACATCAAAGCAGAATTAGTGAGCCCCAAGGATGTCATCAGTAACCACAAACTCATCTCCACTGATCCTGAGTTGGCACCTCGATATATGGAAACCCAATAACAAACCATCCTCCATTTCGAGGACACCTTTAGGATGTTGGGGACATAAAATTTGCAGGCTTTCCAAAGAAGATGGCATGATTTGCCTCACAATTTTCAAATTAGAGAGTATCACTCTCTAGAAAGATTAAGAAGTGCCCTTGAGAATCATGCAAAGGTTGAAGATCAAGTGGATAGGACTCAAACTTAGTCCTCCCTTATTGTTGGTCCTACAGGAGAGAAGAGACTAGGCAGAAGAACAAAAAGAGTGGGCATACTTAGAAGCAAATGCAGGCTTCTATCCACAGGAAAGCACACCATCTAAGATGCCTTTGGATGTCAAAGAGACCACTAGGGCCATGAATGAACTTCACATCAGTGACTAAGTTTCTCATAGGTTGAGAAACACCTTCAGTAAGGGAGTGATGATGGTTCCCATCAAAAGGCATATATTGAGGCCCATTGTGCTATTCTCCAACCCTTAAAACTCTCCTTTTCTCACATTAATTTCCATTTTTTAACCATAATATGCTTAATAGGAAGACTAAAGGGTGCTTGTCATATTTCATAGTCTAATGTGATCAATATGCAAGAAAAAGATGCATTTTTGGAGATATTTTCTATGCAGGGGATGACTGAAGACATCTAGAGAGAATATAGGGGGGCTTGTCCACTACATTGACTCTCCAACTCAACTTGAGATCAAAGATTCCTCACCAACAACTAGAATTCACTAGCAGTCGAGGAACTCAAGTGCATGAGAATATCCAAGGGAACCAGATCCACCAATCTTGAGATTTTGGAGGGACCACTCCTCTTTTCAAGGGAGCTTCCCCTCGACTACTTTTTGTATAAATAGAATAGCCTAAAGGCCCATTAGGATTCGAATTTTTGTTTAAGATAGGAGTAGCTACTGAGATCCTCATGCTTGATACTATTATTCTCATCTTTCCTATGGTGTATGTGACTCTTATTTTCTATCAATGAGAAGTCCAGTATTGACCTGCATCTAAGTTAGTTTTGGAGGGCTGAAACCCTTGGGTTTGGGCCCAAACCAAAGGCTTTAGTCCCTCTCTTGTATTCTTTCCTTGTTCTTGTTCAATTCATTGCAATTATTTTATTGTTTAAGTAGGAATTACATCACAAAACTTGTAGTTGCGAGTTTGTATATCACCTGTCTTGTGGGAAGAGTGGTTGGAAGATCTACAACAATAACCAAAACACGTGTTTATGATTTCTTGTAAATTTTTAAGTGTTGGATTGTAATCCTTTTGCATGCTTGGTTCCTGCAACTTAGAAGTTAGTAGCATTATTTTGGAAGTTAGAGTTGTGTTATAGAGTAAATTAGATTTTAATAAAATTCAACTCATCCTTTCCATGTTAATTTATTTTGTCGTAATATTGATCATTTGATGCATGTGCTTGATTAGTCTGTAAGGATTGTTGTTGACTTGTAGGGGTGGGAACACTCTTCCAACTCCTCCTAGACCATTCCATCACTCTCCTGGAAACTTCACATTGCTTCCAAACTCTGCCACCATGATCACTCTTCCAGAGCATATGAAGGACATCATGGGCATAAACTTTGGTGCAAGATAGGCCTCTGAGGGTACTAAGGTTGGATAAGGGGATCCCACACCATTCATTCACCTTCATTCACCTTAATCCACCTTCCTTCACCTCAAAAATATCATTCTTGTCCCCAAAAATCTCTTGGACCCCCTCTTGTAGAAAAATAGGGCCTCTTGTAGCACTTCATGTAGCAGTCTTGTAACATTGCTTATTTCAACTAGATTCGCTCTAGACTTTGGCCCTTGCATTTTGAAGTTGAATAATTTCCCTCAATATTTGATTGACTACTCCAACCCCATCCTTTCCTCACTACAAACATAAGACAACAAGAAAAATTAGACTTAGCATTTTTTCATAGATGTGTTAAAGATTGAATTCCTCATTTTTTAGCAAGTTGCAAATAGATAAATGATTCATGCAAATAGGTTATTGATTTGATTAAGTGTGCAAATAGAGTAGCATGGTTTACTTTTGCAACTAGACTAGCCTCTTCCTTTCATGCAATTTCAATTAACATTTACATTTAATGAATGGAATTTTCATTTTTGTAGTTAGAATCATGTTCATCTCCTTGCAATCATGATATGATTTCATAAGAAATTCTCTTTGTAGTTAGTTGAAGGAGTGGTATTTGAATACCTTGATCTGATCTAATGATTGAGGGTGACATGAGTAGAACCTAACCTATTGTGCATATAGCACTGTCACCTCTAAGTTTGTATAAACCTTGGGTTGATAATTTAAGTTGAGAAGCCTTGGGAGGTGCAACATCCTTGGTGCAATACCAGGGCTCATCACCATGTCAGATAACGAAATATAACATAACCAACATACCTTAGTGAAGTTCACGGGAGGCTATCTTGTCCACAAAATCAATCCATATTAGCACAATACATGTGTGAAAATTCCTTCTAGATTCAAACTGTAGATTGTGATATGCTAAAACAATTTACTTGAATATACTCTACTCATCAGTGGAAACAATAATTGATCAATGAAATCATGAATCATAAAAGAGAAAGAATTCAATCACACATATCACAATAAATTTCTATGGAAAGCCAAAGCTAAAAACCCATGTTTTCTGTATATTTCATTAATCAAGAAATATGAGAAGATTACAATGCTTTTCTCAAGCCCGAGCAACCTCTGCAGTATCTCAATCTATCTCATTGCTTCACAAACAAGCTCCAACTAATACTTAGCCAAATTTTTTGCCTGTTTAGGTCCTATTTCCTTGCGTAGTTTCCTAGGGTATTAACCCATATTTAATTGGGAAATTCCACAAATATGAATTGCGCAATCCTCATAGGCCTTACTCTGATTGCATGCACCACATGTACAATTCAGATTATTATACAATTGATAGTACATTGTCCTTGAACTCCAATATCAAATGGATCTTTCTCTGATATGACATGCATGAGCTAATTATGAGTGAATCTTCAGTTTACTGGTTGATCATTGTTGGTTACACCCCACTACTGGATCTCCCACTAATTTCTCCATTAGTTGGAACTAGTTTAACTGAATTTAACTCAAGTAAACTAAATTAAATAATTACAACTCAAAATAAACTCAACTAGGGCTCCTAAAAGTAGGAGACACTCTACATGACTATAGTTAGACTCCCAACTCGAATTAACTGAGCCAACTAAGTCAAATTATTTTAGTTAACTATTACAAGTTTTCATGAGAAGTGGAATTACAATTTAATTCAAGGACAAAATTAAATTAGGATTTTATTGTTGCATTTTCAACACTCCCACTCAAAAAGAAAGGGATTATTTGCTACCCCAATCCTGCCTCTATGAAACTCGAATTTTCATTTTGACAATACCTTTGTCAAAATATCTGCATCCTGCTCCTCTATAGGAATGTACTCCAGCAACATGATTCTCCTCTGCACACAATCTCGTATATGGTGATACCGGATGTCGATAGGCTTGGACCGATCATGAAAAACTAGATTTTCAGAGAGTTTCATACAACTATGATTGTCATAGTAAATCACTGTAGGATCCATATGTTGACCAATACCCCAACAAGGATCTTCATCATCCAGATAGCCTCACAAGTTGCTTGACTAGCAACCATGTACTCTTCTTCTGTTGAACTAAGTGCAACAAATCTTTGCTTCTTGCTATACCAAGAAATTATTGATGACCTGTTGAAGGCTCAAAAATATCTGTCTACAACATTGTAAGGGAGATCACCCAGTCGGGAACATAGAGCAAATCCTTTTCCGTTGAAATGGTGGTTATGACTGGTTAAACTAGGTCCAATTACCTTCTCTCTATCTCCACTAGATTAAAATATGAATTTCATCTACAAATAAAGAAGAGACATCAGATCAGCCCTCTTGCTGATCAGGCAAGAAAGTGATCCTTAATTTGATTTGAGGCTCAACCAAGCCACAACTAATTTTTTACTCTTTGATAAGAGGACTTCTAGAAAAGTATTAATTGATTTAAATATAAACTAACACTGGAATACAAACAAAAGGATAGAAAACCTAAAGTTATCTCGATTAGGAAGATGTAGATCTAACCTAACTGAGAGTAAGATAACTTATTAAATTGAGATTTAAATATGTCTAGATTATAGTGAATATCAAGTTAATGAAGTAATTCAATTAGTTGATATTATGATTACCAAACATATCATGTTCAGAGATCCTTTAACCAGAATTATTAATCAACAAAATTTAGGAAGTAGTTCACAAAAATGATGATGATTAGTAATCCAACAACTCGAATGATTAAACAATAATACAAGGAAATAGTTCACATAATATTATTGTTTGTTAAGACAAAATTAAAAGGTTGATCTCTGAGTAAGTAGTTACTCAGAAATCAGAGTTCAGCACATAAGAGCATAGATAAACAACATATAATTGCAATAAATCACTCACATAGACAATAGTGCACAAATATGACTGAAAATCACAAGTCTCTGCTATTATAAAATGAAACTAGTATTTAAAACAATAGTATCTTGAATACCAATTTATTAAGTCCAATTCCCTTGCTCTGATCTCCAACAGTCCTCTACAACTCATAAACTTTGTTGATGAAATAGGAGCTGCAATAGTGTAAGCTCTTCTCAGCATACACAGTTCAGATATGTAAAAGATAAATCTCTCTTGTTGAATTGAGACTTCTGTGATTCCATATTAAGTTTAAGAGAAATTTTTCGGCGTAAATCACACGATAAATCATTTGTCGACACGTTTCGAACCAACTAGTGTGGTTCATCGTCAGGACAAGTTGAAGAAACAGATCTAGCTTAGCATGTTAAATAGTCTGAGTAGAGCCTCCAACGGCTATCTTGTACTACAGCTAATATTGACTTTAGGACCAAAGTCATACAAATTATTATAATTTAATGGAAATCAGTTATATTAGGTGACCAATAAAATTATATAAAATTATAAATTAATTTAAATGGTGTTAATGGTTAGTTAAAAAGATATTGTTTGATAATTAAAATAATAAGTTATTTAGTATTTAAATGGGAATTAGTTATATAAAGGATTTTTTTTATTATAATATGAATATAAATTATATGAATATATATATATATATATATAAAGTAATATACATAAAAGTTAGTTAGAATAAAAATATAAATATAAAGTAAGAAAAGTTAGTTAGAATAAAGATATTGGAAAGCGGAAAAATAAATAAATAAATAAATAAATAAAATAATAATAAAAATAAATAAATAAAAAATAAAATAAAAAAAAAAAAAATAATTAATTAATTAATTAATTAAAAATAATAATAATAATAATAAATATAAATAAATAAATAAATAATAAAAAATATTAAATAAAAATAAATAAATATATATATATATATATAAATGAATAAAAATAACAAATATATAAAATAAACTTAAAAAATAAAAATAAAAATAACCAAATAAATAAATAAATGAATGAATAAAATAAAATAAAATAGAAAATAAATAATAATAATAATAAAAATTGAAATAAAATTAATAAAATAATAAATAAAACAAGCGAGCGACACATTCTAAAAAGAAGAAGGATAAGAACCGGATCAAAAGAGAACTACAGAGCCAACAGGAGAAACCCTAGGAGGAAAGAAAAGACAAGGCTCCAAGGAAAAAGAAACGTGAAATAAAGGAAAAACAAAGAAAGCTAGAAAAAGCAAGACTAGGAAGAGAGGGCAGGGATCCAGCAGCTACTGATCTTCTAGCCATCATCTCTACTGAGATTTCTCGACCTTCTTTCAATTTCAATAGCTTCCCTGAATTTACGATGATGGAATTGCGCAACCTTAGCAATAACCTTGGCCTCCTCAATCCACACCTGATGCTTGGTCTTTTCTGTATGCTCTGCTAACGCTGAAGACTTGATTCTCCCATGTCTTAGGTCAGCTGCATGTTCGCTGATCCTTTGATGGATGGAGTGCCCTGTTTCCCCAATATAGGGGGTCCCACAAGAACAAGGTATCACGTAGACACCCTTCATATCTTTAGGGTCAATGGGATCTTTCATCGATCGGAGGGATTTGTGAATAGTGTTGAGGGGCCTGAAGGTTGAAGGAATATCATACTTCTTAAGAATCCGAGCAATCTTGTCCGTGGTTCCCTGGACATAGGGGAGATGGACACCTAGCCGGTGCTCTTTAGGTTCTTTTTTGATTAACGAGTTTCTCGAGGCTTTAAGGAAAGCCTTTTGACCTAGGCGCCTGCTATAGCCATTTTCCACAAAGACATTAAGGAGATGGGATTTCTCCTTGTCGAAGCTCTCCCTATCAGAAATCCTCAGGGCACGAGTAGTGAGGGTGTTAAGAACACCCAACTTTTGAGCAGGGAAATGATGGGAATCAGCATGAAGATACTGCTCAGTATGCGTTTTCTTCCGGAAAACTGAGTGGGAGAGAGAACCGTCCTTATTCTTCGATATAAGAATATCCAAGAAAGGGAGGCAACCATTGACCTCTTTTTCCATAGTGAACTTAATGGCAGAGGACTAATAGTTGAGGTGGTTGAAGAAGAGATCCAACTCCTTTTGGCCATGGGACCAAATGACATCAGTGTCATCTACATACCTTTTCCACAGCTTGGGAAGGAGACGAGCCGAGGCTAAAGCTTTGGTTTCGAAATCTTCCATAAAAAGATTCGCAACAATAGGGGAAAGGGGTGAGCCCATGGCAACACCACAGGTTTGTTCAAAGAACTCACCCTTGAAACAAAAGAAAGTGGAAGTGAGACAGATCTCAACCAGATGCGCGGTATCAAGATCTGTTAGGCGATAGATCACTTCCATGGCTTCCTTAATAGGGATACAAGTATAAAGGGAGACCACATCAAAGCTCATGAGAATCTCTCTATTCCTCAAATATGAGATTAAACTCTCCTCTCCTCTATATCCCTAAATCCCTATTACAGTAGTGCTTTTAAAATCCTAAATTGCAAAGTAGAGAAGACATTTTTCCATGATTTTAATCCCCATTATAGAGCGCAGAGATGGTATTTATACATGTTGGGAATACTAACAGTCTCCCTTTATTTTTTCAATAGATGGAGAAAATAAAGGTAAAATAGAGTTGAATTATTCCTTTAGATCAAATTATGGTGGAATATGAATGGCTACGGCTTGAGGAGATGCCCAATTTATCTCTTGCTCGGATAAGACCACATTGAATTGCTTCAACAAGAATATATATTTCTTGCCTATTTTAGATCTACTTTGCCACCTGGATGAGTTATTTTAGGGATCATGTGTTGGATTTAATAGTATATTTCATCCTGCAAGCTTCTCTACCAACACAGGGCCAAAATTAGTCGAAATAGGGGAGAAAAACAAGCCAAAGTATAAGAAAACTATAAAATCCAAAATAGGAGCCGTGAGACCGAAATAAATCAAATTAAATGAACCTTTTTTTATTAAAACATTATAGTCATACCAAATAGTGACATGTGGTATCATTTGAGTGGAATCGGAGGTAAGTCCATCAGAAGTTTTTATAATGTGCACAAACAAAAAAGCGAATATTGGGAGGCTCTGATATGGAGTGGATGTGATTTCTTATTGAACTCCTTTTAAATCATGTATCGGGTCCGATATCGAAGGTAAGTGGATTATCGAAAGTCGGAAGTTGGACGGGTATGATTATCGGAGATCGAAGGTGTGAAAGGATAACAACCGATTGGAAAGTTCTGATATGAGAGTTGTGATATGAATAGCAAGAGGTTTATCGAAGATTAAAGGATTGCCAATATCGGACATCGGTGATCGGAGGATATGTTGTATCGCAATATCGATGGATTGGAATTTCGTAATCGGAGGTCAGATTTTTATGATTGTTACCATATAGAAAGTTTCAATGTAAGGGGCGGACACGATATAATAATAAACTAAATTTTATAACAATATCGGATCCAAAAGTCAGGTTGTGGTATATCGAAAAAGTTATAAGGTTGAAACTTTAGATATAATGTGGCTAGTGGGACGGTGAGATATTACAAAGATATCAGAAGATTGGGTTATTGGAGTTTCTTATTGAAGACATGTTTAAAGACCCAATATGTATTATTGTTGAGGTTCTATGCTATGCAGAAAAGAGGTGGGGATATATCAGGGTTCTAATATATCGTAACATTTAAACATTGTAATCCCGATATGTGATCTTTGCGATATGCATAAACTACAACCACTTGTAATATAAAGGGTTTAGCCCTAATATTACTTTGAAATAATAAATCCACTTTAACATTGAAGCTTGGTCTCGGGGGCTATGTTTATTATTTACAAATTAAAATAAATCAAAATAAATTTATTATTTATACAAAAAGTAAATATTTACAAAATAAAAAGTGATTATGCAATTTATGTATACTTAGTATGCCAAGGTAGTTAAAATATCCAGCCTAAGTCCAAACATTATTTACAAATCAGATAACCACAACAAGAAAAACAAAAGATATAGGAAGCTATGGTTAGGTAAATTCTGCTAAGGTAATCAAAATTGAAAAACAAAAGGGTCCCCATAATTTTATTATATGGCTAAAATAAAAATTAATTGGGGGATTGTTGAGTACTACAATAATTGGCAACACACTGGGTGAAACAGCTATCTCTAGGCAAATACCAAGGAAGTTCAAAGAAAAAGGAATAAAGATAAGATGATAGGACTTAGCTATTCCTTTAAAAATATCTCTATAAAATCCATTTAGAATTCAACATCTGTATTAAATCTCTTGTATTAGATATAAGAGTATAATCATGTTTTAGACAGCTATGTATAGATGTTAACTTGAACTAAAGAAAATAAAGTTTATTTATGAGTTTAGCTTAAAGATATACTCAAATGTCACAGGTGGTTCCACTGCTACCAGCAGGCATCCATAGCCTTGACAGGGTAACCTTTTAACCCTTGGAAGTATGAACATCCCATCCATTAGTTTATACTTTAGAGGAATAAGTAATAATTATTTTATTTCTTTTAGTTACTTTTAAAGCCGTTGTCCTCGCTTGGTGACCAAATATTGAAAATTCCATACACCAGTACTAATAATAGCAAACAAGTTGGATCGTGATGAGACCTCATGTCTTCTAATAATTTGGCTACAAGCCATTAACCTGGCTTGCTAACCAATTGTGATAATGTCACCACTATCAGTGCCTATGATCATGGTAGGTTGGATCTTGGTGAAACCCCCTATCTTTCAAGTCTTTTATTATTTTTTAATTACACTCTAAAAATATTTTATTAATGGATGGGGAGAAAAATCCACTGCTTAAGAGATTGGGATGACAGGAAGAGTCATAAGATGCTAAAATTTTATTGATGAACTTTGCTGCTTTAGTAGCTAAATATGTTATAGCTTATCATATGATAGAATTAACCCTTAAAGTGTTAATTTCAGAGATCATTTAGCAGAATGATGATTAAGTAGTCAAAGATTATAGTGAAGTGAAAATCTGAAAGATAGCATAATGATGTTTCTTTTAATAATCTTCCTTTTGGAATGAACTTCGTTGGATCACATAGATGGAAATATAGCCCAAGTATAAAACCAAAAGAAATGGTACTTCAACAAACAGAAAACACTCTAGTATATACATATGATTATGTGAAAATGAAATAAAAAGGAAAGCACCAAATGTTAGCAAATCAGTAGGGAAGCCAATCAGGAGAATGAGCTCTGCGTAAATTTTTTACAAGATATAAAAAGTATGTCAAGATTAGAGATTTTATCTTGTAAAGAAATTTGTTAATTGAGGCTTATTAAATGATAACTCATTGATGTGCATTTCTGGGGACTTTCTCCTTTTACAAATCTTGTTCTAGAAATTTAAATTGCAAGTCTTTAAATATTGTTTTGTTTTAAGAAAAAGACCATCAATCAAAATGAAAATCAGAAACAAGAAAGGGAAGAGGAAACTTCTTGAAACTCCTTGATTTTTCTTCCTAGTAGTTTTTACTAAAAAAACAAAATACAAAACAGAGGAGACGAGGATAATGGAATATAACTGGAAGAGAAAATAGAAGCAAGGAATTCAAACAAAAGGAAAAAATGTAGAAAACAAAAGGATGAGAATGAGCATATGAAACTTACCACTGGAGAATTTGGGTTGATCTTACCTGAGATTTTTTATTTTTTTTTGCCAGCCAAAGCAACCTCTTCTTTTAATTGGAAGTAAAAGCATGAAGAAGTGGCTTTGAATGTAATTTTCATTGGCCCAAAATCATAATTTATTCAATTTAAAGAAAGCACTAAAACAATGATTCATGTTCAAGCTTCATTTATTTATTCAATTTAAAATGCTAAGTAATGAACTATTAATCATATCCACTTCAAATTTCCATCAGAGGATCAAAGTGATAAAATAAGCCTTTAGAGATACTTGTGAATCCAAAATTGCCAAGTCATAGTAATTCCTTGAAACTTCTTGATACATGTTTTCATTATAAAAACAATACAATGAAGTTTTGCAAAAGCAATGTAATTAAGAACATCACAAGTGTATATGATATGACTATATAAGAAATCCGACATGCTCCAAGGTATTTTGCCAAAAAATGAAAGGAGATGCCAAGAAAAACTCAAATTCATTACTTGCTTATTAAAAATATGAAATAATGAAATAAATGCAATCAAAAAAATAACCTAAATCTAAATTAATCTATCCTTAATTCTAACTGAATGAAAGGAAAAATGACTAGGTATAGTCATACTTCCAATGTAACCATTCTCTCATTCTAAGTCTTGCATGTATATATAGGTCAAACATTAGTAACAAGAATATTGTTAAATTAATAAAAATAATTTGAATATAGTGTACACTAATTGCTAATATTTTTACAAGAAGCAACTTATTTACAATCACCTTCTCTTGAAATGTCCTTTCCAGCTGAATTTCAATTGGACCATACATATTTGGATGGATTTCCATTAATGATTAGGTGAGGTTCAAAATATGGGATAACATGCCATATTGTGGATATTCATTTTTAGATACAATCGCCTGCATAAAATTGGCAGTCCTATGTACATACGTAAATTATTAATAATATTCTATGAAGGAAAACTTTCCAAATGTATTTTAAATGGGTCATTGGAGTATGGATGGAAGTTTGATAGTTTCAACGGAAGACCATTAATTGAATTAGATGTCATTCATATTGTCAGAATACACTCTCTTGTTGGCACTGCTTTTGAGAAGAAAGAAGCAATTGATAAGAGATGAACATCAATTAAAATTGGAAGAGTAATAGCTCTTGATGTTCATGATTATGATTTGAAACTTCATTTTCCCTTTCAGGTAATGCATCAATTGAGTGTTCAATATTGGACCACCCAATATGCCACTATAAGAAGAAAATAGAAAACAAATCTAAAATCAAACAAAATAAGTGAAGGTACAACATTGAAATCAAATCATAATTTATACTATTGTTACAGCTAGTGTTACAACATAATTGGGATTGACTTGAAGTAATTTCCCCTTCGCAAGGATTGGCCAGAATTATGGAATTAGAATGATTGCCAACACCAACTTGTGAACTAAAGAGAAGGTTATGATTATGAATAGAAGTGAGAATTTAATCATCATAAAAATCATAGATTGGAATGGGTTCTTGAATGTTGATATCATGAGCATGATTAACTGTTTGAAAATGAGAACTAGTTGAAACGATTTCTGAGTTGAGTTTCTCTTAGTTTTCAAGTATGATTTGACTTTGATCATGAGGATTCAATGTATAAGAAGATAAATCAACATCCTTAATGTCAGAGTAATTATCGTAAATGACTTCAAGACAATCATTAAAATTCTCTTCACTCCCATTTGATGTATCAAAAGAAGAAGGAATATGAAACACATGTTCATTTATGTTAGAAGAATGATTAATAATTGTCTCTCTATCTTGAAAAAAACTAATAGGAAATTCATTTATATCAGCCTCTCTATTTTCTGGAATAATAGTAAAGAAAAGAGGGGATAGATTTCTATCAGCAAAAATATCAGGATAGACGTGAAAATGAGAATCATAAGCAATGAATTTAAAAATATTTATTTGTGAACTCTTGTGCATGTTATTTATTGCGAATTTCAAATTCTAGATCATTTACTTGGCTATTTGTGCTTTCTTGAAGAATGTTCTCTGGCTAACCTGAATTTTGTATTTGATCAACATGATCAAATTTAGAAATTTGTACAACAGATCGCATATTATTGGAAATTTCAATTTTTGCTTGTACTTGTTGATTTATAATCTATTTTTCTGAATTTAATTCATAGTGATTTTCAGATTTCGTGGTAGATGGTCCTTCAAGTTTATTTGTGATTTCTTCTTGTAGTTGTTTATCAAATTCTTGCAAGATTTGTGATAAAGGTTCATTAGCCTAATTATCATTAACACTGTAAGAGGTGTGTACTAGATTTAAGAATTTATCATACATGGTTGAGGCCACTTCATCATGATTGATATGCACCTTTATATCATAGTTTTTGATAATATTACTAGAATTTGAAGGAGAGTCATCAAAGCTTGAAATTGTTACATATGGATTTGAAATGGGAGGAAGAGAACAAATATATTCAAACCAATCGATCAATTCAATTTCTGAAGGTTTATCTTCAGCTTTGAATCTCAAGCAAATTAATTGAAATCTAACAGTAAAATCTAAGAGAGATTCATTTTCAAATCTTCGTAAATCTTCGAATTCATCACATACCTGTTCATAATCATAGCCGTCAAATTTATAAAGAAACATTGTGATAAATTGATCCCAACTGTGAATAGAGGCAACTGGAAGATATTGACACTAGTTTTTGGTTTTTCCTGAGATTGTAAGAGTAAAAATCTTGCATAGAATACCTTCATCAATAACATGAAAAGTAGAATTTGAAATTTTTTGAATGAAATGTAAAGCATGATTAAATGCAGAAATATTCCTCTACTATTAAACTTTGACAAGTGTCTTACTCTTTCTGGTGGAGTATTGGCAGATGCACATCCAGAAATACAACTATAAATGGGAAGTTTAAGAGGAGCCATTATGATTAAAATAAAATATTTAAATTACAAAAACTCCAAAAGACAACTAGTCTTCAAGCCCTCCTTCTAGCTCAAAAAATGTTGAAGGCTCGAAAATATCTGCCTACAGCATTATAAGGGAGACCACCCAGTCGAGAACTTAGAGAAGCTCCTTTTCCATTGAAATGGTGGTTCTGACTAGTTAAACTAGGTCCATTGACCTTCTCTCTATCTCCACTGGTTTAAAATATGACTTTCACCTACCAATAGAGAAGAGACATTAGATCAAACCTCTTGCTGATGAGGCAAGAAAGTGATCCTTAAGTTGATATGGGGTTCAACCAAGCCAAAACTAAAGTTTTCCACTTTTATAAGAGGACTTCTAAGAATGTATTAATTGATCTGAATATAAACTAACACTAGAATACAAGGAAAATGATAAAAAACCTAAAGCTATCTCGATAAGGAAGATGCAGATCTAACCCAACCGAGAGAAAGATAACTAATTGAATTGAGATTTAAATATGTCTAGCTTATAGTGAATATCAAGTTAATGAAGTAGTTCAATTAGTTGATATTATGATTACCAAACATATCATGTTCAGAGATCCTTTAACTAGAATTATTAATCAACAACATTTAGGAAGTAGTTCACAAAAATGATGATGATTAGTAATCCAACAACTCGAATGATTAAACAATAATACAAGGAAATAGTTCACATAATATTATTGTTTTTTAAGACATAATTAAAAGTTTGATCTCTGAGTAAGTAGTTACTCAGAAATCAAAGTTCAACACATAAGAGCATAGATAAACAACAAATAATTGCAATAAATCACTCACATAGACAATAGTGCACAAATATGACTGAAAATCACAAGTCTCTGCTATTATAAAATGAAACTAGTATTTAAAACAATAGTATCTTGAATACCAATTTATTAAGTGCAATTAGCTTGCTCTGATCTCCAACAGTCCTCTATAACTCATAAACTCTGTTGATGAAACAGGAGCTGCAATAGTGCAAGCTCTTCTCAGCATACACAATTCAGATATGTAAAAGATAAATCTCTCTATTCCTCAGATCTGAGATTCAAATCTCCTCCCCTCTATATCCATAAATCCCTATTACAGTAGTGCTTTTAGAATCCTGAATTGCAAAGTACAGAAGGCCTTTTTCCATGGTTCAAATCCCCATTATAGAGCCCATAGATGGTATTTATACATGCTGGGAATACTAACATTCTCCCTTGATTTTCTCAACAGATGGAGAAAATAAAGGTAAAATCGAGTTGAATTATTCCTTTAAATCAAATTATGGCGGAATATTAATGGCTATGGCTTGAGGAGATGCCCAATTTAGCTCATGCTCGGATAAGGCCACATTCATTTAATTCAACAACGATAGCGATTTCCTGTCTATTTTAGATCTGCTTTTCCACCTGGAGGAGTTCTTTAGGGATCAGTTGTTGGATCTGTTAGTATATTTCATCTTGGAAGCTCCTCTGCCAATACAGGGCCAAAATTAGTCGAAATCAGGGAGAAAAACAAGCCAAAGTATAAGCAAACTATAAAATCAAAAATATGAGTCATGAGATTGAATTAAAACAAATTAAATGGAGTTTTTTATTATAACATTACAATTGTACCAAATAGTTACACATGGTAGCATTTGAGTGGAATCAGAGGTAAGTCCATTGAAATTTTTTATAATGTGCACAAACAAAAATGTCGATATTGGGAAGCTATGATATGGAGTGGATGTGATTTCTTATTGAACTCCTTTTAAATCGTGTACCAGGTTCGGATATCAGAGGTAAGTTGATTATCAGAAGTTGGAAGTCGAAGGGGTATGATTATAAGAGATTGAAGATCGGAGGTGTGAAAGGATAACAGCTGATTGGAAAGTTTGGATATATCAGAGATCGACGATCGGAGGATATGTTGTATCGCAATATTGGTGGAATGGAATATCGCAATCGGAGATCGTAGTTTTATGACTGTTACCATATAGAACGTTTTGATGCAAGGGGAAGACGCAATATAATAATAAACTAACTTTTATAACAATATCGAATCTGGAAGTCGGGTTATGGTATATCAGAAAAGTTCTGAGGTTGGAACTTCCGATATAATGTGGCTAGTGGAACGGTGAGGTATTACGAAGATATCAGAAGATTGGGTTATCGGAGTTTCTTATCGAAGGCATGTTTAAAGACCCAATATGTATTATTCCAAGGTTCTATGGTATGCGGAAAAGAGGTGGTTATATATTGGGGTTTTGATATATCGTAACATTTAAATGTTGTAACCCTGATATGTGATCTTTGTGATCTACATAAAATACAACCACTTGCAATATAAAGGGTTTAACCCTAATATTAATTTGGAATAATAAAGCCACTTTAACATTGAAGCTTGGTCTAGGGGGCTATGTTTATTATTACAAATTAAAATAAATTTATTATTTATACAAAAAGTAAATATTAACAAAATAAAAAATGATTATGAAATTTATGTATACTTAGTATGTTAGGCCCCTATACTACTAGTGTAACCCCTTATTGTTATTAGTACAAAACCCTTATTATATTGATGTACCCATGTAGTGCCCATATTGTTACTATTGTGCCCCATAGAAGCCCACTATTGTTATTATTGTGCCCTTATATTATTATTGTTATGTCGGCTCTGATTATATTATGACCCCTTAGACTCCTATATATAGAAAGGAGGTCTTTTCATTTGTATCATCCAAGAATTGTTCATTTGTGTAATGTAAAGGAGGTTTCCCCCTCGAAGAGGCTGAATTCTAAGGCATTCATCTATCTTTTCTATATTTTTGTGAGCTAGTTTCATAACATTTGGTATCAAAGCTTTGGATTCTAGGGTTTCGCTTCTCCAAATAGGTCATCGTGGCATTTTTGCTATAAAAAAATTTCTACGACGTTTCAGAAGAGAAAAAAAACCCATTTGAGACGAAATCGCACTAAACTGCAGGTCCAAATTTCAGAGCTTTTTGCACTATATTTGCAGAGATGTGATCTGAGGAAGTTGGTCTATATGCAAACTCCTGAATTACATTCCAAACTGGTGACCTGAGGAAAATTGTCATAACTTTCTCTCTAAGCATCGGATTGAAATTTCGTAAGAAGGTACAGAAAGAGGACAGACTGTAGTTTCTTGTATATAGTTTTTAGAGCCAAAGGTTTTAACAAGGACACGTGGCATGTTGTACAAGTTCGCTTTACTGAACTAGTCTATAATCAGGTCACTATGTGAGATTTGGCATAACTCTTCCTTGTAGAATCCAATTGGGATCAGACTGGTGGCATTGGAAAAGGACACAAAGGGCTACTGCAGGTCACAATTTCAGAATTGGATGATTTGAAATTACAGAGATACATCAGAGGCAATATTGAGCTCCTACAAAGTGAAAAAAGGTCTGTAGATTTTTTAAATTTTTTCTTAAGCTTGGTTTGAAAAATTATTTTGAAGGAATTCAAAGGGAATAGTAGAGCATTATTATCAGTAACTGACGCCCTGAGGAAAGAAAATGCAAACACCTAGTAAGAAACCTGAAAGCTCTAGCATGACTCATGAAGAAGAGGAAGAAATGCTACATGATATATCAAAATTACAAGACAAAGTGCAACAAATTTCACTCTCACAAAAGCTAACAGAAGCTAAGATAAATGGTGTGGAATCTAAGATAAAGGGTATGGAAGCTAAGATTGACGATTTGAAGATATGTTTGAAGGAAGATTTGACAAATTTTCTACAAGAAATACTTACTAATGGTGAAAGGGTAGTAAAGGAAACTCATGATGCGAACAAAAGAAATGTTAATCATGATTTCATAGACTCTAATGTTGGATCGAAGACCCACCATATTCCAAAAATAGATATGAGGAAGTTTGATGGCAAGGATCCTGCAACATGGATATTACAGATGGAGCAACTTTTCGATCTCAATAATGTGCAAAACACACAAAAGGTACGTATTGCAACTTTATATTTGGAACCAAATCAGTTTGTATGGTATCAATGGCTTTGCTCTCGTAAACAAATTATCACTTGGGCAATTTTTACGGAAGAATTGATAGCACATTATGACGATACAAAAAGCAACACTTTTTTTAGCCAATTGATAAGTCTCAAACAAAAGGGTTCAATAATGGAGCACATTGAGGAGTTCCAAAAATTGAACATAAGGGTAAAAACTATTCCAGAGGAGCATAAGATTGATGTGTTCATAGGGACTTTAAAGGATAATATCCAACATGATGTTCGCCTTTGGGAACCTGATTCATTAGAGAAGGCATTCAGGTTAGCAAGAAAAATGGAAATAAAAATTATGGCAACCAGGAAGCATACCACTCACAACTATAAATATGGAAGTGTTGTTGCCCCTAGTCTTCCACAACCTATAAGGTTGACACCACAACAATTGGAAGAAAAAAGAGAAAAAAGGCTTTGTTAAAATTGTGATAGCAAATGCACTAAAGGTCATAAGTGTGCTGAGAAGAAATTATTTTACATAGAGTATGAAGAGGAGGAAGAAAAGGATCAATAAACATCAAAAGAAGAGGATATACGCCAGGATCCAACCCCAGAGAAAGAAGAAATGAATCAGACCATATCTTGTAAAGCATTGGCAAGAATTACCACTCCTCAAACTCTCAAGATAGAAGTACATATCAAAAAGAAAAAGGTGCAAGAAGTGAAAGATCACATCAAGAAAGAAGAAACGAATCCAACCATATCTTGTAATTCATTGGTTGGAATTACCACTCCTCAAACTATCAAGATAGAAGGACATATCAAGAAGAAAAATGTTCAAAAAGTGAAAGATCACATCGAGCATCAAGAAATGAATCTGACCATATCTTGTAAAGGATTGGAATACATTACCACTCCTCAAACTCTAAAGATAGAAGGACATATCAAGAAGAAAAAGGTTCAAGTAGTGAAAGATCACATCGAGCATCAACAACAAGTTCTCCAAATTTTAAAGGATATGCCACTTTGGCGCAAAATTGAATGAAACAACAGGTAGATCAACATCGTAGTGAAATTTTTTTTGATGTAGGTGATTGGGTATTTTTACTGCTACATCTTAAGCAAGCTATTTATGAGAAGGAAATGTTGGCAATACTACATGCACTTAAAAAATGGCGACCTTACCAAGTGGGAAGACACTTCAAGGTAAAAATGGATCATGACAGTCTTAGATACTTTTTAGAACAACTATTATCTTTCGAAGAACAGAAAAAATGTGTCACAAATATGTTGGGTTATGACTTTGACATCATCTATAGAAAATGGAAGCAAAATTTTTTTGCAGATGCACTCTCAAGAAAGGATGAGGATGTGGAAGCATTGTTTTGTGCTATTTCTATTATCCAACCAGATTGGATAAACAAAGAAAGGGATGAATGGAAGAAGGATGAAGAAGTATGGCCACTTATTCGAAAGTTGCAAAAGATCCCAATTCAAACAATATTTCCAGAAATTGAAGAGGAAGGAAAAATAATATTGGAACCTGGAGCAATCACAAAAACAAGAACCCGACAGCTACGAAATCGATCAATTTCAGAGTATCTCATCAAGTGGAAGAACTTACCCGCTGAAGATTCCACATGGGAGGACAAGAATTTTATATAGAAGCATCAAGAACTACTCAAGCATTGAGGACAACACTTTTTGAAGGAGAGGGGCATGTTAGGCCCCTATACTAGTGTAACCCCTTATTGTTATTAGTACAACCCCCTTATTATATTGATGTACCCATGTAGTGCCCATGTTGTTACTATTGTGCCCCATAGAAGCCCACTATTGTTATTATTGTGCCCTTACATTATTATTGTTATGTCGGCTCTGATTATATTATGACCCCGTAGACTCCTATATATAGAAAGGAGGTCTTTTCATTTGTATCATCCAAGAATTGTTCATTTGTGTAATGTAAAGGAGGTTGCCCCCTCGAAGAGGCTAAATTCTAAGGCATTCATCTATCTTTTCTATATTTTTGTGAGCTGGTTTCATAACATAGTATGCCAAAGTAGTTAAAATATCCAACCTAAGTCCAAACATTATTTACAAATTACCACAAGAAGCGAAACAAAAGATATAGGAAGCTAGGGTTAGGTAAAATCTGCTAAGGTAATCAAAACTAAAAAACAAAAGGGTCCCCATAATTTTATTATATGGATAAAATAAAAATTAAATGGGGGGTTATTGAGCACTACAACATGACCCAATACTCAAGATTCCCCCTGATGTGCTCTTCCTGTTGGATGGACTCCCTTCCCAATCTTCATCTGTGAAGTCTTGAAGCTTCACTCCCTATGTCCGTTTGTACCAAATACCAAACTAAGTGGTGCCTCTGAGGTATCTTAACACATGTTCAGTTTCCTTCCAATAGACTTTGGTTGGCTTAACTATTGCTTGACTAAGTTGGTTAACTGCAAAACACATGTTCGGTCGTGTGTTCACCAAATACATAAGTGAACCCACAAGTTGTCTATAAATAGTATCCTCCAGTACTTCACTTGGAGTAACATCTTCCTTTGTCCAATTACCTGCTAGAGGAGTCTCCATGGGTTTGTTGCTCTCCATGTGGAACTTGTTCAGTATCTCGTTGGCATACTTGCCCTGAGAGACAAACAGTTCCTCATCTCCTTGACATACTTCCATACCAAGAAAGTAATGCATGATCCGCAGGTCCTTCATCTCGAATTCTCTTGCAATATCATCTTTGCAAGATTTTATCAGCTTCTTATCACCTGTTAGAATCAAATCATCGACATATAATACTATAATCAACAATTTACCTTCAACCACAATATGGTAAAGGTTCACATCTACTTCACTTTTGGTGAAGCCCAACTCGGTGAAATAACTGTCAATTCTGGTGTACCAAGCACAGGGTGTTTGTTTTAGTCCATACAATGCTCGCTTGAGTATGCACACAATCGACTCTCTATTAAAGGTCTCAAATCCTTTTGACTACTCAATAAACACCTCTTCCTCAATCATACCATTGAGGAATGTTGTCTTCACATCCATCTGATGTATCTTTCATCACATCTGCGTTGACAGTGCTAGAATATATCTGATTGAAGAGTACCTTACTACTGGAGAAAAGGTATGCTCGTAATCAATTCCCTCCACCTGAGAGAACCCTCTGGCCAAAATTTGGCCTTGTGTTTCTCCACACTCCCATCTGCTTCTTGCTTTACCTTGTAAATCCATTTGGAACTCAGCACTGACTTTTTTGTTGGTCTTGGGACCACTTCCCAAACATTGTTTTTGATAATGGAGTCATACTCCTCAACCATGGAATCAACCCATACTAGTTTTTGTACTTCTTCCTCGAATGAGGATGGCTCAACCTCTACAGTCTTGCTCATCATATCCATGTAACCAGTGTATTGATCTGGTGACCTCCTTTGCCTGCGTTGTAATGTGGATGCTCTCACATTCTCTCTAGCATCATGCATCATTATGTCAGCCTATCTAGTGTGCTTCCTTCCATCTCTAGAAGTCTTTGCATGAGTGCGAGCTTCCACTCTCTAATCCTCTGCATGTGGTTGCTCCACATCATCTTGAGGTTCCTCCTTTGGAGGTAAAATCTCCTCATATGCATGTAACGAAAGCTCCCTCTCAAGGGAACATCTCATGGCCTTCTCTTCATCGAACTAACATCTCTACGAACCACTATCATCCAATAGGATTACAGGTAGATATGATAGTTGTGAGGTGTATCAGTGTACCCCACAAATATGCCCAACTCAGTGGTTGGCTCTAGCTTTTTCCATGCATCCTTGGTAACATGACAGTAGAATTATGAACCAAAGATCCTGAAGTGTGCCACATCTAGTTTCTTACCTAAAGAAGCTTCTTCTGGTGTTCTCATCCCAAGAATTCGATGAGGACTTCTCTTCTACAAATAAACAGTTGTATTGTATGCTTCATCCAACAAGTGCAACGGTAGGCCCTGATCATGTAACATCGCATGTTTCTCTCCCACAATAATTTTGTTCTTCCTTTCATCCACCCCATTTTTCTATGGGTTATGAGGTGCTATTAATTCCTATCGAATTCCTTCTGATACATAGAAGTTATTGAATTCATTCAACACATATTCTCCAAAGTTATCGCTTCTAAGAGCTTTAACTTTCAGGGAAGTATCTTTCTCGGCAAGTGCTTTAAATTCACAAAATTGAGCGAACACCCGATATATCTTCTACATGAAGATAATCCATCCCTTATGATAAAAAACATCAACAAATATTACATAATACATGTGATTGGTCATGGATTTTGTCGAGAAAATTTCACACACATCTGAGTAAACTCGGTCAAGGATCGTTTGCTCTTGACTATCTTTATCATGAAAGGAAGCTTTGGTGTACTTCTCCAATGTACACCCTTTGCATGTGTCTCTCTGATCTAGTGTACCCTTGGGAAGTTCTGTAGAAATTTTTTGCATGATCTTCAAGGCTTTGTGGTGCAAGTGACCCAATCTTCTATGACACAACTCACCAATGGCTTAGTTTTGCACCTTCTCTGCTTTAGTGCTCAAAGAAGCACAATATTCTACATCCAATTTGTAAAGGTTCTTCACCCAAACCTCGATCCACTTCACCTGTCCTGAGGCTATGTGATGAAGGAAAGCCTTTCCCTTGCTAAATATCACATCGTAGCCACGGTCCTCCAACATGGAAAATGAAACCAAATTCTTCTTCAAACCTGGAACATACATGACATCTTTTAATGTGAGAGGAGTACCAAACTCCCTCTAAAAGGTAACAATACTGATGTTGGTCGCGATATACCTCCCATCATCTCCCATCTCGATGTGCATCTGGAGGTCCTTCTCCTCCAAGTCACTGAAGAACACTTTGTTTCCGTTCATATGGAATGAGGCTCCACTATCTAGGTACCACGCACTAACCATCATTGATGTCACCATGCAAGTGATGAGGGTGAAATCCAGTTCGAATTGTGAAGCAAGAGCTTCACCTATCGCTCCTTCTGGGGGCTTGTTACCAACCTTCTTGTGCAGACACTTTGTAGCATAGTGTCCCAACTCATGACAGTGAAAACATTTAATATTCGACATGTCCTTCTTCTTGTCATCTTGACTGGAATCCAATTTGGAATGGGATGACTTCCCCTTCCCTTTCTTCACCTTTCTAGCTAAGTCATATTTCTCCTCATCATCATGCTTAGATGAGCATCCATCTCTATTGTTCCACTAAATCTCTTCATGTACCAAGTCAGACCACAATCGCTCCCACTATGGTAGCTTCTCCCTCCCATTAGTTGATTTTTGGTAGTTGTGCCAGCTCTTGGGAAGTCCTAGAAGTACTAGGATCACCAAATCATCTTCAGCAACTATAACACTGACACTTCCAAGCTCATCCTGACATTGGGTGAACTTGGTCAAGTACTTCGGTATTGTGTCGCCCTTCTCCATCTTGATTTTTTTGAGATTGTCCTTCAATTCCAACTTCATGTGTTCACTGTTGTTTTGAAATGGGTTTTTCAAGGCCTTCCACATTTCAAATGGATTTTCCTTACCATGGAGGTTCGAGAAAATATGATCTCGAACTCCTTCTAGGATAATCCTTCTTGCCTTTTCCACACACTTTCTCCACTCTGCTAGATCCTGAGCATCAGCTGGCTTAGGAATATATTTTCTATGAATTCCTTAAGCTTGTTGTCTTCCAACATTGCTTCCATGTTTTCCTTCCAAGAAATATAGTTCAAACTACCCTCAAGGGAATATTCAATCCTCAATCTGTAGAATGACATCTTACTAGCTCTCAAGTATGATACTGCAAATTTAATTTCTCTTGCAAAATACAAACTCGTATTCTCCTCTTCTATAGTGATTTAAGCTTTGATACCATGTAGAAATTCCTTGTAGATTCAAACTGTTGATTTTAATATGCTAAAACAATTGACTTGAATCTACTCTACTCATTAGTAGAAACAATAATTGATAGGTGAAATCACAAAGCATAAAAGCAAAAGAATTCAATCACACATAACACAATAATTTTCTGGGGAAAGCCACAGCTAAAAACCCCCTCTATTTTTATATTGCATTAATAAGAAAATATGAGAAGATTACAATGCTTTGCTCAAGCCCGAGCAACCTTTGCGCTATCTCACTACTTCACAAACAATCTCTAGCTAATACTTAGCCAAATGTGTTGCCTACAAAGCTCATATTTCCTTACGCACTTTCCTAGTAAATTAACCCCTATTTAATTGGGATATTCCACAAATAGGAATTGTGCAATCCTTATAGGCATTCCTCTGATTTCATTCATTGCATGTACAATTCAGACGATAATACCACTGATAGTACATTTTCCCTAAACTCCAATCTCAACTTGGTCTTTCTTTGATCTGACATGCATGAGTTAATTATGAGTGAATCTTCATTTTATTGGTTGATTAGTGCTGGTTACACCCCACTACTGCAGGTTACACCCCACTACTAGATCTCCCACTAATTCCTCCATTAGTTGGAACTAGTTTAATTGAATTTAACTCAGTTAAACTGAATTAAATAATTACAACTCAAAATAAACTCAACCAGGGATCCTAAAAAGTAGGAGACACTCTACATGACTCTATTTAGACTCCCAACTCAAATTAATTGAGCCAACTAAGTCAAATTAACTTAGTTAACTATTACAAGTTGTCATGAGATGTGGAATTACAATTTAATTCCTAATTTAATTCAAGGACAAAATTAAATTAGGATTTTCTTGTTGCATTTTCAACAACATGTATATACATAATCATATTAATATATTGATATCATGCATGATAACACTAACTGCATACAATAACGTCATGCACGATAACCCTAACAATGACAACACAATATCGTAACACTGACCATATACATGTTAACCATAGTCACTACCATGCATGGGTAACAACCACATAGAAACTGATACACATGCATGACAATCTCTTTTACCCCGATGTCCAATACTGCAACCTTTCTCTAATACCACTCTGTAACCACCCCTCCAACATTTACCCAATTTCACCAGTCTTACAAGGTAAACATGAGATGAAGAGTTACTATGACATGACCCAACCTCCAAGCTTCAGTTATTGAAGTGGGGCTAACAACTAAGACTTACTGACCACAACCTGATATCCTATAGGGCCTACAAGACACTTAGGGGCCAAAGAACCACCCCGAGTGACCAAACCTTGATATAGACTGCTTTTTTAGTGACTTAGACTCCCAATCACATGCACAAGGCTGCAAGTGCAGTTGTGACCCTCTAACCACATGGAACAAGCCTGCCTGAGTGCGGTTGCAACCCAAAATACTCAATTCAGAGGGTGTGGTCCTGACATCTAATCCACAATTCCAGGTTAGCCTCCATACCACTGCCCAGTACTTCCTAATACTTTCTAGAATGATAAAATACTTGAAGACAATACTAATCATACAAAACTTGATCAAGGACTTGACCTAACCAAGCCTAACCATGACAATCATTTCATCAAACATATGGTGAACATGTAATCTACATGTCATGAATTCATATCTAAGCATAGGATTCTGGAACTTATCTGACAATCACCAAGAAGGTCTAATGCCCTCTCATAATAGTTGCAATAACATTTTTTAGTCCATGCATTCATCATCCACAAAATACTTATCAAATCCTGAACAAGACATGGCTAGAGCACATTACATATCCATGCTTATAACCAACATAAAACTAGATTATTAACCATGACATAACAACCATCAAATCATCATAATAGCAATTACAAGTGCTCATAGATTATAATGGGAAAATAGCTCTTATTAACTTATGCAAAACCTAACCATGTTAGGGACTTCCATGTACCACCTGACCATAGATTGGGTTGAAGAAAATATCTCTTTCAACCAATCACCCCTGTGTCGTATTCCAAGCATGAATGTGGGATCTCAAGACATAAAAAATCAGGGATTCTCAAATATTAAACCACCTCCACCCTCATGTTACTGTTATTTCGCCAAAACCAGTCAAGAGATCACAATGCCCAAAACAAGCCCGAATGCCTCTGAGTTTCTTCACCATTACCTTGAGGAATTTTCCTATCTACACCCACTTGTTTAGGACTTCCTAGAGATTAAACCACCTCCACCCCCAACCCTTGGAAATTTTCCTAAGATGACCTCACCCAACTCCAAAACCTTCTGACAATCTAAAGCTCAAATAGAAAATAACCCCATCACACCATGGCTATCTGGAAATGGAAAGGCAAGGTTGAAACCACTGTCGAACCCAGAAAAACCCATGCCAATGAAAACAAAAGAACCAAATACACAAATGCATGTAGTAAGAATTCACAAACTATCTAGGAAATCACACATGCAACCTGTTACCTGCAAATCCTCCTACTAAAGTTTCTTGATCCAACTTTCCTTGCTTGTCCTGTGCTTTCCTTGTTCTTCCATCTGCTTTTTTTGTCCTCCCTTTTCCTTCCTTTCTGGAATGCCAAAGTGCTCCAAGAATGATCTAAGTGTGCAATAATGTGAGATAATAGAGAGAGCTTCAAAACTAAATTGACAAAATTTAAACCAGCAAAAGTTGTGAATTGATCCTCATAAGCCTTTTAATCATTGAAGCCTCTATTTTCTTCAATTTACTCTATTTTTTCCTTCAATTTTCCTCTCATGAAAATTTGTGACCCTTCGTCTTCCTTTTCTCTTATTTTCCTTTATTTTCATAAATAAAAGTTATTTAATGTCTATTTTCCATTGCCAGTGCATTTTCCAATTTATTTAGCTATAATAAATTGAAAATGACACCCACTAGGATGTCTTTCCCAACATTTGGCTTGGAATACGTGTCCCATGAGCTTGGTATTATTCTTTTTCCTTTATTAACTTTTTTACATGAACTTTTAAATTGGTGTTGTTACTTCCGTGCTCTCCATTATTTTCTTGATTCTCTAGGTTTGAGGAACAAGGGTGCCAATATTTCTACATTGTTCTAGTTGGTTGGAGACAACAACGTTTGAAAAAAAAAAATCTCCTAAGATCTTGGACCCTGTATTTTTCTCATTTTCCTAGTGTTTCCCCTTATTCACTTAGTTACTTTCCATTTACATGGATTTTAAGGAGGGTACTTCTCTAGGGGAATAAGCTTAGGGCATTATTTAGAAAAATATTTGTATTCATGGAAACTCCATTTGAATGGAATATATTCATTTTCGACTTTCTCAACCTTGCATCCAATCCCCTAGGGTTAGATGGATATATTCTAGAAGGACTTTCTGTAGATCCACTTCTATACAAATGTCAATGCATGAGAATAATAGATCTATGGGGATTGCATAGCCAATATACTTACATCGAGAATTCCCAATGGTTTTCAATTTTTTCTGATTCCAACAATGGAGAGGAAGGTGGGGAGTATAGAACCAAGTTGGAGCTACAGAAGGAATGTTGTTTTAGGGTTAAAATTGGGGGTCTAATGATTTAGATACATACCTTAAGTGTCATGGAAATAAGGTTCGCTTCAAGAGATCAAGTCTTGGTTCCTGAGTTGAAATAGGAAGGTGAAATATCCATGGTCACTGATCTTTAAATTGCTGTGGATATTCCACTCGACAATTCGTCACAATAGATCTAATAAAATTATATTTAAAAATTCAAAATCTACACTTTGAGGGTTTATTTCTCTTTAGATTTCTAGATCCATAAAAATTATTGTTTATTGTGTAAGCATGCAAATTCTAACAATGCATAAAATATAGAACAAAAAAAAAAACTAATAAACCATGATTGATGTAATATGTAACCTGGGAAACCCTTTTGGGAGAAAACGCAGCTGGAAGGTGAGGTAGCTTTGCTTTCTTTCTCTAAATACAAAATGGATTCAAGTACAAAGAAGTAAGGCATGTGGCCCATGGCATATCACAATGCACAAATCATCTTTTTGTTCTCTCTACCTATGCCTCTCGACTACTTTGCTCGTCTATGGAAAAAATGCACTAGAAAAGAATGGAACCATTTTTCCTCCTAGCGGCTCAATTATAACATAGCCTGATAACCTAATAATGGTTAGGTTCGACTCCTTCAACTCTTAACTAGAGTTAGAGTATATACTCTTCTAGAGTATTCTTCATCATGATCATGTGGCTAGCCCATTTTCTATGAGTAAATGGGCTTACATGGCATCCTCTCAAATTATGGTGGTTAAAACAAGAAGGTCAACTTCCAAGTGGCCTAACTTTTGCATATAGACTCAAATTCAGGAAATTCTTGTGTTGTTGGAAAGGTCTATTTGTGTAGAATATGAAAAAAGGGTGTTCGTTAAAGCAAAAAAAAAATTACCTCCAAAAAATGTTGTTTAATGCCTCAAACTGCTCCTAGAAGGTTTCAGGCCTTAATTTGCCAAACTAAGTCCCACCAGTAAAAATGGTCTTGTGACTTGATTGCTCCACTTTTTCCACTTTGAAAGCATCAATATGGATGAAAAAAATATAATGATCCAATCTATATCATACCTCCCCATTTTGGGAGGCTTTTGGTCCCAAAAGCTTCTATTTAAGGAGGTGAGGAAATTTTTCCTACACCTTCTCTAGGGTGTACCGTTTAGCCTTTCCTGGAAGTTGTCATTTCAACCCAATCTACCAAAAGTCATGTTGCCTTTATCTTGTAGTTATGAACCTCTTATACAAAATTGTATCCTCTGTCAACTTTGCCTACTATCATATGGTGTTAAATCCTTTGCAGAAGGTTGGACTTGTTTCTATTCCTCATCTAGCATGGAAGGCTCATAGAGTTTCAATTTCTCTACATTCACAAGAGTAAATGTGCATGTATGGGGGTAGACTGAATCTATAAGCATTATCTCCCACCTTTTCCAATATCTCAAAGGGAACATATCACAAAGCCTTGATTTTCTTACAGGGACCGTGTAGCGTCTTCTTGTTCAAATGTAACCATACTTTGCCTCCCACCTTGAACGTGTTCTTTGTTATGTGTTGATCATGCCTAACCTTGTATTTTTCCTTTGAATTATGTAGTGTCTCATATATATATATATATATAGGCATCCCTTGTAAGATCCTCCCTCACTCTTCCTTGCTACACATATGTAATATCCAAAGGTGAAGGTGGTAAATACCTAAAACAAGTTTCAAATTGGGACTTACTATTAGAAGTGTTGATTACTTTGTTATAAGAGTGTTGTATATATACCATATTCTCATTCTAAATTTTTGGATGCTTCTAATTGTAACCCCTCAAAGGCTACACCAAATTATTTTTGACTACTTATGTTTGCCCATCTATCTGTGGATGGGATGTTGTAGACCTCTTTAATTTTGCGTGCATCTTCTCCCACAATGTAGTCCAAAATGAACTAAGAAATATTGTGTCCCTGTATGAAACGATGCTCCCCGATATCCCAAAGTTCACCCAGACTTGTCCAAAGAATAAGTTTGTTGCTTGTTTCCCATTAATGGTATTTTTATAGGGAATTAGAGCACACATCCTATTGAACTTGTCAACTACAATGTACAGGTAGTCATGTCCCTTCCTAGTTGTTAGTAAACCTCCCACAAAGTCCATTGAAATGTTTTCACAAGGATGAATGGGTACAATTAAGGGGTGATATAAACCTTGTTTTCTATTAATAGGCTTGTTGGTACAGCAATTCATGCATACTCTTATGAACCTAGCTACTTGTTCTTGCATCTTGGGCCAATACACATACCTTTGCAAGTTGGCCATTGTCTTCCCTACACCAAAGTGCCCTACAACCTTAGAGATGTGAGCCTCTCTAATTAGCTACAACCGCTCACATTTAGGAACACATAACTTATCTAGCTTGTAGATTAACTCATCCTAGAGATGGAAGTGGACAATGCTTCCACCATCATGCACATGATTCTATCTCTACAATTCTTGAAACACTTCTTTGAAGTCCTCATCCTCTAAATATGCCACTCTTTATGCATTATGGGTGAATGACTCCATGTGCATCAAAGTTCCCAAAGTTGTAATATTTGATGTGGGTAACCTTGAAAGCATGCCGGCCAACTTTTTTGTGTTTCCTTTATTATACTTAATCACTAAATGAAAATACTGTAGAAACCCCATCCACCTTGTAATGTTGAAGCTGTAGAGTAGAACTACTAGTTGTAGAGTAGTAGCGGTAGAGTAGGTCTACAGGCTGTAGATTCAAGGTTGAGAGGTTCAGTCAAAAGGTGAAGTTCCTTGCCCCCCGGAGGGACAAGCGGCTTCGCATTCCTTGGTTAGAGAAGCGGGTAGGTTAACTAAGGTAGGAACTATGGTTTCGTAGGGGTACGCCGCCCCGTCCAAATATGGGGACCTTCTCCTTTCGGCAATGACTGATTGACTATGATCGGCGGTGGATCGGCGGTGGCTATAAGCTAAGGCAACTGGGCTATGATCGGCAGGCAATGACCTTCCTTCTGGCAATGTGACTACTGTCAATGAGACTGTCTTGTCTATTGGTGACAACCACCTCCTGTCTATGATTGGCTGCTATGACTCCTGGCTATTGGCAACGACCCTATGAAGGTAAAAGATATCAGCAAGCATAAAGGCGCTAAACCGTGAAGCAAATGAATGCATCCCGGCTCTAATAGGGAAACGCTCAAAAAAGGTACAAAGCCGCTTGTCCTTGCTCTTGGAAGAGAAAGCAATGTCTATTGTAGATTACTTTGGGCTTATAGGTACTATAGTGGCTGGTGATCTGTGTTGATTACTGTCTCATTTCACATCAAATAGTGTTTCCAATTATTCACATCTTACACCATGGCATAGAGCTCCTTTTAATATGTAGGGTAGTTGAGAAGTACCCCATGAAATGATTTAGAATGGTAGTATCCTAGCCTTCCTCCTTGCATCAAGACCACTCCCATAACATACCAACTCGCATTTGTCTCCACTTTGAAGGGATGTTGCAAGTTTGGTAATGCCAGAATTGGTGCTTGACTAATTTTCTTCTTTAGCTCCTCAAAGGCCCTCTGTTGACCCTTTCCCACTAAAAACTCTTTCCACCTGTTGTTATGTTATGGAGTGGTGTTGCTACTACTGAAAATGAAGCTATGAATTTCCTCAGGTACTGTGTTGCCCCATTGAAAATATTAAACTTAAAAGAAATTATTATGAACCGAATATTTCACGGTGGCCTCCATCTTGGTATGATTGATCTTCAACTCTCCTCCACCTATCACATACACCAGATACACAAAATATTGTTGTCAACACTCATATTTCTTGATATTTGCTAGAATTTGGTGTTTTTTTAATGTGTCCAACACCTGCGTCAAATCTGAGACGTGCTCCTCCCAGGTAGCATTTTATACCATTATATCATCCAAGTAGACAATAAAAAATGAATCTATAAGATGGTGTAGTATACCATTCATTAACCTCATAAATCTAGCTAGTGCATTGCATAGGTTGAATGGCATGACTAACCACTTATACAAACCTTGCCTAGTTTTGAAGGTAGTCTTCTAGGTATCTTCTTCTTTGAATCCAACCTAGTGATATCTAGAATTTAATTCAATCTGACTGAAGTATTATTCTTGCTGCAACTAATCCCACAGAACATTTATTCTGAGAAAGGGGTACTTGTTCTTGAGCATAATTTTGTTCAACGCCCTATAATATATACACATTCACCAAGTCCCATCCTTCTTTGGCACAATGATGATGGGTGACCCACATGGTGATGTACTAAGTCAAATGACACCATGTTCTAATAGTTGTTGCAACTATTTCTTCACCTTGCTTACTTCTATAATAGATTTCCTGTATATCCCAATGTTTGGCAATGGGGATTCCGACAATACCTAGATCCTGTGCTCCACTTCCCTCTTCGGTGGTGGCCCTTGGGATCTCAAAACACATCCATTTATACCTATAAAAACTCTTCCATTTGTTGTTTTTGTTTCTTAGTACACCCTCTAAGGATACATTTCTCTCATTGACTCTTCTACAAATTGGTTTCTTCTTAACAATAGTAAAACGTACTTCTTGCTTGAACTGATCAGTTTCTTGCCTTGGTTGGCACTTACAACGAAATTAGATACTTTCCTTTGTGTGTGGTGAATAGTGTTCCATCCTTGACAAGTTAGTACTAGTTTGTTATCTTAATGAAGATTGCATATTGCATGTACATGTAGGGACTTCCAAGAACCATTCCACATACATCAGGGGGAACTGCATCTAGTTCTACTTCATAAATAAAATCAATACTGATAGCAAATCTATTTTTCCATTGTTTTGTTACCTTTATCTCTCCATCCTTATTTACCCATCCCAATGGGTATGGGCCTAGACAATCATAAAATTCCAATCCTAATATGTTGACCAACTCTATTGTAATGATATTCACCTGTGATCCTAAGTCTAACATGGCATCAATCTTGGTCTTTTTAACTTGTATCTTTATATGGAAGAGCCTGGTATTTTTGTTCTCTTCCTGTTACTAAAGGCTACTCAAATTTACCTCCTTCTACATTGATGTACAAATTATCTTCTCATTCATGTCCAAGATTCTTTCAACTTGGTTGCTTGAATCAATGGCCATGATATTATTCTTCTTACTATCTTTCTTTTGTTCTTCAAGTTAAGTTTTGTATGCAACTTCTAACACTTCTCCTTTGTATTACCATCAATGTTATAGTGGTTTTTGAGATCTTTGCACTGGTGATTTGTGGTTGTTTTCTTTTATCCTTTCCCCCTTTCCACTTCTTCTTCCCCTCCTTAGAAGTGTCATGTTTCTCTATTTGCTTCAATCCACTTGGTTTCCCTTTTTTCAGGCCTATGTTCTCTAGGTATTGTTCTTGTACACAAGCATCGTGCATCGATTTGGGTTTGAACAACATCACTTGCTTCCAGAGATGACTATGTAGACCCCCCAAATACTTTAGGATTAGATATGGTTTATTTATGGATATACCATCATAATGGCCATCTTTCTAAATTTTATGGTGTACTCATGTACACTTTTCCCCTACTTACGCATGAAGTAGTGCCACTAGATTCCTTGGTCCTCTACATACCCGATAGGGTAAAATTATGAATTTATGAGGGTTCTAAGGTCCTCCAACTTAGTAACTAGGGGATCTCCCTCCAACCTCAAGGTTTCCATGTGGATTTCCCACTAAGTCAAGGCATGGCCCTCTAATTTCAGCCATGCAAATGAAATTTTTTGTTGTTTCTCTATATGATAAACATTGAAATAAAATTCTAGTTGTTGTGAAACTAATGATTTAGATTTAGAGCGTCAATATCACCTTGATACGGCTTGATATCGACCTTCACTTCCATTTTAAATAAGGACTATGAATGGTTCATGACACTTGATTTAATATTTTCTGGGTTCTTTCTTTGACTCCTTCTCAGTTTCTTCCTAATATCTTGATCTCCACTCTAATCTCCCCTCTATGTTAGAACCCCCATATTCTTCAAATAGTCTGAGCTTATCATTTAGGGTTGCCATGAGGAGATTTACATTATGGTTTATACCTGTAACTTATGCCTCTAGCCACGAAAACCTCTTCTATGTAGGATCATGAGGGTTATTCACAAATTCATCGACCATGGTTGGGGTTTTATGACTTTTGGGTTAGCCGATATAGATCCCCTCCAAATATCTACAATTTTCCTAAAGAAACCTATTCTCATACTAATATAATCTATAAACATCTGTGTATATTCTACTAGATAGTTTGTCACAAACAAATCTAATAAAATTATATTTAAAATTCTAAAATCTACACTTTGAGGGTTTATTTCCCTTCAGATTTCTAGATATGTAAATTATTGTTTATTGTGTATGCATGTAAATTATAATTATCCATAAAATAGAGAAAAATGAAATAAAAACTCACAAACCATATTTAACATAAGTTATAAGCTAGGAAACTCTTTCGAGAGAAAACCTAGTTGGAAGGTGAGGCCACTATGCACTATTTCTCTGAATAGACGATGTTTTTTAGTACAAAGAAGTAAGGTTTGTGGCCCATGAGCTACTATAGTGCACAAATCCTCTATGTGTGCTCTCTCCCCATCCCTCTCTGCTACTCGGCTTGTCTATGGAACATATGCACTAAAAAATAATGGAACCCCTTTTCAGAAGAAATATGGTGATAGAATTACAATTGCTCAAGAAATTTAATATAAATCAAGAGACACAATTCTACTATATAGCTCTATGGAAATTAATTCACAATTTAGAACAACATTCGCAAACATGCATCAATCACATACACAAGTACACATATTTATCTAGGGGAAACCAATTGTTAAAAACCCCTTAAGCCTACTTGCATTAATCAGATGAATAAAGAATGTATTACAATTGCTTGCTTTCTCTAAGCTCAACCTGCAAAATAATAATTGTTCTTTCTACTCAATGAGAAGCTCTAACCCAGACTTAGTAAATTTTTGCCCTTACCTGAGCTCCTATTTCCTCACGTAAATCATGAGGAAATCAGCCCCTATTCTTTAGGAATTTCCTCCAAAATGATTGAGCAAATCCCAAGGATTGATCATTGGTTGCATGCAACACTTTTACACTCAAGAGTAGTCTACAACTGATGTTACACTGCCTTGGAAACTCCACCACAACAAAGCAATTTGAATTCCTTGCATTCATGAGCTATTTTTGGTTGATTGATTAGTTAACTGGATGATCTCTACATTAGAGTATTGTCCCACTACACAATTGACCTCCAACTAGTTCTATCAACTGTTAGAGCTAGTTTAACCAAGTACAACTAGAAATAACTGAACTGAATTGCTACAAATTGGAAATCAACACATGCAAACTAAACTCCAAGCCAACTAACTCAAATTTACTAAGCTAACTAAGTGCCAAGAGACATGTTACCTCAGTTAACTGACTCCAAGTTATATGTTCATGTGGAAATTTTGTTTTTTTTCAATTTGACCAAGGCTAAGTTAAATTGAGCCTTTCTTGCTAAATTTTTTCAACGCTCCCTCTTAGCAAGAAAGGGATTTTTCAACCACCTCTATCTTGCACCTATGGAATTCAAAATTCCCTCTTGACAAAGCCTTCGACAAGATGCCAATGTATTGTTCCTCTGTCAAAACGCATTGTAGCAATATTATCCTCCTCTGCACATAGTCCCGTAAATGATGATACCATATATCTATATGCTTGGATCAATCATGAGATATTGGATTCTCAAAGAGCTTAATGCAACTCTAATTATCACAATAGATAAAAATTAGATCCATCTCTTTACCAAACAGTTCCACAAATATCTTTCTCATCCATATCGTCTCACATGTCGCTTGACTTGCAAGAATATATTCAACTTATACCTATTTGAGTGTCACAGACCTCTACTTCTTGTTGTATTAGGAAATTACTACGGACCCAACACTGAAAATTCCACCTTATGTACTCTTTCAGTCGGATGTACTCCCTGCCCAATCTGCATCTGTGAATCCACCTAGCTTCACTCCCTTTGGCCATCTATACCATAATCCATACTAGGTAGTGCCTCTGAGGTACCGTAAAACATGCTTTGTTGCCTTCCAATACAATTTGGTCGACCTAACAATAACTTGGATCAACTGGTTGATTGCATATCACATATCTTGTTGTGTGATCACAAGATACATCAGTGAACCCACTAGCTGTTGATAAATGGTAACATCAACCTCTTCACTTGAAGTCGCATTCTCCTTCCTCCAATTGGCTGTTGGAGGTGTCTCCATGGGCTTACAACTCTCCATGTGAAATATCTACATTATCGCGATGGCATACTTGCCTTGAGACAAAAACAATTCCCCATCACCTTTCCATACTTCCAACATGAGGAAGTAGTGCATGAGACCCATGTCTTTCATCTCAAATTCCCTTGTAAGGTCCTCCTGGCAAGAGTTGATCAGATGCTCATCACCTATTAATATTAAATCATCAACATATAAAACAATGATAAGTAATTTACCTTCTACAAAAATATGGGAGAGGTTTTCATCCGCTTCATTTTTGGGGAAGCCCAATCTAGTGAGATAACTATTAATCTGAGTGTACTAAGCTCAGGGTGCTTGTTTGAGACTGTACAACGATCGCTTGAGACAACACACATGAGACTCCCAATCATATGTATCAAAACCTTCTAGTTTCTTGATGTACACTTCCTCCTCAATAACACCATTGAGAAATGTTTTTTTACATCCATCTAGTGGATTTTCCACCCCCTCTGCATAGTCAGTGCAAGAATTGATCTAACAGATGAATACCTTGCTATGGGAGAAAAGGTTCCTCATAGTCAATTCCCTCAACTTGAGAGAATCCTTTGGCCACAAATTTGGTCTTATACTTCTCTATGCTTTTGTTTATTGCATGCTTTACCTTGAATATTCATCTCAAACCCACAACTAATTTATCTGTCAGTCTTGGGACCACTTCCCAAACACTGTTCTTCATGATGGATTTGTATTCTTCCACCATTGCATCAACCCAAACTAGTTTCTCAATTTCTTCCTCAAAAGAGGATGGCTTAGTCTCTATAATCTCAATCATTAGAGCCATGTATCTAGTGTACCTCTCAGGTGACCTCCTTTGCCTATGCAAATTTGAAGGATCTCCCACATTCTCCCTCGCATATTGCACCAATATATCAACTTCCCTAGTTCTTTTCCTACCTTCTCTGGATGGTTCTTCTTGAGTGGATGTCTCCACTCTGCCTCCTCTTTACTCCTCCATTTGTGGTTGCTCCACAACTTCCTAAGGCTCCTCCTTTGGAGATAAAATCTCCTCTTCTAGTAGGATCTGAAGCTCCCTCTCAAGAGAGTGTCTCATTGCTTTATCCTCATCAAACTTTACATCCCTTCGCACATCTCTCATTTTGAGGGAAGGTAAGTACACCTAGTAATTGTGTGTAGTTTCGGTGTAACCCAAAAAAACTCCCAACTCTTTTGTCGACTCAAGTTTCTTCATTGAATCTTTGGAGACATGGTAGTAAATAGAGGCTTCAAAAATTATGAAATGAGACACATCCAACTTTCTCCCAAAGAAATCCTCCTCCAGTGTAATCATACCAATAATTTGATGAGGACTCCAGTTCTGCAAGTAGATTGTTGTGTTACATGCCTCTGCCCACAAATGTACTATCAAGCATAACTCTCGCAACTCCCACCATGCTTCAATATTTTCTCTCAACTACCCCATTCTGTTGTGGGTTCTGGGGAGCTTTCAGTTCTGTTTGAATTCCTTCTTTGGCACAAAATTCCTTGAAGTCATTCAAAATATACTCACCTCCATTGTCACTCCTAAGAGCCTTCACCTTCTTGTTGGTCTCTTTCTCAACTAGTGCCTTGAATTCTACAAATTTTGAGAATGTCTCATCCTTCTTCCACATGAAGAAGATCCAACACTTCTTGAGAAATCATCAATAAAAATAACATAGTACTTATGTATGGCAATGGAGGCTATTGATAAGGGTCCACAAACATCAGAGTGGACTCTCTCCAAGATTGCATTTGCTTTGTTTTCTCGATCATGGAATGTGGATTTTACATACTTCCCCAAGGTACAACCCTTGCAGACATCCTATTGCTCAAGTGATCCTTTAGGGAGGCCAATGGTTATTTGTTGCATAATTTTAAGGGTGCCATGGTGCAAATGACCAAGTCTTATGTGCTAGAGTTCACCAACATCTCGACTCTACACTTTCTCTACCTTACTACTTAATGCATCACAATATTCCACATCAATTTTATCCAGGTTCTTCACGTGAACCTTGATTTGCTTCGCCTGCCCAATAGCTATGTATCTTAGAAAGGCTTTCCCTTTGTTGAAGATTACATCATAACCACATTCTTTTAAAACTGTTATAGATATGAGGTTCTTTTTCAGGCATTGTAAAAACATGACATCTTTGAGGTGAAGAGGGATCTTGAATCCCTCTTAAAGGTTACTGTACCAATCCTGGTAACACTGTACCTTCCGTCGTCCCCAAGCTCAATATGCATCTGAATATTTTTCTCCTCGAGGTCATTGAAAAACACTCTACACCTTGTCATGTGGAACAAGGCACCTGAGTCCAAGTATCACACACTCCCCATCATAGTGTTGGCCATGCATGTGATCAGGGTGAAGTCTAGATCAAACTGTGAAGCCACTGCTTCACCTGCTGCTCCTCCTGAGTTCCTCTTGCTAGACTTTTTGTGTGGACACTTTGTAACATAGTGCCTAAATTCACGAAAATTGAAGCATTTTATTTCGGAAAAGTCTCTCTTCTTGCCCCCTTGGCTAGAATCTGATTTGGTTTGAGATTTCTTTCCTTTTCCCTTCTTTCCCTTTCCAACCAATGCCAAGTTTTCTTCATCCTCTCCCTTAGATGAACTTCCATCTCTGGTATTTTTCTTGATTCCTTCTTGACCAAAGCAAACCATAAGCGTTCCCAATTTGGTAATTTCTCCCTCCCATTCACCAATTCATGGTAGCTATGCCAACTTTTGGGAAGGCCTAGAAGAGCTAGGCTCACCGGGGCATCTTCTACAACATTCACACCAACCCCTCCAAGATCATCCTGAACTTGTGTAAATTTGGTGAGATATTGCGGAATAGTATCATTCTTTTCAATCTTAATGTTTCGAAGTTTGTTTTTGAGGGCCAATTTTCTATGGTCACTATTATTCTCAAATAACTCAGTCAGTTCCTTCCACATTGCAAAATGGTTTTCCTTGCCATGGAGATTTTAGACAATGTGGTCTCTCACTCCCTCCAGTATTATTCTCCTTACCTTGGCTACACCTTTCTTCCATTGGGTTAGGTTTTAGGCATCAACTAATCCTAGTTTTGGAATGTTTGTCTTGACATATTCTAACAGTCCATTGTCATCAAGCACTGCCTCCATGCGATTCTTCCAGGAAATGAAACCATTAAATGGCATTCTCCCAACTCTAAAGAAATCAAGCTACACTGAACCTGCAAATTTGAACCTCCTAAGGAATAACTTCAAAATTCTTGTTCTAACGTGAATCCTGCTATGATACCATGAATAAATATGGTGACAGAATTGCAATTGTAGGAATTTACAGGGTAAGTTCCACAGAAGAATACCAAAAGGACACCGCTCACAACCAGATCTCAAATCAATACACCAGTATTTTTGACGTGGTTAAAACCCTCAGAGTGCAAGGAGGGAAACAGTCCACGGCCTGTCCCAACGTGGGTACAGACAATTTATTAATCAAAGAATGAAAATTTACATAAGCTTCTCTCATGCACGGATTACCCGAACAATGACCCTCCATGCGCTTTAAATAGAACTCATGGACCAATCGGGTGTCAAGCCACGGATCAAGTGTCGGTAATACCGAGGTGAGAGTGAACCGTCGGATCACTACATATCGTGACCGTCGGATTGTAAGTTACAAAATGTACAACGGTAAAGAAACACACTTTACCTAACTCTAACCTAACTCTATACTAGACCAAGTTGAACTTAACTATATCCTATGTGTCGGAATATCCTAACATCCCCCCTTAAGAACAACTTGGGATAGGATTGAAGGATTTACAAATATGACACAATAGGAGAAGGAAGGAGGCACTAGAGCCTATCCCCCCTTAGTGACAACTTCCTGAACTCCAAGCATATATCGAAGTTTAGTGAACTTCGCCTCTGTGAGAGCCTTTGTGAAGATGTCTGCAACCTGATCATCCGTTGGACAATATTGCACTTCAAGAACATGGTCAAGAATGAGCTTTCTGATGAAGTGCATGTGTAGTTCAATGTGTTTGCTGCGCTGATGCTGGACTGGATCTTTGCATAGCTGAATGGCACTTTGATTATCACACCAAAGTGTGGTTGGATGCTGCTGCTCAAAGCCAAACTCTGATAGGATCTGACGAAGCCACAAGGCTTCCTTACTAGCTTCCACGGCACCACGATACTCTGCTTCTGCTGACGAAAGAGAAATGGCAGCCTGTTTCTTACAAGCCCATGTAATAGGTCCTGAACCAAGAGTGAAGACATAACCGGCAGTAGACTTCCGATCATCAAGGTCACCAGCCCAATCAGAATCAGTGAAACCAACTAACAGAGGAGCTGCTTTGGCACTGTAATGAATCCCAAACTGTATTGTACCTCGAACATAACGAAGTATTCTTTTAGCTGCTTTCCAATGACTTTCACGGGGGTTTTGCATAAAACGAGCAACAAGGCCAACAACAAAGGAAAGATCAGGACGAGTATGGGTTAAATACAAGAGTTTTCCGACAAGTTGACGGTATAAGGTAGCATCAACTTCAGGAGAAGTACAAGAGACTGAAAGTTTGACTCCAGACTGAAAGGGAGAAGGGGCTGGCTTACAGTCTTCCATGTGAAAATGACGAAGAATATCACAAGCATACTTGGACTGGGAAAGGAAAATACCCTCTTGGGATTGCAAGACTTGAAGACCGAGAAAATAGTGTAAGTGTCCTAAGTCTGTCATTTCAAATTTCTTTTTAAGGCTGGACTTCACATGGTTTATAAGGTTGGGATCACTACCAGTAAGAATAAGATCATCAACATAAAGAACAAGGATGATGAGAGAGTTGCCCACTTTCTTGGTGTAGACAGTATTGTCAGAATGACACCTAGAAAAGCCAGATTCTAAAAGAAAGCTATCCATTTTGGCATACCAAGCTCGAGGAGCTTGCTTGAGGCCATAAAGGGATTTCTTAAGGCGACAAACGAGGCTGGAGTCTGTTTGTATGAAGCCAATGGGTTGTTCCATATAGATTTCTTCCTGCAAGTCCCCATGCAAGAAGGCAGATTTAACATCCATTTGATATACTTCCCATTTTAAAGAGGCAGCAAGGGAAAGAACAAGGCGGATAGAGTTCATTTTGGCAACTGGAGAGAAGGTTTCAGTGTAGTCAATGCCTTCAACCTGTGAAAAGCCCTTAGCAACTAGACGAGCTTTATGTTTGTTAACTTTCCCATCTGGTCCATACTTGGTTCTGTAAACCCATTTGCATCTAACAAGTTTGCGTCCCTTTGGTAGAGGAACAAGATCCCATGTATCATTTGTCATCAATGAATGATATTCTTCATTCATAGCTGTTTCCCAATGTGGATGGCCTGAAGCTTCTGCAAAAGTGTCAGGATCATGATTCACTGGAGCTTGAGCCAGTAAAGAAGAGGCTCTTTCAAACTGAGAACGTGTACGTCGCTGATCTGTAGGATCACCGGCAAGATCACCTGCTGCATCCCGAGTAGCACGGACCCATCTTGGAAGTTGAGGATCCTGAGAAGGTGGGGAAGGATTATCATCCTCGCTTTCATCATCAGAAGAAGAAATGTTCTCAAAGATAGAAGAGATGGGAAGAGGTGGCACATCCGCCGGACTAGGCTCGCAGGCCGATTTATTTTCATCAAATTTTACATCTCTTCTAATGATAACATTTTTGGACTTAAATGGAATAAGTCTATAGCCTTTTACATCTTCAGAATATCCAACAAAAGTACATTTCTCACTCTTAGGTTCTAAGGCTTTATGCTTTTCATCTGGAATATGGGCCCATGCTTCACTTCCAAACACACGAAAGTGACTTACATCTGGTTTAATGGAACTCCAAGCTTCTTCTGGAGTGATATTCTCTAGAACCTTAGTAGGAGTGCGATTGATTATATAATTTGCACAATTAATTGCTTCGGCCCAAAAACTAAGACTGAGTCCTTTAGATTGCAGCATACAATTAGCCATTTCCTTTAAAGTGCGATTTTTCCTTTCAGCTACACCATTTTGTTGTGGAGTGTATGGAACAGTATGTTGCATTTGAATGCCATTTTCGGTGCAAAAGGTGATGAATGCATTTTTAACATATTCTCCACCATTATCAGTTCTTAGCTTAAGAATTTGATGTCCAGATTGTTTTTCAACGAATGCTTTGAAGGCCAAAAAGGTGATAAATACTTCGCTCTTGAGTTTTAAGAAGTATACCCAAGTGCGTCTAGAGAAATCATCAATGAAAGTTAAGAAGTACTTGCAGCCAGAGAATGAAGCAACAGGAAGAGGACCACATAAATCACTGTGCACAAGCTGTAAAGGGGCTGAGGCGTGCCAAGAGGCACGTTTGTCAAAACTGTCCCGATGATGTTTTCCGAGTACACATCCGGAACAAACACCATCTTTGCAAGATACCATAGGAAGACCTGTCACCATGTTTTCTTTACAGAGATGCTGAAGGGAGCGATAGTTTAAGTGACCATACCGCTCATGCCAAAGTTTGCTCACTTCATCATTATGAGCAACAAATACTGAGGGAAGATGGGATGACCCAAAGTTGTGAAACTTATACAACCTTTTGGAATCATCAGCAAGACCAGTAGCTAGAATCTGTTTAGGATCTTTTAGATCCTTGATTACAACATCATGAGGTGAAAATTCAACGATTTTACCTTCACCTGAATGAGTTATCTGATAGACAGATAGAAGGTTGCAGGATAAGTTTGGAACACATAATACATCATTGAACTGACCATTGTCTAGATGAACAGTTCCAGTCCCTACAACATTAAGAGATCTATCATCACCAACATATATATTTTTGGTGTTACAATCATTTAAAGAAGAAAACATGGCTTGGTTTTTGGCCATGTGACAAGAGGCTCCAGAATCAATGAGCCACTCATGAGAATGAGAAGAAGAAGAAGATACATTTAATGCATAACTAGACTGAGATGATTGACGATGACATGCAGAAAATGCCGTTCCGGAAGTTGAAGTTGAAGTAGGCTCCAGATGGATGTTATGTTTCTTCATTGCGGCTTCCAAGGCTTCCATCTTCTTAAAGCATTTAGATTCTAAGTGGCCATCTCGATTACAAAAGTTACAATGTCTTTCAGTCTTCTTCCATTTGTTTTTATTGGGCTTATCATATTGCTGAAATGATCTTTCATCTTGAGGCTGAGTTGGTTTAGGACCATTCCTTTGAGGATAAGACTTCTTAGGATTCTTTGAATTTGGATACTGCTGGGCGGCTAACGCTTTTGTGGAAGAGTTTCCAAGATTAAGAAGACCAAGGTGTAAGAGTTTTTCTTGTTCTCTTATTAAGGAATCACAAAAGGAGTCAAAGGAAGGGGGCTTGTAGTCTTTGCCTTGACAAATGAAAGCTTCCCTGGTAGAATGGAAAGTGGAAACAAATACAGAGTAGGCTGGCCCTAACTTAGTGAGGATGGAATAAATAAGGTTACCATCATCTTTCTTAACTTTAACACCTTCCAAGAGATATCTAAGGTTCTTGAATTTGACAAGAAATCTTCAATGCAAGAAAAATTATTAGGATCCAAAGTAAGCAGCTCATTTTCAAGTTGATGGGATCTAATTTCATTTTTAATCCCAAAAACTTTAGCAAGTTTTTCTAATGCTTCATGAGGAGTTTCAATTTCTGCAATGTGGAATCTAAGATCAGGAGAAACAGACATTCCTATCAAGCCACGTGCTTGATCTTGTCGATTTTCCCATTTTTCGGCCTTGTCTTCATCTTTGGGTTTCTTCTCTTGGTCTGTGGCTATTCTGAAGAGACCTTTACTTCTAAGTAAATCTCCCATGTAGGCGACCCATTGGAAGTAGTTAGTGCTGTCAAGAATGACTTGGCATGGACTTTCCATTTTTGAAAAACAACTGAAGCTGAAGATGCTGAAAGTGAGTGGTCCAATGGATAGATCTCGAAAAAATAGGCGGTTTTTAAAAAAAACGGCTCTGAAAAAGGCTTCCGGATGAAGAAGTTATGGCTTTTTGAAAAAAAATTGTTGACGTTGCCGGCAAAGTGCGCGAATGTGCGGGAATGAAAAAAATCCGCCCCCACAAAATGGAGACTTGAACCCAAGACCTCTACTCTCTTAAAAGGTCTTTGAACCAATTGATCTATACAAAAGATTTGAGAGAGAGAGAGAGAGAGAGAGAGAGAGAGAGAGAGAGAGAGAGAGAGGGGGGGGGGGGGGCCTCGATTTGCGTGCTTGCCTTGGGAAGACTCTTTTCCCTACAAAACACAAAACACAAAACCCAACACGAATATCCAAAGAAAAACGAACCTTACGGCTCGAAGTTAGCTTTAGCCAAAAAACTAGAAATTTTAAAAAAAATCTCAAAGTTAGCTTTTAGCCGAAAAACTAAATATTTTCCTCAATGTTTCTGATTTTCCGAGATCACACTAAGGTGCAGGGAAAAGAGCATACGCATGAGAAAAATCCTTTCTTTCTGTTTCTGATTTGCCCAGATCGCACAGAGTCGCAGGGCAAAGAGCATACGCAGAAATGAAAGGTATAGATCCGGGAAAAAAAAAGGCTAAATAAACCGAAACCGAAATAAGCAGAGAGAAAATGACAGTAAACTGCAAAAAAAACACTGTATACCTCCCGATCTGAAAAATGACGCAGCTAGGGCTACCGGAAACCTTTTCGCGTGAAACGAAAGGGGTTCCTCACTGAAACAGATGCTCCGAATGCAACAGAGCAGTCCTCTCGGCCCGAAAGCAGTCAGAAACAGCAGATCTAGGAAACGACAGCCGCATGCAGTTCTACCGGCTTCAGATTTGGATCACCAATGGACGCGGCCCTCAAATAGCTCCGATACCATGTAGGAATTTACAGGGTAAGTTCCACAGAAGAATACCAAAAGGACACCGCTCACAACCAGATCTCAAATCAATACACCAGTATTTTTGACGTGGTTAAAACCCTCAGAGTGCAAGGAGGGAAACAGTCCACGGCCTGTCCCAACGTGGGTACAGACAATTTATTAATCAAAGAATGAAAATTTACATAAGCTTCTCTCATGCACGGATTACCCGAACAATGACCCTCCATGCGCTTTAAATAGAACTCATGGACCAATCGGGTGTCAAGCCACGGATCAAGTGTCGGTAATACCGAGGTGAGAGTGAACCGTCGGATCACTACATATCGTGACCGTCGGATTGTAAGTTACAAAATGTACAACGGTAAAGAAACACACTTTACCTAACTCTAACCTAACTCTATACTAGACCAAGTTGAACTTAACTATATCCTATGTGTCGGAATATCCTAACAGCAATTGCTCAAGAAATTTAATCAAAATCAAGAGACACAATTCTACTCTACTCCTCTACGGAAATTAATTCACAATTTAGAACAACATTTGCAAACATGCATCAATCACATACACAAGTACACAGATTTATCTAGGGGAAACAAACTGGTAAAAACCCCTTAAGCCTGCTTGCATTAATCAAATGAATAGATAATGCATTACAAGTGATTTCTCTCTCTGAGCTCAACATGTAAGAGAATGATTGTTCTCTCTACTCAATGAGAATCTTAGACCCAAACTTAGTCAATTTCTGCCCCCACCTAAGCTCTTATTTCCTTGCACAAATCCTGAGGAAATTGGCCCCTATTCTTTAGGAATTTCCTCCAAAATGATTGATCAAATCCCAAGTATTGATCATTTATTGCATTCAACACCTCTACACTCAAGACTCGTCTAAAACTTATGTTACATTGCCTTGGAAACTCCACCACAACAAAGAAATTTAAATTCCTTGCATTCATGAGCTATTTTTGGTTGATTGATTAGTTAACTGGATGAGCTCTAAGTTAGATTATTGTCCCACTACACAACCGACCTCCAACTAGTTCTATCAACTGTTAGAACTAGTGTAACTGAGTACAACTAGAAATAATTGAAGGAGATTGCTACAAATCAGAAATCAACACATGCAAACTGAACTACAAGCCCAATAACTCAAATTTACTAAGCTAACTAAGTGACAAGAGCCATGTCATCTCAATTAAAAACCTCCAAGTTGTCTCTTGATATGAAAATTTCGAATTTTCTCAATTTGACCAAGGCTAAGTCAAATTGAGTCTTTCTTACTACTTATAAAATATAATGCGTGCATGAGAGTTGGTTGCTGGAATATATGACGACTTTCAAGATCACTAAGTCAAGGGAGATGAGGACCATAATTTTCAAAGAAGAGTGTTGGGCATGTCTCGAAGTTGAAATAAACTACCTTTGATCTCTCGTTCACACCTCATGGAATTAAATGAAGAACAAAGAAGTCATGCCAAAGTACCTGCCAAGCTCTGTAAGCCATGAATAAGAATGGAGAGCCTCATTGGAGTGTGCAAGTGGACTGAGGATTGATTTCTCAGCATGGAAACTCTCAGGAGCCCATTCCCAATGTTTAATGTGGCTAAAAATATCAGTCAATTTGATTGCATGACAGCGAATCCATGTAGAGGTACATTAAAGCAGTGTGAATGGCAGATTTCAAGTATCAGACGCAATAGCAAGATGGACAACCATGCAGGAGTATTCATGGGTAGTGCGAATGATAGCATAACAGTCAACAGAGAGAGCATCATTCGTAGTGAAGGAGAGGAACAAAACCCAGGATTGCAGTTGACCAACTAGAGGGGAAGTAGCATTGTTGCCAGTGAGTTGTGTGGAGAGATTTGTGGGTGTAAGGGAATTGTTGAGGAAAGGTTGAGTGAGCCCCTGGTGTAAAGAAGAGGCTGAGAGTGACTATGTAGTGGAAAGAGATCCTGAGAGCCTATGTTGTTGTGTGAGAGGCCGAGAAGAGCCTGTGGAACAGAAGGGGTCGAGTGCTGACTGTATGTGTTGAGAGCAAAGATCCCGAGTGAGTATGTTGTTGTAGAGTGGGAAGAGTACAAAGAGTGCTACATATTAGTATAGACTGTGAGTTAACATCTAGCTGCCACAGAGTGAGCAAAGGACAAATAATTTTGAGTGGGCCAAGGGCTATGAGAACAGAGTTGATATCAGGAAGAGTGGATGCCAATTACAGTGAGAAGTAGGCTATCTTTTGAGTGTGGGTTGAAGCCTACATACAGGAATTTGGTGCTTCCATCTCTAGTCAATGTCTGAAGAAAGTTTGGGGGTTGGTGCTTCCTGCAAGTTAGTGCTTACATAAATTCAAGGCACTGCAAGTTGGTGCTTGAAAAAAATCTGTGAAGTTGGTGCTTCACATGGTGCTTCTAGTAAGTTGATCAAGTGTCTGCAAAAGGATGGAGTTGGTGCTTCCTGCTAGTGGGTGCTAGCAAACAATCAAAGGGAGTTAGTGCTTCATGTGAGTGGTGGCTCACAAAAATATTGATGTAATAGAGTAGGTGCTCTTATTTTACATCAATAACAACAACAAGATTTGGTGGTTTTTTCCCGAAAGGGTTTCCACGTAAAACCTTTGTGTCTCATGTGTTTGCTACTCATGATGTGTATGCTTGTGTTGATTGATATGGTTGTTGTTATGGTTTTTAATGGTTTCTCTCATATAATGGATGCCAAATTTGAATGAGTAAGATAAATTGGCATAAAAGTTAAAATTAGCCTTAATATTGATTCACTCCCCTCTCAGTATTAACATTGTTTCCAACAATTGGTATCAGAGCAAGGTTCCTTCAGGAATAGCTTGACCACTAGAAGGAAGATCCAAGGGAAACAATGGCTAATCAAGTTTGGCTAACAGTAAAAGGAGTTCCATTTTTAAATGGATCAGACTATGAGCTCTGGAAGATCAAAATGGAATCCTATTTGATGGTATTCAATGAAGACATTTGGTTGTCTATGATATATGGAGAGAGGAATGAGTTCAATATAGAAGCCAAGGAAATAATCATGAAAGGGTTGTCTAAGCCATATGCTGATAAAGTGAGGCATTGTGAGTCAGCAAAGGAAATGTTGGATAGATTGCAATGTCTATATGGAGGAGAAAGCTACACAGCTCAAGAGGAGGTTAAAGAAACTTGTTGCTCAAGCAGTGTACCAGAACATGCAGATGTTGGTGCTGGAAATGATAAACAGAAGAAGAGAAGGAATAAGTCAAAGAAATCATCCTAGAAAAGAGTTGTTGAGAAGATAGAAGATCTTCCTCTTAATGCACAAGTTGTTGGTCATCACTCTCAAGAGGATGTTGAAGAGTTAGAAGAAGGGTCATGTTGTTTAGAAGGTATGTTGTTGCTTTGTGATAATTGTAAAGAGATAGGTCACTCATTATCTAAATGTTCATTTGAATCACTTGAGGATAGATATAGCCATGCATCTAGTAGTACTAATGAATATAGACTTATTTTAGTAGCAATAGCAAAAGAGGGTTCCTTTGACAAAGAAGAGGGATCCCAAGTGTGCTCATTCATAGGAGAAAATAAGAGTACCCCTAGTAGTGATGAAGAAGGGATATCCCTTAGACATGTGGAAGACTCCATGGACACAGAGAGGAATTTAGATCTTTGTGGTAACTCAGCTAGCACCTCTGATAGTGAAGAGAAGGATCTGAATGAAAGGATCTACTTTAGAAAGAAGTTGATCTCTACTCTAAGGGAGGTCAAGGATCTATCAGAGGAAAATATCAAGCAAGAGGAGCAATTGAAAATTTATGAGCTTGAGAATGAAAATTTGAGCAAAACAATAGTTGATCTAAATGCTCAATAAGAAGAGGCTAGCAGATTGCATGGGAGGTTAACCATTCAGCTAGGTGAAAGAGAAGCTCACAGTGAGATACTACAAAATGAAGTAGTCTCATTGATACATGACCTAGAAAGGGCTAATAAAAGGTTTTCTCGATATCAGAAGCTTGAGGAGAGCAGAAAGGCCTTAGATGAGATGCTTGTTAAGCAAAGATCCCCGCTCATCAAGGATGGTTTGGGTTTCGAAGAAGAACCAAGCTCCAAGAAGGAAAATGATGGAAGGTCAACCACCTATGTAAGGGAAATTGGAAATTTCAACAATAGTAGAGGAAAAGAAGTTGTTGAACTTTAGCAGTAGCAAGGAAAGAAACAATAACAAGAGAAGATAAGGTAGTAACATTATGCTAAGAAGCAACAACATGGAGAGTAGCAGAAGAGAACTAAGTAGCAACAAGAAGGAATGCAGTGCAAGAATGAAAACTGCCATGGAAGGTATATGAAGAACCAACATAGGTCCTTTCCCCCTGAAGGAAAAATCCCTCAAGGTAAAGGTTTCTTCAGTTCTCAAACGCCCTTTGATGGATATTGTTTCTCTTGCAATAATTTTGGACATAAAGCCATAGATTGTAGATGGCATGCAAGGAAACAATACATGTTGGGTAGAAACAACCCAAGAATGCGCAAAGTAGTCAAGAGAGGGCATGGTTGTAGTAGTAGAGGTCGTGAAAAGAATTCTAGTAGATAAGACAGGGCCTTTGCTCCATTCTTAATCCAAATTGAATGCTACAACTGTGGCAATCTTGGGCACAAGAGAGAAAGCTGCAGATATGAGAATAAATGGCATGCTTCTCAACATATGCATGCAAATGTAGCAGCTTGGGATTTGAAGACAAGAAGAAACAGCGGAGCAGAGGAATACAAGTTTTTATTTAGTTCTTAGTGTCAAAAGAGCGAGATGAAAAGAGGAGGAAGAAACTAGAAGAATGTTCCTCCTACTCTTGTAGCAGACCCCTTTGTAAGGAAAAAAGGCAGCAAGAGGATTTGGATTAAGAAAGAGGAGTTGAAAGAGAATATTCCTCCAACCATTCATAACCAAAAGAAAGCCCAAACATGGGCAAAGAAAAATATAAATGGTACTACTTCTATCAGGACTCGACCATTAAAAATTTGGAAGAAGAAGGAGGATGATCTACTCAGGAGGAGTAGATCCTTTATTTCTCTTCAATAGAGAAAGAGAATGGCTTCAAGGGAGGCCGAATAAGTCAGATGCAGGAAGCTAGAAGGAAAAACATAGAGGTGCATCTAATTTTTGAAGGTATGGTTGTGTCCCCTTGCTGATTATAGGAATAGATTGATTTATCTTCAATAATATCATCATTGCGAGAAATGGGAAAGAGCAGCCAACGTTTTATGTTGTGGAAAAAAGATGAGTTGCAATAGAAGTGTGGAATGACCAAAAGGTCCACTGTTAAGCCAAGTCCACAGGATCACTCCCCATGCAGAAGCAAGGAATAAAATGCAGGAGATCAGAGAGCATTAGCTCAGGGGGAGTTGCTTTGATAGCAGTAGCAGGCAACAATTGTCAGCCTCAAGAAGAAATATTGCATAGAGAATGAAAGGTTTGCATCTTTGGTGAAATACCCTTATTTCATTTAAGTTGTGAACTTGATTTTGCTTAGCAGTCTTGTGTTCATGAAGCACAATGGGTATAAGCTTTCAATGTTCCTTAGTCTTCGGTTGGTATCTCTATATCAATTGATGGTCTTGGTTCATATGGAGTAGCCTTTTTGTGTAAATGGACATTTCTTTTTAGAAAGAGTTATAAGAGGTTGCCTAGTATAGAATACAATTTGTATCATTTTCTTGGTGCAATTGGTATTATTTAAGCAGCAGCCCCTACTGTAGAAGTATGATCTCAAGGGAAGAAGTGTTTATGATGCTCAGGAGAAGTAAGCATAGAGGATGAAGTAGCAGCAACAGTGAAGAGCAAGCTCAATGCATCACTAATGATTGGTATTTTCAATAACAACAATACCATGAGAAATTTTAATAGGTATCAATTTCTTTTAATTGGTACAAAATATGCATTGGCAAAAACAATATTTAGCCAGCAACCATAAGGTGTCCAAAACTGGAGGTCTATTAAAAAGGAGGAAGTATATGTTCAAGGGGAGCATATTACACATATCCAATTTATAAAGCAACAATAGTTATTATCCCTTAAAGAGAAGTTGTTTGAGCAGAATGCACATCAACAACTGGACTCTCAGTCATTGACAATCGGTGATTGCTCGGGGAAGAAGAAGTAGCTTGCAGCCCTTTGCCATTGATTTCAAAGGGGTATAAAATCTTATTAGAGAGAAAGTTGTGATGGCCCAAGTAGAGGAAAGAAGGCCATTGGTGGCTCATGCAAGGAGATGTGAAGAAGCATGAGGATTGGCCATCAACGTGGAGAAGTGAAGAGGTATTTCCATCAATGCCAAAGGGGGAGACTTTGGACAGTTGGCATTGTCTGTCTTGCTAGTGGTAGTAAGTTTGTTGGCATTGATGTCAATAGTCATGCTAGGAGATCAAGTTGGGTAGTTGGCATTGCCTAACAATTAGCAAGTGTGTTGGAATTGATGTCAACTAGATCAACATGGATGTATGTGCTAGGCATGATAGCATTGATATATATTGGGCTAGTTGTGATGGCAGAAAATGCTAGCATTAATGTGCTTGACGTGTCAAGCTCAGGGGCAGTCCCATGGTTGCTACAATCTCTGGTAGAGAATCATCACAGTAGTAGGCTTATTGGAGAAGCCATAAAATGATGGCTATGATGGTTGGGAGTCCCAGACTTTGGAGGAGATTTTGCCTCAAGAGGTCAGCTCAGATACTATTGGAGTTATCATAGTTGGTTAGTGCTCAAAAATAGCTTTATAACGGTATCTGGAAGTCCTTAAATTTCCATCAGGATCAAAAGTTATTGATAGCCAAAGTAAGGACTTTGAAGTCCTTAGCAGTAGGTTGAATTTCGAATATTGGAAGTAGGCCAAATTTTGGAACCTTCGACCATGGGACGTTGGAAGGGATGAATCTTGGAAGGTCAAAATATTGGAAGGTTGAATTTTGAAGGTCGGAGCCTCAGAATATCGAAGCAGGTGAATACGGAGTAGGAACGAATATCAGAGTAGGTAGAATATTGGGGAGTAGGCATAACATCAGAAACTCGAATATCAGAAGTTCAACATAGCGAACCTTGGAGGTGTGGTACATCGAAATTTCAGATTTTTGTAACTCCTTATCATTGAATTCTTTAAAATCACCAAGGGCTGTGGGGAACAAGAATTATAAAGGAAATTGTTCACAAAACCAAAGAACCAAGGACCCTTTCTCTCTCCTCTTACAAGACACATGGAAATAAGTGATTGGCCCTCAAGAGCTGACGGTGGCAAATGACATCAACATGACATGGTAGTATGGAGGACTCTTGGCAAACAGATTCAGCATTATTGGGTGGCCTAATGGGTCAAATTTGGGTGACACATTTCACCACTAAGGAGACACCACGTGGAGTTGATGACGAGAGCATAACATCATATCGGAGGTCAAAATATCAGAGATCGAGATCTCATAACTTGTCCGTAATTAAATTTTGGAGAAAGCCCTGATACAGGGAGCTCTGATGTTGATTGTTGTTTTATCATGGAGACCAAAAGAACAAAGGGTGTAGAGCAGGGATTAGCACCTGAAAGCTATGGAGATGCCATGTGAGTATTTCAGAGGTCGTATTTTTCGGAACTCTCTACAATAGAAATTTGAAAAAAGTTACCAAACATGGAACTTCCGATGTTGAATAGTGCTTGGTTGTGGAAGCCCAAAAAACCAAAGGCGAAGAGAAAATGCACAAGGAGATAGGCCCCTTGCGAGATCCCAGAGGCCTTAACACCCAAGTACTATGATCCCTGTCACAATTCCCATTCCTATGGAGGAAATGTAATAAGGGGTTAAGCAAAAGGGGGCTAAAGGCCAGGCTCGGGATTTCGGGATCTCGTAATTTTGTAAGCTCATTCATGTTAATAAAAAGTTACGATATGTTGGAGAAGTTTCAATATAGTGGTGTATGAAGTCATCGGTCATAACACATGGTCCTATGGTCGAAAAACAAAAAGGGGCTAAAGGCCAATTGAAAGATCGCAATTTTGTAATGATATTGCATACAGAGGAGTATGAAGTATGAATGGGTAGGCGGCTAAGAGTAAATGCTTGCAGGAGAGTTGGCCGTTGGAATAAATGGCGACTGTTAAGATAACTAAGTCAAGGGCGATGAGGACCACGAATTTCAGAGAAGAGTGTTGGGCTTGTCTTGAAGTTGAAATAAGCTACCTCTAATCTCCTGTGCATGCCTCATGGAATTAAATGAAGAACAAAGAAGTCATGCTGAAGTACTTGTCAAGCTCTGTGAGCCATGAGTAAGCATGGAGAGCCTTGTTGGAGTGTGCAGGTGGACTGAGGATTTATTTCTCAGCATGGAAACTCTCAAGATCCCATTCCCAATGTTTAATGTGGCTAAAAAGATCATGTGATTTGATTACATGATGGAGAATCCATGCAGGGGTACACTCGGGTAATGTAAATGGCATATTTCAAGTATCAAATGCAATAGAAGGATGGAAAACCATGTAGGAGTACTCTTGGGAAGCATCAATGGCAGGAAAATGGTCAACAAAGAGAGCATCATTACTAGTGCAGGAGAGGAACAAAAACCCATGATTGCAGTTGAGCAACTGGGGGAAAGCAACATTTTTGCCAGTGAGTTGTGTGGAGAGCTCTGTGGGTGTAAATGCACTATTGAGGAAAGGTTGAGTGAGCCTGTGCTGCAAAGAAGAGACTGAGAGTGCCTATGCAGTGGAAAGAGACCTTAAGAGCCTGTGTTGCTGTGTGAGAGGCTGAGAAGAGCCTGTAAACAAAAGAGGTCGAGAAGAGCCTATGGAACAGAAGGGGTCGAGTGCTAACTGTATGTGTTGAGAGCAGAGATCATGAGTGAGTATGTTGCTACATAGTGGGAAGAGTGCAAAGAGTATTGTGTATTAGTATAGATTGTGAGTTAACAACTAGTTGCTGCAAAGTGAGAAAAGGACATAGAATGTTGCATGGGCCAAGGGCTGAGGAGAACAAAGTTTATTTAGGAAAAGTGGCTACCAGTTATAGTGAGAAGTAATTTACCTTTTGAGTGTGGGTTGGAGCCTACATACAGGAAGTTGGTGCTTCCATCTCTAGTGGGTGTCTGAATAAATCTTGGGTGTTGGTGCCTCCTGCAAGTTGGTGCTTGCATAAATCCAAGGAGCTGCAAGTTGTTGCTTGAAAAAAATCCATGAATTTGGTGCTTCACATGGTGCTTCTAGTAAGTTGATCAAGTGTTTGCAAAAGGAGGAAGTTGGTGCTTCCTGTTAATGGCTGCTAGCAAACAATCTCTTAGTGTCCTATATTATAGTAATCAAAGTCAAGAATTGTCTTTTCATTATTGTTTTCAATTTGTAAAGTTTTGTTGTGATCTCTTAGAGATAAAGTTATTAGCCTTTTGAGAGAAGTGTGAGATCGTGTGATTTGTTTGAGTCTAAGTTAGGGTTATGTCAAAAATGTTCCAAGTGAGGATGGAAATAGTCATTAATTTCATAAGGTATAAATTTAGTAAGTTTAGGAAAATGTGTCAATCAAGTCATGGGTGAAGATCATAAATATTTGAGTTTTCATCATTGAGTCGAGTTCAGTGGTGTCTTGTCAAGTCAGTTCCAAGGTTGAGTCAACATATCATCATCATTTCAAGTTGTTGTTGCACTTCTCCATTATGTTGTGCTTTTGCATTTCAAATTATAAATTCATTATTACAGTTAAAGGGAGTCTTGGGGCCACATGGAGGATTGTAAATACATGCATTGGCTCCCAAGAAGGCATCAAACAAGTTTCTTGTCCTCCTCAGATACTCTGAAAATCAAAAGAAAGTTGATGTGCTTTGGCTATAGGGGACTCGCTATGCTTCTTCGAGCTAAATATTATCTCGCCACCACGACCGTCGCCAACTTCCAAATTTCTCTTTTTCACCATAATTCATGTTGAGTGCTATTAGTTTCATCCTTAATAACTAAGGAGAACATTCAAAAGATCTTGCAACCCTCATAACCTTTAACTCGCTGCTCTTGTGAATTGACAAATCCACTACATATAGAAACAACGAATTGCTGCAATTTAGTCTGCGAGTTGGGTTCTTACAGTTTGAGTTGTTTAACATAGGGGATTTCCATCAAAGTATGTCATAAACCCTCATCTAAAATCTAATTCCATACATGCTACACTATTGTAAAAGGCATGAAGTTTTGATAGAGGATCAGGGTTTTGGTACAATTTCTTATGTATGGAGGCTCAAGAAGATATTTCTGAATTCTAGCATCTTTAATAAACCATTTTTCTCAGTAATAAACTTCAAAATTTAGTTATATTCACACAAATGAAATTCGTTGTGCTTCTATTGTAGATGAAGATTTTCGAAGAAGGGAGGTTTGCAATTTGGCTAGGTGTTTCTTAATAGGTTTTTGATGATTTAGGAGTTATTTTCCACCTATTTAGCACATTTACAAGTAGCACAACGAATGCGTTGCGCTTCCATGCAGTCGACAATTTAACCTTCCAATTCGACTCTGACCCCTTGAAATTGATTTATATGGTTATTACAAGTTTCCTTGAGTGTCTTGCAGATTAAAAATTCAAGCATTGATTATATAGTATGAAAAAGAAACTCGTTGTGTTTTGGTTGCAGGGAATTTGCTGCTTTTTTTACTGTTTTAGCAGTTAACTTCAAGATTAATTTCTGACCAAATGAAGATGAATTTTGAAAAAGTAAAAGAAGTCTATGTCAAACACAAACTAAATAACAAAATCCTCCTACATTTTCTTCACAAGTATCATATATTGGAAGAATCAAACGAATATTTATATCATATTTGTCAGATTTTGTCATTTCTTATTTTAGTCATGCTTTTTTGGCGTGGATTATGAACAATTGGAGAAAAATTTTCGAAAACTGAGAGAGGTTTCTCTCGATCACAAGCTCATCTACAAAAACTCCTTTGGTTTTGTAACAATTGTCATGATTCAAGAGATACAATTTAATATTTGACCCCTATTTTCCATAAATTCGGTCCCTATTTCCTAGAAGGCAGTTCCAAATTTAATGTAACTGATTTTATCTTTGGGGAAATGGTTGAGCTCGACCTCCATAGCTTGGGAAATATTTTTTCATTTATATTATGTAAATTTATATGAGAAGGGGGTTGGTGAGTGTGTGAGAGAGAGTTCATTGTCTACAAATTGTAGATCTTCTTTGAGATTAATAAACCTTATACAAACCAGAAGTATTTGATCTTGATTTTTAGAGATTCGTGTGATTGTGTTCTTTATGTATGTTTCTTCTCCCAGTGTATGTTTCATTTTTCATATCATTTCCATCTCAATATTTCATTCCTTTATATGCAGCATAATCAATGTATATGTATCATAACTCATTAGGAATTTGATGCTCTGTTTATGTACTTGATTACTTCTTCTATCGTTTGCTTAAGATTTACTTAGGATTCATCCCAGTTAGATGCCCTAATTTTGAATCATTTATGTCCTTTCTTCAATTCATTATCTACAATGACCCTTTTATCAGCATAAGGAATACTTTCTACCTTGCCTCTAAAAGTTAACTCAATCAACCAAGTGTTTGCTTGATTCATTAATCTCTACCCTTGGTGACTCCATGCACAATGGACTTCTCTCTGTCCTGCCATCACACCTATAAAATTCGTTATTTTCCAAAGATCTACCCATTGTTCTTCACTGAAACTAGTCTTTAGTGACTGAGTTGAAAGTGAAAGTCGTCTCTGGGGTTGGAAGGGCTAGTTTCCAATTCCAAAAGTGGTTTGTGGTCACATCTGGGTTTCCTTCCTACAACCAAAGAAAATTATAGAGTGTTAACATAATCAAAGGGATTTGGTGCTTCCTATGAGTGGTGGCTCAAAAATAGATTGATGTAATTGAGTAGGTGCTCTTATTGTACATCAATAACAACAGTAAACTTTGGTGATTTTTCCTGAAATGGTTTCCATGTAAAACCTTTGTGTCTCATGTGTTTCTTGCTCATGATGTGTATGCTTGTGTTGATTGATATGGCTACTGTTATGGTTTGTTAATGGTTGCTCTCATGTAATGGATGCCAAATTTGAATGAGTAAAGATAAATTGGCATAAAAGTTAAAATTAGCCTTAATACTGATTCATCTCCCTCTCAGTATTAACATTGTTTCCAATAGTTTTAAGTTGTTGAGTTTGCAAAATCCAAATGTCTTAGGGGTTTTTCAAGTTGCTATTGACTCTAGAGAAAAATGCCAAAAATTCACCTCATGAAACTACTAAAAATGACACCCCTGAAAGATGAAAGAACAGTTCCCCTAAAAAATTACTAGTATTAGTAATATTAAATAGAGGTTTAGATTTTATTTGTTATTTTTAAATTGAAACTGGGTAATTGTAATAACAAAAGGCTAGTGCAAAAGTTCACAACAAAGTTATATAAAAAATGGCTTCTTGCTTATATTTTATTTATCCAAAAAATATTCCAACTTGTATCTAAGGTTAATTGGGGCCAACTTCCAATACAAATTTATTTAAAAACATCTCACAATATATATTCGATAGAAGTGACCTAATATCTTATAAACCTTAATATGTGTGTGTGTGGATTAGAGGAAGAGTCATCTAGTTGTTACCTCTTTGCTTCCTATTGCTTCCTTGTCTTCATTTGTTTCTAGATGTTGTTTGGCCATCCACTTGAGTTGAATGGCTTCATGACTTAGTTTCCATGTTTTGCTAAGTCAAGGAGTTTGATTGCCAAAAGAGCCATAGTCCTTACATCATGGGAGAAGAGAGCCTTAAGTCTCTCCATATACCATATTAATTTGTATATTTGAGGACCTTTCCTTACATAATCAAGGACCACTTGTATGCAAGCCTTACTATTGATAATTATAACCCCTATATTTTCCATAGTGCCTAGATTTGCTTGGTGATCCACCCATGAATTATTCTCATACTAAGTATGATAACAATGTACCTTTGCAAATATTTAGCGCACCTAATTCTTTCGAAAATTAATGCCAACTAGAAATAAAGTGAAGACAAATAAAGAATGAGATACTTTACAATTAGTTTAGAGTCCCTACCACTACGAGGCTTGATATATTGAGAGTTTTAATAAAATTTAACTTTTATAAAAGTGCATAAGTTTCATCAATTTTATTAAAAGAGACATTAAAACTCTATGTATAAATACAAAATATTATCTCTCCAAAATTATAAATAAATTCTCTCACTTGCCACCCCAATATTAAATGGAAATGGTTTAAGTACTACTATTTATTCATTATAAATGTAAAACCCCACAAAGAATGCATAGGATCCCCTAAATCATATATAGTAGTTAGAAATGACCCTTCATTCAATTTGAATTCATGATGCTTACCCCACACTCAAAGTGAGTTGAGAATATACTTATTTTATATTAGAGATGGTTCATATGATCTATTCAAATCAAATAATTTATTATATATAATTAAAAGTTATTTTTAAATTAAAAAATAATTATTATATATGTATGTATATATAAACAATATATATATATATATAAATTAATTAATTAATGTGGTTAATATGGTCTATTAAATAATAAGTATTATATATAATTGAAAAATTTAAATTATTATTATATATATATCTGTTTATTTTAAAATGCAAAAAATTTAATATAATTATATATTTATTAAATATTTACAAAACAAATATTATTTAATAAAATTATAAAAAAAAATGAAAATGAAAATATATAAATTTTTGGGTTATATGGCAATCATTACTTCTAAAATAATATTAACCAATTTATAATACATAAAATATTATGTAAAATATTAACATTATCCCATTCTATAAATTTCATAAAATATTAATATTATGTTATTTGTCGTTGTCACTTCCCAACATCTATGGCATGAATAACTACTACATACGTTATGTGTCATTAACATTGTCCAACTTTCAGGTATAAATAACTACTACAATCCTTTTTGGTCAAATGGAGTTAAACACATTTAATATTTTTTACTTACTTTTAAATAAATATTCAAATTATTATTATTTTTAAATATTATAATATTTTATTATTGAAATTATTATTATTTTTAAATATTATAATATTTTATTATTGAAATTATTATTATTTTTAGATATTATAATATTTTATTTATTTATAGTGATATGATAGTAAAAATAAATTTAAAAAAACATATAATTATATTTTATAAGAAAGTTTTTAATAAAATAAGATTATAATTTATAACTAAAATTTATTTATTTTATTTTTAATTAAATTTTTAAGTGAAATTATTGTTTTTCACTATTTAAAATATATTTTTAAAAATATAAATAAATTTAAAATTTTATAAAATTTTGAAATATATATTTAATAACTTAAATTTATATTTATATATATATATAAATCTAGGTTAATTTTGGATTTTACAACAAATTCATTTAAAAATGTAAAATATTTAAACTATATCTAATTTATATTTTCTTTAGGTCTATCCCATTACTCATAAAATAATTAAATATTTTATTTTTCATTTAATTTTTTAATTAAAATGGAATAAAATATTTTAAATTATATTAATAAATGATAATAAACTTCTTTGATGGGTGAGATGATGAAAGGGGATAGTGTTGGGTGAGCTCACCACCCCACTGCTTTAAGTGATATTTAAGATGATCTAGATTTACGAGAATAAAATGAAATGCATATTTAAACAAAAAAACACAAAGATACAATGAAATTGAACTTCAATCAATAAATAGCAAATGTTGAAAATTGTTTACATACAGAATGAAAGAAAAGTAGCTCGAACGGTAGTAGCTTATCTCTAAGAAGAGATGTGATGGCTACATGCCTTCTGGACTATCTTACAATGAGGCTCTAAAGTCTTTTTTATCATGAAGAAATAATGAAAAAACATCCAAAAACTTAATCCTGGGAGATGAATCGCCAAAAGCTTATGGGCCCCAATGGGGTTAGTTGGAACGTCAACTTCTTGGGGTTGAAACTTTGGCATATTATCTTTGTTTGGTGCACACTATAGCCCGTTAGAAATATCTATCCGAGGATAACAACTTTCGACTGCAAACATAGATTTCAATTGATATTTTCCCATTTCCCAAAAATGTCATTTAGGGCCTCAAAATGGCTTTAGAAGTTCACGACTTGAAAATTTGTAAAAAATAAGAAAACTGCCAAAATAGGAAGTTGTGCTGAAAAATGGGAAACTTATAGGATACAGTTTTGGGGGTCCAAGTGGAATAGGCGGGTGGCCACCAATTTCCACCTAGATCATAAGATCGGGGTGGTGTGGCCTACCCCCACATGTATTTGCATGCAACTGAATTTATCAGCATGGAGGAGAAAGTTTCTATAAAAGTTTTATCTTTTCATATCAAGTGATTATAGTGGAGGGTTTATAGTGAGGAGTCTGTCCCATCTCTAGTATAGACAAGTATGTGGCCGAAATGTCTCAAATTATTGCTAAAAATTCAATGGCTAACAACTTCAGTGCTCTTCCTTATTGCAATTTTGGGTTTGGTTCAGTCTGAAGACTTACTCAGTAATTTGGTTGCAGTGGTTTGTTCCTGGAAATGGTGTGGAGGTGGTCCTCCTAAGATGGAGTATTATTGGAGTGGGTGACACCAGAGGTTTAAAAATGTGGTTGGTCTTCTGCATTCTGGTGGGTTGGTTGGGAATTGGCTCCTTTCTTCCGCAATAACTGTGGAGACTTTATGGTTCGATATAGTTTGCAACTTGGGTGATGTTGTGCGACACTGCTAGTGGTATTTACAGTACCCTCTATCTTGGCTCTCCTTAATTCTTAATATTTAATTGTTAATTGTTTCATGGTTAGATTTTGTGGTTTTGCATCAATTTGTGGCTAAGGTGGGTGGTATAATCATTATCTCCTGAATTTGTGTCTAGAAATTGTCCCCCTTCATATTGCCTTCATTGGTCGCTCACCCCCTAGCTATAGTCATGTGATCTAACCCTGGCTCCAAGTTTACCCCTCTTTGTGGTTTTCCTTAAATAATTTTCATGCCTTTGTATCTTTAGCCTAGTGTCTGATAAAGATGAGCTCCCAACCTTGGCAGGCCATGCGTAGCCATCTAGGTGGGTAGGGTGGTTGCGGAGGTGAAGGGGACTGAGGCTCTTAGATTCGAACCCTTGCCCAAACACAAGGCCATGAGGTGGTGGAAATTTACTTTATTATTGTTCCACTGAAGATCCGAGTAGAGATTTTACGGCCTGAAACTATGCTTGTTGATGATCGACTTATTTTTTTAATTTTGATATTATTAAAGATGTTTCCAATTGGGTTCCTGACCTTGGCCAAACCAGGGGAAGACATAGTCAATATTTCAAATAAATTTCTCTCCATTAGTAACTCAAATCTCTCCTTGATAGAGTTTTAAAGGAAAAGCACGATGAATGATATAACATATTTGTTGCTCTGAATGACATCAAGCATGCTTAAAGATTCCAACATCATTGTCTGGAAACCATAAATGCTTGGCTATCTCACTTGGAGAGACACTTACAGTGTGTGCCTAAGCCTTTAGCTCCACTAGGCTCCAACGCCAAAGACCTTGCACTCGTGACCTCCTCAGATACTTGAAGCTTTATGTTCTTCAAGATTATTGTCTATTGTAGTTTTTCAATTGATAGTTTCATTAGCTTTCAGTTAATTTTATATTGGTATGACTCTTTTTTAGAAGATGGTCAAAACATTTGGTTTCCCTTGTGGCAGATTGAGACTTCCTTCCATAATCTTGGAAAACCATAGACAAATGACAAATGTATGTTGATGTTTTGAATTTTTGAAGAAATATAAACTTTACCTTGCAAATAATAATAAACTTTTGTTGATTTTTTCCTTTTAATTAAAATTAAAATTCTATCAGAGTGATATGTCAAGGTAAAAACAAAATTTACAACATTGCTTACGCAAAGCAAAAGAAGAAGTTTCTAAATAAATGTGATAGACTTTAACTATTATTTCTAGCTACTTTTCATTCCCATCATCTTTATTATTCCATTTTTTTTACATGTAATTTGTCTAACAAAACAATTCAAAATATATTTTATTCAAAAGTATCTAAAACATTTCAGAAGTTTGCATTATCCTAAGTATTTTGATGTGAGATTTAGTTGTTGACCACCATGTTAAGGGATTTGAAAAATGTTTACCAAATCATTTTCGTTTAAAGTTAAGAGCTTAAGGTTAGAGGCCACTTAACCTAATGCTCAAGCTCCCTATTGAACTCCTTTTTAATGTGAAAAAAGAGATGTTTTCAAATTGGGCAATGAGTAAGATGATTCTTTAAATCAAGAAATGGAGATCACTTCTAGTTATATATGCATTTCCATTTAAAGTTTTTATTGGTAGCAATAAATCACCTAACATTTACAAAGTTTGAACATTTTTAATCCTTGATTGCGTCGAGAGGTGCTTCCGAGAGGTGCTTTACAACTTAGTATGGTAGTGATGTTGTAAAATGTTAGTTATGTAAGGTTGTTAATTTTAGATAACAATGGTATGTTCTATGCTTGCAACAATTACTTCAATGTCCTTTAAACAACCCAATGATAATTTCCACTTAATTTTCAATAACAATCACATTAACCATTAATCACATTGATAGTAATTGTAGATAGAACATAAAAAAAAAATGTAGAAGACAAGACAAGACAAGAGAACACCAGAATTTGGCGAATGCAAGGGAAAAACCCCAAGATGGGGAAAACCCTTGATTAATTCTTCTTATTATAAATATCAAATGTTCAACAGAGAGAGAGTACAGTAATACAAAGTCAAAGCCAAAATTGATTTTCCAAATCAATGTCCCAAACAACCCTGTCAAGTATGAAGTTATGCTTTCATTCAACAGCAGTCAAATCAACCCTAACTAGGGAGTCAACGATGGTCAACGCAACAACAAACAATCCACTTGGATCTTGGTCAAACCCAACGAAATTCATCCTTCTTTGTTGGTAAAAATCAGCCCAAAAAAGTCAACAAATCTACATGCAAATTTTGTCAACCTAAAGTCCATGCTGCGGTCAAACAAGCTGCAGTCAACGAGGGTCAAATAGCCCAAAAAATCTCGATTTTTGTGCCAGTCAATGTGGCTTGGTCAAACATAAATTTTCCTCCAAAAATCACAGTTAAAATTGGTCAAAGACACCTCAGTCAATGTTGGTCAAAATTTAAATGAAAACAAAAAAGTTAATGCAGTCAAAAGAGCCTCCTGAAATATGCACGTGTGAGAGAAAGTGTGTTGCCTACAATTTTGGACGACCCAATCAAATGAGGAGAGTGAAATGATGAGTTGTGATTATGCCAAATGAGGTTGGAGGTCTGTCTTATTTATATGAATCGATGTGGGTGAAAAGACATGTTTGTTGGGCTTCATGAGCCTACATGATGGTGTGGCTGACCTTGACAATTTGCACATGTGTGGGCTTCACTTCAAAAACATATTTCTGCTTGTCCAAATTTAGTGATTTTTAGTTTGATTTTGGTCCTCTTGAAAAGATGAATTCAATGCAATAATTATCTCCATCAAATGAGTCGTCCAATGTGGAATTTGGCCCTAGTTTCCAATTTTAACACTCCCTCTCAACTAGGGAGAATTCCACCTGTTATGCTCCTATACCAATAGGTGTCATATTTCATGATTGACTGGTAAAGTCCCAAATATGTTTGTCCTTTCCATGCTGCAAAGGTTCCATATTTTGAAAAATTCAAAAAATTAAAAAATGAAAAGAGGGTATGCCCTAAAAGAAAGATCAAAGAGCAAAAAGAATGAAATGGTCAAAAAGAAAAGAAATGAACCCCAAATGAAGAAGACCAGGAAAGTGTGCTAGTCCAAAATGCCACTACTATTCTATTTTTGCAAGAGAATCTCATTGTGTGCAATCAGTTGACTCTTGTCATAGTTGATGGATGGCCAAACAGCTTAACCTTGGCCAGTTCATATTTAAATTTCTTGTTTTAAAGATAGAGAACAAAATATGTCCAAACAGTTCAAGCTTGGTAGAGAAGTAGTTAGGTAGAGAAGCAAAGGAGCTCAACAGTTAAATCTGAGCCCTTGGAAGAAATAAGGGCAGACTTAGATAGGATGGCAATTAAAATAAAAGAAGAGAGTAAGGGTTTGTTAGTTTAAATGCACCCAAGGAAAAAGGAAGAAAAAATGTTAGGTGTAATAGGCTGGGTAGGCAGTTTTGATGTTGCAGAAGCAGGCTTATGAGTAATTTTCTTAAAGATGTTCATCTAATTGTTATCATGAGTACCATGGCAGTTGTTTGGCTATAGATCAAATGAGGCATGTCTAACTTCCCCTCACCCTTTTCCAAAATCACTTACTAACCTCCCCACAAGGATGTTGGGATCTGCTCAATACTCCTAGATCACTCCATTTCTTGAAAAAGTTCAAGTGAAGTCACAACTTTGCTTAAGCACAAAGCCACATTTCTTGTGTAAAATACTTTTCTCCCCTCAGCCTAAGTTATCACACTTTATTGCTTGGCGCCTCTTCATAAATCCATATTAACTGTTAACCATATTATATAAAACCCTATACTTTTCCCCCATTTCCCATACTATATGAATATATAAAACCCCATATTTTTAATATTATCCTGCCCCGATTAAAATATAATCATAACACTATAGAGATGAGGGTTTAATGATTCACCTGGAATGCATTAAAAACCTCCCCGCGCTAATATATTTGAGGTTAATCAAAATCTGGTTAATTAAACATTAAGTGCCCCGACAGCCAATCACTGCGCCCCCGATGTGTTTAAACTCATTGCTTAATGATGGGTCCTCGCGCCATAGCCCTCCGCCAGCTCCATTCACCGCCAACCGTTGGATCTGGCCCTCCTCATCCAACGGCCCAGATCGATATCGCAACCCCTCCGTCTCCTGTATGTTGCAGCCCGGGGAGCTAGCGGTAATTCCGTAGTACCAAGGATGCGTGGCGCCCTCTCGCAATGCTCGTTGCCCCTCCTCCGATACCACCTTAGCCGATAAAGCGGTGCGGGCCAATACCGCTTACCACCCCCGCTGACGTCATAACCACGTCATCCGTGACGACATCGCCACATCACCCCGCTACACGACAAAATACTTCGTCATGCTGACGTCATCCGACCGAAAAGCGTCAAAAGCCCGCCAAAGTCAATTTTTTGTTAAAAAGACGCGAAAATGTCATTTTCACTTGTTTTTCTCTGCACGACTATTGCATGCGGTTTACGTCCAAAGAAGCTACTCGACCATATAGTTTTCCACCCAGCTAAATCAAGTCCACAGTCTTGTTCTCCAACTCGTCCCGCAACCTGCAAACTACACATTTCGTCTTCAAAGACAGGTATTTACCTTAATTTGGTTTCCGAACCCTGTGAATTTCAGTTTTCTCTGCAAAATTTTCCAAAGAAGCCAAATTCTAGTTGAATTCACCGTACTGCCTTCAAATAAGCGCACCAGAACTACTGCACTTTTACCCATTTTTACCAAAAACCCTTCAAATTTCGTTTTTCTCGATAGATTTCACCCAGTGAGCTAAATTCAAATCGACTTTGGTCTGCAATTCCCGGAGAAAAGCCCCAGAATTGTTGTTTTGCCTACTTTTTCTACAAAAACCAAAAATGGAGGCTCCTGTAGCCCTCAATGTTTCTCCTCTCAATGCTCCTCATACTAACCATCATCATTTGCCCTTAGCTGACAGAGATTTTTAGATACAAGACCCAATTGGTATACAAAATCATTTGCAAACTTACCGCCTAATCATAAATATTCATTTGAACAATTCTGATATCTGTGGAATATGGGAATCCAATCTCCCCAGGTATTACCTGCCCTCAGTCAATATATTCCCAGATATTGTTCGCCACTGTTGTGCAAATTATGACCCTGTCACTAAAGCAATCCTCTCTCCATCACAAGATGTCCTTTTCCACATAACTGTTGATTCTATCAATGAGATGCTACAATTCCATCCAGTTCAGCCTCTTGCTCCTCTATCCATGGGATTTTTATTGGAGCAAGGCTCTCAACTATCCACTGTAGAAATAGGCCGGATTGCTAAGATGTTCATGAAGCCAGATTGCCAGCCCTGAAGTCTTCCTCCTTATTTACATGTCTGGTTCAATGAAATTGGAAGAATTATTCTTGACATGATAGCAGTAATCTTCGGATTCAGGACCAGTGAATTTGTGGATGAAATGGTCCTGGTTCTGCTATCTACCTTCATTCCTGGACAGCCCCCTGCTATTAAGTATGACTATGCCTCTTTCATTGCTGACAAAATCCATGGTCAATTTATGAATTTGGAAAGAGAAGGAGTGTTTAAATACACAAGTTTCATATATCATCTGTTGTTGTACTATCATCCAGACATTTTTATATTTCCCATCAGGAAACTGGATTCCAAGGGAGAGAGGAGGTCTGTAATCTTTTGGACCTCTGTTTTCCACAGAATTGGTGAAACTCCTTACACCTATTGTGAGTTCATTGACCTGTTTATACATCCTGCTTCCTCTCTATTAATAGGAAATTCTCCTCCTAGGCTCTCTGGTGACATGAGGAAGATTTTACAGCTCTCCAAGAACTACAAGATAGGTGACTGGTACTTCTACCAGAATCACACTGAGATCAGGATATATGGTTGTGAGTTGTGCCCTTATAAACTGCCAAAATATGTGCCTATGAGACTGTTTGCTCTGGAATATTTCAGGAAACTAATAAATTTAGATCTAACTCACTTCTACAGTGCAAAGAAAAAGGCCCAGCTGAAAATAAGAAACCAGCTAGGCCCTTTTATCCTTAACAAAAAGGAAGCATGGGAAGATGCTGACAAGATATTAGGAGAACAACTCAAATTAAAGAAGAGCTTTTGGTGGGTACCCTATGACCCAAATGGATTTATTAGTGAAAGAAAAGTAAAAAACAGGCTATCAGCCTATAAACATTGTAGAATCCCTGAAATAGAGCAATTTGCTAATCAAGATGAGTGGGTAGAGGGCACACTGATAGAAGAGCTTACTGAGCAAGAGAAAATGGAACAAGCTATGAAAAATCTAGAAAAGACTCTTGATGTGGACTCTTTTGGACAGGTATTTTTCAAGCTATCTCAGCAAACCGGAGTCGGTACATCATCTGCTGGAACTTCACAGCAACCTGCCCAAGAAAGCACTACACCAGCTGTAGGGACATCAAAGGGCAAAGAAGTGCTAGATACAGAGCAGCACATAATGACAGATCAGCCAGCAACATCAAAAGAACAGGGCCAAGGGAAAATTCCTCCTGTCCAGACCAAAGCACCAGAGATACCAGCATTACAGACTCCTCTAAATGAGGAAAGGGGCAAGAAAAGAGACAGAGAAGAGCCCACACCTGTAAGTGGACCAGCAGAGCAACCAGGGGCAAAAAGGCAAAGAATAAATCCTCTACCTGAAGAGGAAATTATTGAGGAAACCATAGAAGGCCTAAGGGGCAAGAAGGCAACCAGCCCACAGATCTCCCCGGTAATAGAAACATCCACCAGCTCTCATAGGCAGGACCCAGAAAGGCAGCACAGTGTGGAAGTTTCATCCACAAGGCCGCAAAGCAAGCAAGGTTCTGATATCAAAAGAACATTCACGGACATCAAGGCCCAGAATGACCCATTGAGGCTGCAACTTTATAATAAATTTCTCAAAATGACCCCCGCCAACCAACAAAGGTTAATGTCTGCATATGATATAAAAGAAGGAAAAAATGATCTTGAGCCACTTTAAGCCTAAAGTGCAACAGCCACAGTCAACAGCTGACTACATTAGAACAAATCTGGAGGTCCTTGCCAAATACATTCATCCTATGGACCAAATTGAGCTACATAAGCAAACTGGAGAGATGGTCTACTCTACATTGGCAGATAAGGCAATGTTGGCTCACAAATTGCAGAACTCATTGAACAACACATCGGCCCAACTAGACTTGGAGAAGGCATCTTCTTTAGCCAAAGACAACAGAATAAAGTCCTTGGAAGAGATTATCATTGAGCTGGGACATGATCCCAAGGATGCCAAAGGAATAAAAGCACTAATTAAGAAGAAGGAAGAGGACATTGCTGCCCTCAGGAAACAATTGAAGCTGCCTACTACTATGCATCCACAAACTACAGAGGTTGTACAACAAAAAGCAGAGGAGGACATGATGGACTTGCTGATGAGAATGAATGAAAGATTAAGTGAGACAGAGCAAGCCTTGGAGAAAGCACTACAAGATAAGCAGGGAGAGTCGACCTCCCAGCCACCTGAAATAGCTCCAACAGTCACAACTGCCCCTCCCACAGTTACAACAGCAGTGCCTCCCACTGGCCCAGCATCAGCAGCAGGTACTTCAGCAACAACAACAGCAGCAGGCAACAACACTACTATGACCACAGAGGAGTTAATAAAAGCCATGGAGGAATTAAAACTCCAAGTATCAGAATTGAAAGAAGCCAAAGAGAAATTGGCAAAGTTAGAAATAAGTTATGATAAATCCAAAATGACTGTGGCAGAAAAGACAAGAGAGGTGAAAGCATTAGAGAACAAGGTAAAAGCATTGGAAAAGGACCTCTCTTTAGATAAGCCTCTAGGAGAAATCAAAGGCATTTTGTGGGCTAACATCAGTCAATCCATTAGTAATGTGTGGAGATCTATTCAAACTATTTATGAGCAGATTGACTTGATAGCAGTAGCCCAAGTGGAAATTCAAAAGGCCAAAACTCTATTGGGACATAAGCCTGAACAGGCCAACAGGCTAATCCATTTCTTGAACACTAAGACCAGTGAAGAACTAGCAGCACTGAACATCAGAGACAGGACAGGCACCATCCTAACAATCAAAAGAGTTTTGACCAAGAGAACCCTGATGCAGAATCTGGAAAGGAGGTGCCAGGATATGCAGGTGGAGATAGACTCTTTTATAGAAAGATTTGCAATTTTGCGTGAAAGGGGCTTGCCAATTCTGTTTGGAAGCAATGAACGCCTGTTGAGACAAATTGAGTACACACATAAGTTGGAAAAACATGCTGCTAATCAAGTAAATGCATCATCAAGCTCTCCAGCAGAGAAGGCCCTTCCATCTGGCTAAACTCTCTACAGCAACTTGGAAAATCTATTTTATATTTAGCGTGAAGTGAAACATATTTTTACAGTCCAGCCTAACTTCTTCAGGTACACAGACGCTGATGAGACTTTGAGAAAACTACAAAGACATAATTTACCAGAAGAGAAGTGGTGGCAAAGCATGTTGGAAATCCTATAGGCGTGTTACAACTTTTGTTTTATCCAAGATGCAACAGATACCATATAACGGAGAATAAGAACGGATAAGGGTCACGCGGGGCAACAGTCTATCAAATCAAAATTAAATACGCCCGAGAAAGCTGGGGCAACAACGCGGAATATCAGTGGAAACAACCACCAGCCGACTCACCGAGCTTACAGTCAACACATCTCACCAACTAAGTAGCCAGCACAACAACATTTACTTCTTCATTTATTTCTCACTGTTTTCAAGATCATTTACTTCTCCTGTAAAGTAGGTAGAATGAGTTATTACTAGATATTATCTCTTTGAGATATTTTGTAAACACTTTTGTACAAATACCTCCCCAAGCGAAGTATTCGGGGTTGGTGATACATTTCTTAGACTGTGTTGTAACTCTGAAAACCTTCTGAATACAAAAGCTGCTGGAATCCATTGTTGCTGGACTCTCTAGATGTGGAATTGATAGCAGAGGACCATGTTACAGAATTCTTGAATCATCTTATGGATCAATAAGTCTCTCTTACTTGTGTTTTCAGTTTCTATGTTTACTATATCATATATGTTTCATGATCTGAATAATAGAGAAAAAGAATAACTCAGAATTTGTTTGTTTACACTCTGTGTTCAATCTCTGTTATTATTAATGTTTTCTTCAGAATTAGCATAAGCAGGAATTCTTAACTGCTCCTGTTTCCCCTGGTTCTTACATCTTGAATATTAGCTAAGGAATTCTTAACTGCTCCCTAGCAATAATCATCCACTTTCCCTCTGTCTGCATGAGGATGGATTCTTGATTGCCCTTCACCCACTGACTCCATCCCATCTGATTCCAACTTATAAATTGTTCCATGATTGATTACCTTGCTCTGTAGTACCACCCTCTGTCAAAGAAACCATATCCAACAGTTCATCCTCATAGACTCCATTAGCCCAATGGACTGAACTTCTCAGATTTACACCCCTGTTCTATTGAATATCACCATCCAAAAATCAAACAAACCTTTGTACTTCATAACTAGCCTAATATAACTCAAAACAACGCTAAATCATAAAGAGAGAGCCCTCTCTGGATGCAGATAGGCTAGAATCTATGTCTAAAAGATTGGTCTGTGGTTACCTCAGCCGTATTCCCTTTTCTACAACTTTTGGGGAACAACCTGAGTGATAACATCATTGGCGACTCCATTGGGGACCTGAATAAATTGTTTGTTACTGTTGTTTATTTTTAAAGCTACAGATGGAGCCTGAAGTTAGCCAGCTAGCCTTTGAAACTGCTTTTGCTATGCAATTACAGGAGTAAATAAAAGTTGCTTCAGTCTATCTCCAGTCTAGTTTTAGGTGTTGAACAGTTGTCTCAAATATTTGATCAATTCCTTGTTACAACATATCTAAAGGAAAATTCAGAGCTCCCATATTTCAAAATCTTCCTTCAAGATACTGTTAAAAATTATCTCCTTCACAATATTTCAAGAAAACACCAAAAAAAAATATATTCAGAAGCTGGCTCCAAAGAAGAAAATCCATTACACTAGATCAAATCCAGATCCAAATCCTCCACCTATCTTTGAAAATCCTAATTTGATCCCTAAGAACCTTAGAAGCCGAGATAATCAAGAAAATTTTGCTAATTTACACCTTGACACACCTCAGCAGAACCCTATCCAAACTGAGCTTACTGTTGGAAAATCACAAGTCCTTTCTGCCATTACTGTTGCTTCTCCTAGTTCACCGTCAACACTTCAAAATATCTTTTCCACTCCCCCATCCACAACATATATTTCCACTATTATCCCTGTTCTTCCAGCTGTTACATTTATCCTTGCAAATATGGCAAACCGATATGCTCCCCTGCAATTACCTGCAAATCCAGGGGCTATGCCCCAAGATTATCAAAGCAAAATTACCTATTTTGATGGTGCTGGCACTTACACAGCTCAACAACATACCAAGAAAATGACAGATTATTTTGAAAACTATGAGATTGATGCTGATGATGTGAGAATGAAGATCTTTGTTCAGAGTTTAACTGGAGATGTAAGGACCTGGTTTAGGGCACTCCCTGTAAACACTATTGCTAACCCAGATGCCCTTTATCAAACTTTCTTGAACAGATGGGAAAAGAAGAAGGACCCTTTACACATCCTATCAGAATATGAAAGCTTGAAAAGAGGCCCACAAGAAACTGTTCAAGATTACTGTGCCAGATTTAATAATGTATACAATGCTATCCCTCAGAATCTCAGACCCCCACCAGACCTAGCTTTGATCAAATTCCCTGATGAATTTGACTCTGACATGGCATATCAGCTTAGGGAAATAGCTCCTCCAAGCTTAGAAGACATGCAAAGTATCGTTGTCAGCGTAGAGGCCAATCTGATTTCTAAACGAGCTCGAGCTAGAGCTGAAAGGAGAACGCCCTTCAAAGAAGAACCTTCTGCATTCGAGCAGAAATTAGATGCAATTATTAAAGGAATGGAAAGACTGGGTGATAGAGTAGAAACAATTGAGAGGAAATCCTCTTGGGATAGTCAACCGAGCAACACTGGGAGAAATCCAAACTTCCGAAAAAATCAGAATCCTAATACGGGAAAGGTCGGCCCCGACCAAAACATTAGACCTCCATTTTCGGAAAACTATGCTAAAGCTTCAACTTCTAATGAGCAACAGAGGACACTCAAATCAACTTAATGGGTCTCAATAGTGAACAACAATTTTTTTGACCCAGGATGACCAAGAAGCTCATACTTTTAATCAATTCCAAACCCAATCTGGGGAATCATTCGATTTTAGGGAGGGATATGATACAACTGTCTATGAGGTTCACAAGCAATACAATCTGAGAGGCAGAATGATAGATGTCCCTGAAACCAGCAAGCAGAAAGCAACCAAGCAACCTACCAAAACCAAGGCTAAGAACCCTCTTGTACAAACTTTTCCTAAAGTAAGCCATAATCCAAATCATCCAATAGTGGAAGATATATCAGACCACCAACAGCCTTCAACTTCTATTCCTCCTAAAGGAACTGTGGAAGAGCCTCCAGAAATGGACTTGGAAACAGATTCAGCTCATAACAACACTCCCGAAAAGGAGAAGAACACAGAAAACGCAACAGAAAAAGAAAATCTTGCTGCCCGAAATGCAAAAGTCCAAATAGAAAAACCTTTTAACCTTGAAACCGAAATAGGCAAATTAAAAATAGCCATTCCATTGTCCGAATTGGCTAAACATGATGTCTATAGAGAACAAATCAGCAGATCACTTCAAATTTCAGAAAACAGAGATGCAGTAAATGTCCTTGATGACCAGCCAGAATTAATTTTTGGCCCTGAAGTAAATGGCAAATCAGTAGATGGAGGAGTTCCTCCTTTCTATGTAAGTCTGAATATTCATGACAAAGTACTTCACAATGCAATGTTTGATTCTGGAGCTTCCCATAATTTAATGCCCAAATCTGTGATGGAAAAGTTGGACCTAGATATCACCAGGCCATACAAAGACTTGTTCTCTTTTGATTCTAGCCAGGTCAGATGTCTAGGCCTAATCAAAGATTTATGTGTATCACTAGTTCAATACCCTGCCAAGACAATCTTAATGGATGTAGTGGTAGCTGATATCCCACCAAAATATGGCATGTTACTGTCCAGATCTTGGGGTGCTAAGCTCCAGGGATCTTTACAGTTGGACATGTCCTATGCTACCATTTCAGTATTTGGTCAGCCAAAGAGATTGTACCGGGAAACTTTGATGAAATATGTGGTCAGCAGCCAAGAGAAACCCCAAAATTTTCCCATCTATTCCATGCATTCTGATATGGACTCTTTCATCCTATACAATGCTGAAATTTGCCCTCCAACTAATGACAAGGTTTTAGCATCAGCACAAGAAAAAGTCATAAATGAAAAATCTAGTGTTCAGATTCAAGAAATTTCTGTGACCAATGATACAACAGACACACAAGGAAAACCACATGAAACTGAAAATCCAAATCTGCCTACTAAGAAAAATTTTAAAACTCCTGATGCTAGCTATAATCAAGAAATTCTATGGTATCTAGAATTTGATGGATCTGTCAATAAGCTAGGAGTAGGGGCAGGGATTTGGATACATAACATGGAAAATGATCATGCTGAAGGACATGCATACAGGCTGAATTTTAGATGCACAAATAACATGGTTGAATATGAAGCTCTCTTGCTAGGACTCAAATTGATAAAAAGTCCAGGGGCAGTCAGGATATCAATCTTAGGAGACTCTGATTTAGTGATTCAACAAATGAAAGGAAACTTCCTCACAAATGACCTCAGGTTAAGATCTTATAGAGGGGCAGCAATCGAAATACTCAATACCTTTCTAGAATCACAGCTTGCCAAAATTCCAAGAAAACACAATTTACATGCTCATAGTTTGGCAACATTCGTCAGCACTTGTAAACTGCCACTTGAGCCTAATCATCATTTTACAGCTGAAATTAAACACAGGCCAACTATACCTGACAATGTTAAAAACTAGCAAGTGTTTGACAATGACACTCAGATTAATAATTTCTTGACTTTAAAAGAAGAATTTTCCAGCACTAATATAGACACAGGCACTGTTGGTGAAGTTGATCAAATAAGCAAAGTTGAAACACACATTTAAGCTGAAACAACAACTCAAATACTACATCCAACAAAATTTACCAACAAAGAGTTACAAGAGCTAAAAGAAATAGATCGTGATGAAACTGTTGAAGGAGAGTCTGAAGTTATTGATTTAAAGGACAATTTTTTACCCACGGGATTAACTCCTCTAGAAGACATTTTTTATTCTAATGATATTCCAAGGAAACCAAAATGCAGCCATTAAACGCAGAAATTGAGGACTGTAATATAGGGACTGAATAGAATCCTAAAATGATAAAATTGTCCAAAGCTTTGCCTCCTGACCAAAAGCTAAAATATATTGAACTGTTCAAATAATTTCAGGATGTCTTTGCATGGAGCTATGAAGTTCTCAAATCCTATGACATTTCTGTGATTCAACATATAATACCCCTCAAAGAAAATAAAAAACCTTTCAAGCAAAAACTCAGAAGGGTCAACCCTGTACTCCTCCCACTAATTGAAAAGGAAGTCAAGAGAATGTATGAAGCTGGGATAATTGCACCCATCAGATTTTCAGAATGGGTATCCAATCTAGTGCCCACTAGGAAGAAAACAGGAGAAATCAGGTTGTGTGTTGATTTGAGGAATCTAAACAAAGTCTCTTTAAAAGACCACTACCCCTTACCCAAGATGGACCATATTTTACAGAGGGTAGTAGGTGCCTCTATAATTTCACTGCTAGATGGATTTTCAGGCTTCAACCAGATTTTAGTTCACCTTGATGACTAAGATAAGACTGCTTTTACAACACCTTGGGGAACTTTCAAGTATGTAAAGATGCCATTCGGACTCAAGAATGCAGGGGAAACTTTTCAACGGGCCATGGACATAGCTTTTACTAAAGAAATTCATGATTTCCTGGTCATATACCTAGATGATCTCACTGCCTTTTCCAAATCAGATCAGGAACACCTAGATCATCTCAGACAAGTGTTTTTAATCTGCAGAAAATATGGTATATCACTAAACCCAAAGAAATCATTATTTGGCCTAGAAGAGGGAAAACTGTTAGGTCACATCATCTCCAAAGAAGGCATTAGAATAGATCCAGACAGAATACAAGCCATTTTGCAAGTTCCTCACCCTAGAAATATCAAAGAACTTCAAGCTTTCCTAGGGAAAATCAACTTTCTAAGAAGATTCATACCTAATCTGGTTGAATTAATCAGACTGCTGAACAACATGTTAAAGAAGGATTCCAAGGTCAAGTGGACAATACAAGCTAAACAAGCCTTTGAAGAAATCAAAATAGCTTTAACCAAAACACCAGTCCTTACAAGCCCAAAATTTGACAGAGACTTCATAATCTTCTCGTTTGCATCTGAACATACTATTGCTACTGTTTTATTACAAAAAGATGATCAGGGGTGTGAAAAACCCATAGCTTTTTTCAGCAAAGCGCTTAGAGATGCACCACTTAAGTATCAAATCATGGAAAAACAGGCTTATGCTCTTGTAAAAGCTATTAAGGACTTCAGAGTTTATATCTTATTCTCGCATGTAATAGCTTATGTGCCAAATACTGTTGTCAAAGATATCCTAACTCAGGAAGGAATTGAAAGCAAACGGGGCAAATGGATAGCTAACATTTTGGAATATGACATTGAAATTAAACCAACAAAGATGATAAAAGGGCAAGGATTAGCTAAACTTATGACTGAAACCAAACTTCAAGCCTTTGACATCAATGAACTGGATAATGAACAGAAGATGGCGACTCCACAGATCAATCAAGCCTTTTTACAATCACCTTGGTATGCTGATATAATTTATGTATTGCTCAACCTGCAGGCTCCTCCAGGGTTATCCAGAACTAAAAAGAGATTTCTGAAAATGAAAGCTTCAAAATTCTATATTTTAGATAATGTTTTATTTTGGAAAAATCATGAAGGCATTTTACTGAGTTGCTTAACAAAGGATGAAACTGACAAAGTGCTGAAAGAATTTCATGTAGGGGATTGTGGTGGACATTTGTATTGGAAGTCAACTGCTGATAAAATCCTAAGGGCTGGATTTTATTGGCCCACCCTGTTTGCTGATGTCAAAAAGTTTGTTACTACTTGCCATAAATGTCAAATCTTTGAAGGCAAGAGAAAGCTTCTACCTCTACCCCTCAGACCAATTTCCACTGAAAGACCATTTCAACAATGGGGTTTAGATTTCATTTGGGAAATTCACCCTCCCTCTTCTGGCCAGTATAAATGGATTCTGACTACCACAGACTACTTCACCAAGTGGATAGAAGCCATCCCTTGTAGACAGGCGAATGATTCAATAATCATGCAATTCTTAGAAACCAATATCCTGTCTAGATTTGGTTGTCCTGAAAAGATTATAATTGACAATGCTGCTGCTTTTAAATCCAAAAGAATGATCCATTTCTGTCACAAGTACCACATTACCCTAGGCCACTCCACAGCCTATTACCCTCAAGGTAATGGTCTAGTTGAATCATCCAATAAGAGCTTGATCAATATCATTAAGAAAGTATTGGAGGAAAACAAGAAAAACTGGCATAAGAAGCTTATTAATGCACTTTGGGTAGACAGATTGACTACAAAGAGATCCATTGGAACAAGCCCCTATGAATTGGTTTATGGCATGGAGGTCGTATTCCCTTCATCTTTGGGAATCCCTATGATAAAGTTGCTGCAAGAAATACAGGCAGAACCCAATGACATTCAGAGAAGAATAAATCAGACTATTCATTTACAACAGACTAGAGAAGAAGTGTACCAAAGATCTCAAGTTTTACAAGAAAAACTCAAGAATATATTTGATAGGAGGACTAAAGCAGAAGATTTCTTCATAGGAGACAAAGTACTGAAATGGGATTCCAGAAGGGAAGATAAAGGAAAACATGGGAAGTTTGACTTCCTATGGAAGGGACCTTTTATTATTCAGGCTTCACAAGGAAACAACACCTACTTTTTGAAAAGCCTGGATGGCACAGAAACAGAAGATGGACCAGTTAATGGTCGGATGTTGAAGCATTATTTTGATCCAGTTTGTTGATATGTCAGGACTCTAACTTGTACATAAAAATGTTTACTTTCTGCAGTTTATTACAGCAATAAAATAGGAAGGAATATGTAGCAAATTTTGAGAAAAAGTCAAGGAACTATGCCACCACCTTTTTGCTTCAAACAAAAGCTGAAGAAGAAGATTTGGGAGCTGTAAATATGAGAACAAACATTCAGACAAATTATCCAAAACAAAGCTGCAATTGTTGGAGTGAGCTCATAAGAAATGTATATATGTTGCAGGGGTACAGTGTTGTTTACTTACAGCAAAGGGGAAATTTCAGAATGCAGCAAGAATTGAATATAAGGCCATCTGACCTACTGTTCTTGACTTTTCACTAGGAAAAGCCATCCCCAAGTGGAGCCAGTGTTATGCTCATATACCAATAGGTGTCATATTTCATGATTGACTGCTAAAGTCCCAAATATGTTTGTCCTTTCCATGCTGCAAAGGTTCCATATTTCGAAAAATTCAAAAAATTAAAAAATGAAAAGAGGGTATGCTCTAAAAGAAACATCAAAGGGCAAAAAGAATGAAATGGTCAAAAAGAAAAGAAATGAACCCCAAATGAAGAAGACTAGGAAAGTGTGCTAGTCCAAAATGCCACTACTATTCTATTTTTGCAAAAGAATCTCATTGTGTGCAATTAGTTGACTCTTGTCACAGTTGATGGATGGCCAAATAGCTTAACCTTGGCCAGTTCATATTTAAATTTCTTGTTTTAAAGATAGAGAAAAAAATCTGTCCAAACAGTTCAAGCTTGGCAGAGAAGTAGTTAGGTAGAGAAGCAAAGGAGCTCAACAGTTAAATCTGAGCCCTTGGAAGAAATAAGAGCAGACTTAGATAGGATGGCAGTTAAAAGAAAAGAAGAGAGTAAGGGTTTGTTAGTTTAAATGCACCCAAGGAAAAAGGAAGAAAAAATGTTAGGTGTAATAGGCTGGGTAGGCAGTTTTGATGTTGCAGAAGCAGGCTTATCAGTAATTTTGTTTCTCAAAGATGTTCATCTAATTGTTATCATGAGTACCATGGCAGCTGTTTGGCTACAGATCAAATGAGGCATGTCTAACTTCCCCTCACCCTTTTCCCAAAATCACTTACTAACCTCCCCACAAGGATGTTGGGATCTACTCAATACTCCTAGATCACTCCATTTCTTGAAAAAGTTCAAGTGAAGTTGCAACTTTGCTTAGGCACAAAGCCACATTTCTTGTGTAAAATACTTTTCTCCCCTTAGCCTAAGTTATCACACTTTATTGCTTGGTGCCTCTTCATAAATCCATATTAACTGCTAACCATATTATATAAACCCCTATACTTTTCCCCCATTGCCCATACTATATTAATATATAAAACCCCATATTTTTAATATTATCCCGCCCCGATTAATATATAATCATAACACTATAGAGATGAGGATTTAATGATTCACCCGAATGCATTAAAAACCTCCCCGCGCTCATATATTTGAGGTTAATCAAAATCTGGTTAATTAAACATTAAGCGCCCCGACAGCCAATCAGCACGCCCCCGATGTGTTTAAACTCATTGTTTAATGATGGGTCCCCGCGCCATAGCCCTCTGCCAGCTCCATTCACCGCCAACCGTTGGATCTGGCCCTCCTCATCCAACGGCCCAGATCGATATCGCAACCCCTCCATCGTCTGTACGTTACTGCCCGGGGAGCCAGCGGTATTTTCGCCGTACCAAGGACGCGTGGTGCCCTCTCGCAATGCTCGATGCCCCTCCTCCGATACCACCTTAGCCGATAAAGCGGTGCGGGCCAATACCGCTTACCACCCCCGCTGACGTCATTGCCACATCATCCGTGACGTCATCGCCACGTCACCCCGCTACATGACAAAATACTTCGTCATGCTAACATCATCCGACCGAAAAGCGTCAAAAGCCCGCCAAAGTCAATTTTTTGTTAAAAAGACACGAAAATGTCATTTTCACTCATTTTCACTTGTTTTTCTCTGCACAACTATTGCATGCGGTTTACGTCCAAAGCAGCTGCTCGACCATATAGTTTGCCACCCAGCTAAATCAAGTCCACAGTCCTGTTCTCCAGCTCATCCCGCAACCTGCAAACTGCACATTTCATCTTCAAAGACAGGTATTTACCTTAATTCGGTTTTCGAACCCTGTGAATTTCAGTTTTCTCTGCAAAATTTTCCAAAGAAGCCAAATTCTAGTTGAATTCACCGTACTGCCTTCAAATAAGTGCACCAGAACTACTGCTCTTTTACCCATTTTTACCAAAAACCCTGCAAATTTCGTTTTTCTCTATAGATTTCACCCAGTGAGCTAAATTCAAATCGACTTTGGTCTGCAATTCCCGGAGAAAAGCCCCAGAACTGTTGTTTTGCCTACTTTTGCTACAAAAACCACAAAAACCAAAAATGGAGGCTCCCGTAGCCCTCAATGTTGCTCCTCTCAATGCTCCTCATACTGACCAGCATCATTTGCCCTTAGCTGACAGAGATTTTCAGATACAAGACCCAATTGGTATACAAAATCATTTGCAAACTTACTGCCTAATCAGAAACAGTCATTTGAACAATTCTGATATCTATGGAGTATGGGAATCCAATCTCCCCAGGTATTACCTGCCCTCAGTCAATATATTCCCAGATATTGTTCGCCACTACTGTGCAAATTATGACCCTGTCACTAAAGCAGTCCTCTCTCCATCACAAGATGTCCTTTTCCACATAACTGCTGATTCTATCAATGAAATGCTACAATTCCATCCAGTTCAGCCTCTTGCTCCTCTGTCCATGGGATTTTTACTGGAGCAAGGCTCTCAACTATCCACTGCAGAAATAGGCCGGATTGCTAAGATGTTCATGAAGCCAGATTGCCAGCCCCGAAGTCTTCCTCCTTATTTACATGTCTGGTTCAATGAAATTGGAAGAATTATTCTTGACATGATAGCAGTAATCTTCGGATTCAGGACCAGTGAATTTGTGGATGAAACGGTCCTAGTTCTTCTATCTACCTTCATTCCTGGACAGACCCTGCTATTGAGTATGACTATGCCTCTTTCACTGCTAACAAAATCCATGGTCAATTTATGAATTTGGAAAGAGAAGGAGTGTTTAAATACACAAGTTTCATATATCATCTGCTGTTGTACTATCATCTAGACATTTTTATATTTCCCATCAGGAAACTGGATTCCAAGGGAGAGAGGAGGTCTGTAATCTTTTGGACCTCTGTTTTCCACAGAATTGGTGAAACTCCTTACACCTATTGTGAGTTCATTGACCTGTTTATACATCCTTCTTCCTCTCTATTAATAGGAAATTCTCCTCCTAGGCTCTCTGGTGACATGAGGAAGATTTTACAGCTCTCCAAGAACTACAGGATAGGTGACTGGTACTTCTACCAGAATCACACTGAGATCAGGATATATGGCTGTGAGTTGTGCCCCTATAAACTGCCAAAATATGTGCCTATGAGACTGTTTGCTCTGGAATATTTTAGGCAACTAATAAATTCAGATCTAACTCACTTCTACAGTGCAAAGAAAAAGGCCCAGCTGAAAATAAGAAACCAGCTAGGCCCTTTTATCCTTAACAAAAAGGAAGCATGGGAAGATGCTGACAAGATATTGGGAGAACAACTCAAATTAAAGAAGAGCTTTTGGTGGGTACCCTATGACCCAAATGGCTTTATCAGTGAAAGAAAAGTAAAAAACAGGCTATCAGCCTATAAACATTGTAGAATCCCTGAAATAGAGCAATTTGCTAATCAAGATGAGTGGGTAGAGGGCACACTGATAGAAGAGCTTACTGAGCAAGAGAAAATGGAACAAGCTATGAAAAATCTAGAAAAGACTCTTGACCTGGACTCTTTTGGACAGGTATTTTTCAAGTTGTCTCAGCAAACCGGAGTCGGTACATCATCTGCTGGAACTTCACAGCAACCTGCCCAAGAAAGCACTACACCAGCTGCAGGGACATCAAAGGGCAAAGAAGTGCTAGATACAGAGCAGCACATAATGACAGATCAGCCAGCAACATCAAAGGAACAGGGCCAAGGGAAAATTCCTCCTGTCCAGACCAAAGCACCAGAGATACCAGCATTACAGACTCCTCTAAATGAGGAAAGGGGCAGGAAAAGAGACAGAGAAGAGCCCACACCTGTAAGTGGACCAGCAGAGCAACCAGGGGCAAAAAGGCAAAGAATAAATCCTCTACCTGAAGAGGAAATTATTGAGGAAACCATAGAAAGCCTAAGAGGCGAGAAGGCAACCAGCCCACAGATCTCCCCGGTAATAGAAACATCCACCAGCTCTCATAGGCAGGACCCAGAAAGGCAGCACAGTGTGGAAGTTTCATCCACAAGGCCGCAAAGCAAGCAAGGTTCTGATATCAAAAGAACATTCACGGACATCAAGGCCCAGAATGACCCATTGAGGCTGCAACTTTATAATCAATTTCTCAAAATGACCCCCGCCAACCAGCAAAGGTTAATGTCTGCATATGATATAAAAGAAGGAAAAATGATCTTGAGCCACTTTAAGCCTAAAGTGCAGTAGCCACAGTCAGCAGCTGACTACATTAGAACAAATCTGGAGGTCCTTGCCAAAGACATTCATCCTATGGACCAAATTGAGCTACATAAGCAAACTGGAGAGATGGTCTACTCTACATTGGCGGATAAGGCAATTTTGGCTCACAAATTGCAGAACTCTTTGAACAACACATCGGCCCAACTAGACTTGGAGAAGGCATCTTCTTTAGCCAAAGAAAACAGAATAAAGTCCTTGGAAGAGATTATCATCGAGCTGGGACATGATCCCAAGGATGCCAAATGAATAAAAGCACTGATTAAGAAGAAGGAAGAGGACATTGCTGCCCTCAGGAAACAATTGAAGCTGCCTACTACTATGCATCCACAAACTACAGAGGTCGTACAGCAAAAAGCAGAGGAAGACATGATGGACTTGCTGATGAGAATGAATGAAAGATTAAGTGAGACAGAGCAAGCCTTGGAGAAAGCACTACAAGATAAGCAGGGAGAGTCGACCTCCCAGCCACCTGAAATAGCTCCAACAGTCACAACTACCACTCCCACAGTTACAACAGCAGTGCCTCCCACTGGCCCAACATCAGCATTAGGTACTTCAGCAGCAACAACAATAGCAGGCAGCAACACTACTATGACCGCAGAGGAGTTAATAAAAGCCATGGAGGAATTAAAAATCCAAGTATCAGAATTGAAAGAAGCCAAAGAGAAATTGGCAAAGTTAGAAATAAGCTATGATAAATCCAAAATCACTGTGGCAGAAAAGACAAGAGAGGTGAAAGCATTAGAGAAGAGGGTAAAAGCATTGGAAAAGGACCTCTCTTTAGATAAGCCTATGGGAGAAATCAAAGGCATTTTGTGGGCTAACATCAGTCAATCCATTAGTAATGTGTGGAGATCTATTCAAACTATTTATGAGCAGATTGACTTGATAGCAGTAGCCCAAGTGGAAATTCAAAAGGCCAGAACTCTATTGGGACATAAGCCCGAACAGGCCAACAGGCTAATCCATTTCTTGAACACTAAGACCAATGAAGAACTAGCAGCACTGGACATCAGAGACAGGACAGGCACCATCCTAACAATCAAAAGAGTTCTGACCAAGAGAACCCTGATGCAGAATCTGGAAAGGAGGTGCCAGGATATGCAGGTGGAGATAGACTCTTTTATAGAAAGATTTGCAGTTTTGCATGAAAGGGGCTTGCCAAGTCTGTTGGGAAGCAATGAACGCCTATTGAGACAAGTCGAGTACACACATAAGTTGGAAAAACATGCTGCTAATCAAGTAAATGCATCATCAAGCACTCCAGCAGAGAAGGCACTTCCATCTGGCCAAACTCTCTACAACAACTTGGAAAATCTATTTTATATTGAGCATGAAGTGAAACATCTTGTTATAGTCCAGCCTAACTTCTTCAGGTACACAGACGCTGATGAGACTTTGAGAAAACTACAAAGACATAATTTACCAGAAGAGAAGTGGTGGCAAAGCATGTTGGAAATCCTATAGGCGTGTTACAACTTTTGTTTTATCCAGGATACAACAGATACCATATAGTGGAGAATAAGAACGATAAGGGTCATGTGGGGCAACAGTCTATCAAATCAAAATTAAATACGCCCGAGAAAGCTGAGGCAGTAGCGCGGAATATCAGTGGAAACAGCCACCAGCCGACTCACCGAGCTTACAGTCAACACATCTCACCAATTGAGCAGCCAACACAACAGCATTTACTTCTTCATTTATTTCTCACTGTTTTCAAGATCATTTACTTCTCCTGTAAAGTAGGTAGAATGAGTTATTACTAGATATTATCTCTTTGAGATATTTTGTAAACACTTTTGTACAAATACCTCCCCAAGCGAAGTATTCAGGGTTGGTGATACATTTCTTAGACTGCGCTATAACTCTGAAAACCTTCTGAATACAAAAGTTGTTGGAATCCATTATTGCTGGACTCTCTGGATGTGGAATTGATAGCAGAGGACCATGTTACAGAATTCTTGAATCATCTTATGGATCAATAAGTCTCTCTTACTTGTGTTTTCAGTTTCTATGTTTACTATATCATATATGTTTCATGATTTGAATAATAGAGAAAAAGAATAACTCAGAATTTATTTGTTTACACTCTGTGTTCAATCTCTGTTATTATTAATGTTTTCTTCAGAATTAGCATAAGCAGGAATTCTTAACTGCTTCTGTTTCCCCTGGTTCGTACATCTTGAATATTAGCTGAGGAATTCTTAACTGCTCCCTAGCAATAATCATCCACTTTCCCTCTGTCTGCATGATGAAGGATTCTTGATTGCCCTTCACCCACTGACTCCATCCCATCTGATTCCAACTTATAAATTGTTCCATGATTGATTACCTTGCTCTGTAGTACCACCCTCTGTCAAAGAAACCATATCCAGCAGTTCATCCTTATAGACTCCATTAGCCCAATGGACTGAACTTCTGAGATTTACACCCCTGTTCTATTGAATATCACCATCCAAAAATCAAACAAACCTTTGTACTTCATAACTAGCCTAATATAACTCAAAACAATGCTAAATCATAAAGAGAGAGCCCTCTCTGGATGCAGATAGGCTAGAATCTGTGTCTAAAATATTGGTCTGTGGTTACCTCAACCGTATTCCCTTTTCTAAAACTTTTGGGGAACAACCTGAGTGATAACACCACCTACCAATATCTGACCATCGATCATCATGCCATCTTGTCATCATGAACCATCTCTGTATCTTATCTCAACTCTGCTAAACAATGATATATATAATGAAGAAAAATAAATCGAGAGTGAGTCACAAGACCTTGCCACTCTCCACTTACAAAAGTCAGTCCACACAACCAGGGGTAGAACCCCAATCGGATTTGATCCTAGGTCAAGTTGTTGAACATCATGCATCCTAGACATAGAGAGTATAAAAGTACACAATGTGTCCATCTGTAGTGTTATGGTCCCTATCCTATTTTCCCAACTCATTGTCCAGATGAGAGGTACTTCCCAAGAGTCCCAGATTACATGAGTAGGTCATATGTTGGGGCATCCGCAGGAGAAGGTGAACCACTCATCCTGCTCATATGCCATAGGAGAAGGTGAACCACTCATCCTACTCATATGCCATATGATAAGGTGAACCATTCATCCTATGCATATATCATCAGCTATAGGGGAAGGTGAACCACTCACCTTATGGTCACACATAGCTCCAAGAAGTACCCCAGTCCCCCAAGACCTCCCAGAGCTCAATGTCTAACTCAAGCAGGACCCTCATGGGAGGGTCCTTCCATGACTCCAAGTCTCTCTTCGAAGGTTCATAATTTGACCTTCCCCATGGGCTTTTTGAGGATGTCAACAATCTACTCATCAGTCCTGATGTGTTAGGGGCTTATTTCTCCCCATTGTACCATATCCCGGAGAAAGTGGTACCTGATATCAATATGATTAGAACATTAGTGGAACACGATATTCTATGAAAGTTGAATCCCACTCTAGTTATCATAATAGATAATGGTGGTACCTTGAACATGCTCAAATAGCTCACAAAAGAGGTTCCTCAACCAAACAGCTTCACAACATGCCATACTAGCAAAAATATATTCGGCCTTGGCGGTGCTTAAAGCAACCAATTTTTGCTTCCTACTCATCCATGAAACTAAAGAAGATCCTAATGAGAAGCAACATCTCGACGTGCTCTTTCTATCCACCACACTTCCAGCCCAGTCAGCATCAAAATATCCATGTAGCCTCAAATTCCCGACAGTGTGTCTCAATCCATAATTAATAGTGTGACAAAGATATCACAAGAGATTCTTAGTAGCAACCCAATGTATGCGATGAGTCTCAACCATAAATTTACTCAAAGTATTTATAGCGAAGCATATGTCCATACGAGAGTGTACCAAGAACATTAGGGCCTCCATAAGTTGTCTATACTTAGAAGGGTTTGCCAATTCAGGCCCAACCCAACAACACTTCCACGTAGCTTCTTGAAGTTGAGTTCCACCGGAGTAGATACAAACTTGCATTCCACCATCCCACATCTCTCTAGCAACTTCACAATGTATTTTCCTGAGAAATGAAATTTTCGCCTATCTTTTTCCAGACCTCTAGACCTAGGAAGTAATGCATCAGTCCTAGGTCCTTCATCTAAAACTCAGAAGTCAACTCCTTTTTGCATTGATAAATGAGAGGGTTTGCACCTTTTAGAAAGATATCATCAACATAAAGGACCAAAATAAGAGGCATGTCCTTTTCAACCTTGAAGTATAGGTTTGGATCAACATAGCTTCTAGTAAAGTCCATCTTCATAAGATAGCTATCAATTCTTTTGTACCAAGCCCTAGGGGCTTGCTTCAACCCATAAAGGGTTTTCTTTAGCCGACATATATGTGTCCTTCTTTCTTGTACTTCAAACCCATGAGGTTGTTTCTGGTAGACTTCCTCCTTAAGCGAGCCATGCAAGAAAACATGTTTGATGTCCATTTAATGTAGGCTCCATCCTTGATTGGCAATGAGAGAAATTATAGATTAGATAGTGGTGTATTGAGCCAATGGTGCAAATATTCTCCACTCCTTCCTATTGGGAGAAGCCACGAGCTACGAACTTGGCCTTATACTTTTCAGTACTTCCATCAAATCCATGTTTAATTTTAGTAAATCCATTTAGAGGTGACCATAGACTTGTCCTTACGTCTAGGCACCACATACTAGACATCATTTTTCATGATTGATTCATATTCCTCTTTCATCGCATCTTTCCATATTAGGTGATTCACAACTTCTTTGAACGTGCCAGGTTCAACTTTAACAATAGTACTCATGGCATCCAAGTATCTTGATACCTGTTCGACTTCTTACTTTCATGAAATGTCCCTCTTAGAGTAATATCTCTTTCAACATCTTTGAGAGTATCTTTGAGCCATAGTGGTTGTTTCCTTGAGGTAGAGGGATCGCCAGAAGGTGGATCAATAAGATCCATTGGGCCTTCAACATCGGGCACATGCTCATCTGTTGAAGGTTCATCTTGTTTTTCTGCAACAGCATCATCACCCTTCCTTGAGATGGGGAAATCTCAGCTTTCCCAAGGGTAGTGTCTTCACCAAAGGTGACATCACAACTTACTTCCACTTCTCTTTGACCAGGTAAATAGATTCTATATGCTTTTGAATTTTCACTATAGTCAACGAATATACCTTTCTTCCAAGAAGCCTCCGACTTATTCCTTTTCTCTTTAGACACATGAAAGTATACCGGACAACCAAATATTCTAAAATGAGAAACATCAAATTTCTTACTAGTGAAAACTTCCTTGAGTGTCTTGAAATCCAAATCTTGATGCATGATCCTATTTTGAAAATATATGGGAGTGTTGGTAGCTTCTCTGTTAATTTTAGATAACAATTAATTTACTTCAATGTTCCTTATCAACCCAATGACAATTTCCAATTATTTCCAGTAGCAATCACATTAACTTAAACACATTGATAGTAAATGCAGATAGAACATAAAAACATGTGCAAAATACAATCCAAGACAAGAGGACACAAGATGTGGCGGATACCAGGGGAAAACCCCAATGTGGGGAAAAACTTTGATCAAATCTTCTTATTATTCTTCAATAGTTAAACAGAGAGAGAGAGTACACATATCAAATTAACTTGCAAAAAACAGTCCTGTCAAAATCAGTAGTCAATTGCATCCCTAACCAGAAAGTCAACACTAGTCAAGGCAGCCCCAAAAAGTCCTCTAAGCAACTCGATCAATAACAGATTAACTCAAACTTCCAAGAGAGTCAAAGTTAGCCCAAAACAGTTTGGTCAACCCAGTCAAAGGAGAGAGAAAACACAGTTGTAACTTCTGCAGTCAAATCTGAAGTCAACCCAAGTCAAACTATCCCAAACTCCTCGAAAATAGTGCCAATAAATGTGGCCTTCATAAATCGAATTTATGCCCACAAAAATGAAGTCAACGTTGGTCAAAAGTTCGCTGGTCAACACTATTATGTTTTCCTGAAATTTTCGGCCAACAAACAAGTCTAGAAATTCATCCTCTTTTCACACATGTGAAGTAGAGAAGGCTGCCTCCAAGATGTACAAACCAATCAAGAGAGGAGAGAGAGATATGTGATGAGATGAGTGATGTCCAAATGAAGAGAGAGGTCACTCCTATTTATACACTTTGTTGAGGGTGAAGAGACACATATGTTGGGCTTATGAGCCTACATTTGATTGAGGTCGACCTTGACAATTTATGCATGAGAGAGAATAAATTCAAAATTCCATTTTTGCTTGTCAGAATGAGATGATCTTTATATAAAAAATGGACCTCTAGAAAAGAGGAATCCAATGTAATAATCATCTCCATCATATGAGATATCCTAATGTGGAATTTGGCCCTAGTTTCCAATTTTATCACTCCCTCTCAACTAGGGAGAATTCCACGTACCAATCCATCTGTCATCATGCCATCCTCTCATCCTGTACCATCATGTACCATCCTGTTATCACTTCCCTTCTCTGCTCTGCTCTGCTGGACCATGAAGAAATAATGAAGAACAAGTGATCGAGAGTGAGTCATAAGATCATTCCACTCTCCACTGACAAAAGTCAGTCCTTGATCCCAGATCAAGTTGTTGAACACCATGCATCCTAGTCATAGGGAGTACTGCAGTACAAGATGCGTCCATCGGTAGAGATATGGTCCTTAACCATCTTATCCCAACTCATTGGCTAGATGAGAGGTAATTCCCATTAGTCCCAGACTCTATGGGTAGGATGTGAGTTGGGGCATCACCAGGAGAAGGTGAACCACTCATCCTTCTCATATGCCATAGGAGAAGGTAAACCACTCATCCTATGCATATGTCAATCATAGGGGAAGGTGAACCACTCACCCTACACACATATCAACCATAATGGGGTATCACAGGGGAAGGTCAACCACTCACCCTATATTTAGCGCACCACTAGGGGAAGGTGAACCACTCACCTTATGGTCTCTCATAGCTCCAAGAAGTACCCCAAGCCCCCAGGAGCTCCCAGAGCTCAATGTCCAACTCATACAGGACCCTCATAGGAGGGTTGTTCCACGAATCCAAGTATATAAGAATTTGACCTTCCCCAAAGGCTTTGTGAGAATGTTTGCGACCTGTTTGTCCATACTGATGTGTTGGAGCCTTATTGCTCCCCATTGTACCATATCTCGAATAAAGTGGTACCTGATATCAATGTGCTTGGAGCAGTCGTGGAACACGAGATTCTCTAATAGGTGAATCCCACTCTGGTTGTCATAGAAGATCATGGCGGTATCTAGCACGTGCTCAAATACCTTATTGAAGAGATTCCTCAACCAAACAACTTCACAACAAGCCATACTCATAGCAATGTATTTGGTCTCGGCGGTGCTTAGTGTAACCTATTTCCGCTTCCTTCTCATCCGAGATATTAAAGCAAACCCCAAAGAAAAGCAACACCTAGACGTGCTCTTACGATCCACCACACTACCAGCCCAGCCAACATCTAAATATCCATGCAACCTCAACTTTCCGACAATGTATCTCAGTCCATTGTGGATTGTGCCCTGAAGATATCTCAAGAGATTCTTAGCAGCAATCCAATGAATGTGATGAGGCTTGACCATAAATTGACTCAACGTGTTCATAGTGAATCATATGTCAGGATAGGAGTTGACCAAGAACATTAGGCCCCCTACAAGTTGGTGATAATCAAAAGGGTTCGCTAATCTAGGCCCAACAGTACTTCCACATAGCTTCTTAAAGTTGAGATCCATCAGAGTAGTCACAGACTTGGAATCCACCATCCCACATCTCTCAAGTAGCTTCACAATGTATTTTCCTTGAGAAAGGAAAATCTAACATGGATTTTTCCAGACTTCCAGCCCTAGGAAGTAGCACATCAATCCCATCATCTCGAACTCGGAAGCCAACTCCCTCTTGCATTGATGAATGAGAGGGTCATCACCTGACAGAAAGAGATCATCTAGATAAACGACCAGAATGAGGGGCATGTCCTTTTCAACCTTGAAGTATAGGTTCGGGTCAACATCAATCCTTGTAAATACCAACTTCATAAGATAGTTATCAATCCTATCATAACAAGCCTTAGGAGCTTGCTTCAACCCATAGAGGGCTTTCTTAAATCTACATACATGTGTCTTACGATCTTGAACTTCGAACCCCTTGGGTTGTTCCACATAGACTTCCTATTTAAGCGAGCCATGCAAGAAGGTAGTTTTGACATCCATCTGGTGTAGGCTCCATCCTTGTGAAGTGACAAGGGCTATGATCAAATGGATGGTGGTATATCAGGAAACCAGTGCAAATTTCTCATCATAGTCTACTCCTTCCTTTTGAGAGGAGCCTCGAGTAACAAATCTTGCCTTGAACTTTTCACCACTCCCATCAACTCCATGTTTGATCTTGTAGAGCCATTTTGAAGTGATCACTGACTTGTGGCTGGGTCCAGGAACCACATCCCAAACATCATTCTTCATGATCGACTCATACTCCTCGTTCATCACATCCTTCCAAACTTGGTGTTTCATGACTCAAATTGTACAATGGTACTCATGGCAGCTAAGTACCCTTAGTACTTATTCGACTTCTTGCTTTCACGAAATATCCCCCTTGGTGCAATATGTTTCTTAGCATCTTCAAGAGTATCTTTGAGCCACAAAGGTTTTTTTCTTGAAGTAGTGGGTTCGCTACGAGGTGGATCAACGAGATCCATCAAACCTTCAACACGGGCATCAGTTTATCCTAATTTTCTGCATCAGCATCATCATTTTCCTTCCTAGGGATAGGAGGATCTCATACCTTCCTAAGAGTAGAATCTTCATTGAAAGTGACATCATGACCTAATTCCACTTCCCTTTGACTAGGTACATATATTTTGTATGCCTTTGAAGTTTCACTGTAGCCCACAAACGTTCCTTTCTTCCCAGATGCATCTAGTTTGTTTATTTTCTCTTTTAGCACATGAAAATATACGGGACAACGAAAAATTCTAAAATGAGAAACATTAGGTTTCTTACTGGTGAAAACTTGTTCGGGTGTCTTGAAGTCTAAACCTTGATGTGGGCATCTATTTTGAACATACACAATAGTGTTGTCAACTTCTCCCCATAATAACTTTAGTAGACCTTAGTCATGAAGCATGACAGGGGTGGCTTCTATGATAATACGATTCTTCCTTTCAAAAACACCATTTTGTTCAAGAGTACATGCAGTAGTGGTCTCCCTCTTAATGCCAACTTCTCTACAATAGTCTTTGAATTCATTTGACTCATATTCTGTCCCATTATCGGTCCTTAATATTTTTATTTTCTTCCCTGTTTAATTCTCGACCAAGGCTTTGAAAGAGCAGAACCATTTAAACACTTCGTCCTTCTTCTTTAAGAAATAGATTTTTTTTTGTGAGAGAAGTCATCCACAAAAATAGCATAGTACAAATATCCACCCAAAGATGTCAAGGGAAACATACCTGTTAGATCAGAATGGACCAATTGAAGAATATCGGTGGTTTGAGTTTCACTTGAGGGGAATGGTACCCTATGTTTTCCATCTTCACAACCCTGACAAACACCTTAATGATCTAAGTTGAATTTAGGCATACCTGTAACCATCTTCCTTACATTAGTTAAGGCTTTGAAATGAAGGTGAGAAAATCTCTGGTGCCAGAATTCAGATTGAAGAGAAGTATCTCAAGTCATTGCTCCCAATGAACTTCTTCCAATCTGATAGAGACCTTCAACCCTGAATCCAAGAATGAATGCATCTCTTGGGTTTCTTTGCCAAACACGAACTATCCCATCAATGAATGTCACCTTAAAACATTTATCTTCCATCGCAGAAATAGAGACTAAGTTCTTTTTTAGATCAGGTACATATAACACTTCTTGTAAATGAAGAGTTTGACCTTGATTTAAGTGGAGAGTAACAATCCCAAATCCTTTCATGGGATAAGTTGCATTATCCCCAAGTATAATCTCCATTTTCTTCTTCGTTTCAATCAAGTTAGAGAGAGCTTATTTGTACCCAGTTAAGTGCCTTGACGCACCACTATCAATCAACCAATTATCCAATGTATCCAAAGGAGAGGCAACGGTGAGGGAAAAAATAAGATAAAATTATTTTTTCTTTACAACATTAACTTCTTCATACTTGGAGTTTCTCGACTTCTTGGGAGGATAACCATTTCCATTTCGAGCAACGGGAGCATTCCTCTTTCCTTTGTTCTTGAACTTGTTGTTCCTTTGATTTCCATTAGCTTTTAAGTTGTTGTTATTGTTGTCATCATCTCTTGGAGTATCCTTCTTGTGAGGACACTCTCTAGTGAAGTGACCAAACCTTTTACAATTAAAGCATCTTCCTTTCCTTCCTTCTTTGAATCTTGGCTTGAACCCTTGACCTTGTATTCTTGGACCAACATTCTTCCTCTTAGTATGAGCGGAGAAGGCAGTAGGATTGTTTCCATTGGAGGGCTTGTCTCTTTCCATCATCCTTATTTCTTCTTGAGTGCATATAGCCAATAATTCATCATATCTTGAAATCTTGTCATTGTTGAGGATGGTGGTGTTGAACACATCCCATTCTCTTGTAAGGCCTCCAAGTGCAATAAGAGTGATCTCCCTGTCACCAATGACTTCTCCAATAGATAAGATATCATTCTCGATCTCAGTAATCCTCATGAAATAGGATTGGATGGATTCTCCTCTATCCATCTTAACGTCTTTCAACTCGTTTTTGAGAAAGAGAACTTGATTTTAATTATTTACTTTGAACATCCCAACCAACTTGTCATACATCTCCTTAGATTTTTCCAAATAAAAAATATAGGCAACCAAAGGCTTGTGAATAGAATCAACAATAATTTTCTTAGCTTTAACCTCACCTTTCTTGTACTTTGTTTTTGAAACTACCAATGCATTTGAAGGAGGCTCCACTAATCTTCCTTTGGCATACTCCATGGCATCATTTTCTTCCAATGTCAGATCTAGAGACATATTCCATGCATGATAGTTAGATTTGTCCTTAAGCTTGTCCTCAAGTTTGAACTAAGATGTAGTCGTCATTGGGACTAGTTCCAAGTTCTTTTCCAACAACTTCCCTTAGTGATTGCTTTTCCTCACTCTTGCTTGGGCGTTGTCTTCACTTGGGCTTCGATACCATGTTAATTTTAGGTAACAATGGTATGTTCTATGCTTAGCACAATTTACTTCAATGTTCCTTATCAGCCCAATGACAATTTCCAATTATTTCTAGTAGCAATCACATTAACTTAAACACATTGACAGTAAATGCAGATAGAACATAAAAACATGTGCAAAATACAAGCCAAGACAAGAGGACACAAGATGTGGCGGATGCCAGGGAAAAACCCCAATGTGGGGAAACCCTTTGGATCAAATCTTCTTATTATTCTTTAGTAGTTTAGCAGAGAAAGAGAGAGAGAATACAAATATCAAATTAACTTTCCCAAAATAGTCCTGTCAAAATCAACAGTCAACAGTAGTCAACTGTAGTCCTAACCAGAAAGTCAACGTTGATCAAGGCAGCCCCAAAAAGTCCTCCAAGAAGCTCGGTCAATAACAGATCAATTCGACCTTCCAAGAGAGTCAAAGTCAGCCCAAAACATTTCAATCAACCTAGTCAAAGGAGAGAGAAAACACAATTGTAATTTATGCAGTCAACCCTAGTCAAATTGTCCCAAACTCCTCAAAAATAGTGCCAATAAATGCGGCCTTCATAAATAAAAATTTGCCCATAAAAACGGAGTCAATGTTGGTTAAAAGTGCCTTAGTCAACATTGTTCTGTTTTCCTGAAATTTTCGGCCAACAAACAAGTCCAGAAATTTCTCCTCCTTTCATACGTGCGAAGCAGAGAAGGTTGCCTCCAAGTTGTATGAACCAATCAAGAGATGAGAGAGAGAGATATGTGATGATATGAGTGATGTCCAAATGAGGAGAGAGGTCACTCTTATTTATACATTTTGTTTAGGGTGAGGAGACACATCTGTTGGGCTTATGAGCCTACACTTGACTAAGGTCGACCTTGACAATTTGTGCATGAGAGAGAATAAATTCAAAATTCCATTTATGCTTGTCATAATGAGATGATATTTATATCAAAATTGGACCTCTCGAAAAGAGGAATCCAATGCAATAATCATCTCCATCATATGAGTTTTCCTAAGGTGGAAGGTCCTAGTTGCCAATTTTAAAACTCTCTCCATAAGAATTTCGATAGACCTTGATCATAGATCATGGCATGCGTGGCTTCCATAATCGTTCGATTTTTCCTTTCAGCAAAACCATTTTTCTCAGGAGTGTATGGAACAATTGTCTCCCTCTTAATGCCAACCTCTCCACAAAAGTCATTGAATTCATTTGATTCATATTTGGTTCCATTGTCAGTCTTTAACGTCTTGATCTTCTTCCCTATTTGATTTTCCACCAATGCCTTGAAGAACAGAGCCATTTGAACACTTCATCCTTCCTCTTCAAGAAATAGATCCATGTTTTAAGTGAGAAGTCATCCACAAATATTGCATATTATATGTATCCTCCCAATGAGTTACGGGCAGGGCACCAGATAGGTTAGAATGGACCAATTGAAGAATATCGGTTGTCTTGCTTTCACTAGAATTATGTTTCCTTTGAACCAATTGAATAATGATCCCTTTGTATGTTTCCTAGTTGCACAACTATGACAAACTCCTTCATGGTTTATATTAAAGTCAGGCACCCCTATGACCATCTTCCTTACCTTAGGTAAGGATTTGTAATGTAGGTGAGCAAATATCTGGTGCCATAATTCACGTTGAAGAGAAGTATCACTCACCAAAGCTCCCAAATGACTTCCACTAACTTGATAGAGACCATAAACCCTAAATCCAAGAGTAAATGCATTTTTAGGGTTTCTATGCCAAATGTGTACCTTTCCATCAATGGATTCTACCTTGAAGCCTTTATCTTCCATCGCAAAAATAGATACTAGGTTCTTCTTCAAGTTGAGCACATACAACGCATCTTGTAGATGAAAGGTTTGACCTTGATTCAAGTGAAGAGTGACAGTTCCTATCATTTTCATGGGGTAGGTGGCATTATCTCCAAGTATGATCTCTAAATTAGTCTTCTTCTCAACCAAATTTGAGATTACCTCTTTGTATCTAGTGAAGTGCCTTGAGTCTCCAATATCAATCAACAAATGATCCAAAGTATCTAGAGAAAATATAGTAGATAGAGCAGAAATAAGATAGAATTCATCTTGTTTTTATACATCATTACTTTCATCATACCTAACATTTCTTGTCCTTTTGGGAGGTCGACCATTTCCATTTTGAGTAGCTGGAGCATTCATCTTTCCTTTGTTGTTGAAACTATTGTTCCTTTGATTTCCATTGCCTTTGAAATTGTTGTTATCGTTGTCAACATCCCTTGGAGGATTGTTCTTGTGAGGATACTCTCTAGCATAGTGTTCGAACTTGTTACAATTGTAGCATCTTCCTTTTCTTCCTCCTTTGAATCCCTTCTTAGATCCTTGACCTTGTCTCCATGGACGAACATCATTCTTCCTTTTTGCATGAGCAGAGAAGGCAGTAGGTTCATTTCCATTGGAGGACTCATCTCTCTCCATCATCCTTGTTTCCTCTTGAGTGCATCTATCCAATAACTCATCAAAACTAGATACCTTGTCATTATTGAGAATGGTGGTGGTAAATACATCCTATGGTCTTGAAAGACCTCCAAGTGTAGGGAGAGTGAGCTCCCTGTCAGCAATAACTTCTCCAACAGATAGTAGGTCGTTCTTGATTTGAGGTATTCTCGAAGTAGGATTGGATAGACTCTCCTTTATCCATCTTGATATCCTTCAACTTGTTCTTGAGAAAGAGGATTTGACTTGGATTGTTCACTTTGAACATCCCAACCAGCTTATCATACATTTCCTTGGAAGTTCCAAAATCATAAATATAGGCAACCAAATGCTTTTGAATAAAGTCAATCAAAATTTTATTTGCTTTGACCTCACTTTTTCTATACTTTTTCTTAGTAACAACAGGTGCATTTGAAGGAGACTCCACCACTTTTCCCTGCACATAGTCCAATACTTCATGCTCCTCCAAAGTCAGGTCCAAAGTCATCTTCCATGCATGATAGTCAGATTTGTCATTGAGCTTGTCCTTAGTCTTGAAGTAGGATGTAGAAGCCATTGAGACTTGTCCAATAATATTTGTCCAACATATTTCTTAGTGATTGCTTTTCTCTCTTGCTTGGGATTTGTCTTCACCTGGGCTCTGAAACCATGTTAATTTTAGATAACAATGGTATGTTCTATGCTTGCAACAGTTACTTCAATGTCCTTTAAACAACCCAATTACAATTTCCACTTAATTTTCAATAACAATCACATTAACCATTAATCACATTGACAGTAATTGTAGATAGAACGTAAATAATAAATGTAGAAGACAAGCTAAGACAAGAGAACACCAGAATTTGGTGAATGCCAGGGAAAAACCCTAAGATGGAGAAAACCCTTGATCAATTCTTCTTATTATAAATATCAAATGTTCAACAGAGAGAGAGAGTACAATAATACAAAGTCAAAGTCAAAATTGACTTGCTAAATCTTTGTCCAAAACAACCCTGTCAAATTTGTAATTCTGCTTTCAGCCAACAACAATCAAATCAACCCTAACTAGGAATTCAATGATGTTCAACGCAACAACAAATAGTCCACTTGGAGCTCGGTCAAAGCTAGTCAAATTCAACCTTATTTGCTGATCAAACTCAGCCCAAAATAGTGAAAAAATCTATAGTCAAAGTTGGTCAACATGAAGTCCACAGTGCAGTCAAACAGGCCTGCGTCAACGCGAGTCAAACAACCCATAAAATATTGATTTCTGTGCAAGTCAATGTAGTCTGGTCAAACAAAAATATTCCTCCAAAAATCATAGTCAAAACTAGTCAAAGACACCTCAGTCAACGTTGGTCAAACTTCAGCTAAAAACAAAAAAAGTCAACACAATTAAAAGAGCCTCTTGAAATCCGCACATGTGAGAAAAAGTGAGCTTCCTACAACTTTGTACGACCCAATCAAATGAGGAGAGAGAAATGATGGGTTGTGATGATTCCAAATGAGGTTGGAGGTCTCTCTTATTAATATGAATCGGTGTGGGTGAAAAGACATGTTTTGTTGGGCTTCATGAGCCTACATGATGGTGTGGCCAACCTTGATAATTTGCACATGTGTGGGATTCACTTCAAAAACAGATTTCTCCTTGTCCAAATTTAGTGATTTTTAGGTCGATTTTGGTCCTCTCGAAAATAGGAATTCAATGCAATAATTATCTCCATAAAATGAGTTATCCAAAGTGGAATTTGGCCCTAGTTGTCAATTTTAACAGAGGCACCATGTAATGTGATGTTATGTTGACGCAATCAACATTAAAAATTTAAAATTAAAATAAAATAATTATATATAATTAAAAATTAAAAATTAATTACGTACTTGATCCTTCTCGATGCTCGGTAGATTTAGATAAATAAATATTTAACAAAAAAAAAATCCCACAGGAAAAAAACCATAATTTCTATTGATGAAAATAAAATTACATTTTGTGGACACACATATTGTGTATGCATATAAGATCAACCAGTACATGATAGGGACAAAAAGTGAGCTGAAATTATACACTGAGGTCCATGAAAAGAAAGGAGCCTAAGAAAAATAACAAGAAAAAGCTATAAAAATTATGAAGAAAAATTGGTTGACTAGTTGTAAATCTTTTCTCTTTTGCCTTTCTGCCTATGCACTTTTTTCCAGCCATCTGGATTTGGATTGACTAAGACCAAAGCCAATTCTTGTCCCACATGAGGGACTTATTTGCTTGAATCAGATCTCTTTGTAACATGAGCTCTTTTTGAGCCCTGGATCCATCCAATGTCAAAGAGTCCATGGGTTCATTTTCTTCCTGTTGTACATTGTTAGAGACCAACTGAACCTCAACGTCCCCATCTTAAACAACTCCCTGCAGATATATGTCATTCATTTCTTCTTGATTAAGGTGACTTTATTTATTGTCAACTTCCTTGTCCTTAGATGGATATTGTTCTGTGGATTGCTTATTCTTCTTCTTGGGGTTCTTTCTTGCCTGGGGGCATGCATGTTGTAAATGACCTATTTGAAAACATATGCGACATCTAAATGTCGTGTTTTCATAGTTAAGGAATTGATACCATTGAAAATTTTGGTGTTTCATATTTAGATGGTCTGAAAGTCCTTTGCTGAGATCAATCTCAACACATATCTTGACATAAGTGTAAATGCCATTTTTTGTTCTTTCCAAATCCACTTTTAAAAATTTACCCAGTGTGTTGCCTATATCTTCAAGGACTTTGTGATGCCAGAATGGTAGAGGAAGGTTTGGGAGCCTCACCCAAACCGACATGGTAGAAATCACTGTAGTGTTGGCATCAAATTTAGGGAACCAAGGCGCGATAAAAAGCCCAACCCTACCTTAAAACCAAGGTCCTATGTTTAGAGCATAATCCAACTCCTTCTATGTTTCAAACTATACTATAAAAAAACCTTTTGAGCATAAGAAAATTTCAAAATTTGGGGTCAAAGTGGAGACAATCCAATGAATGAGAGCTTCCGATTTAGACCAAAAAATGTTAAATCTATAGATTACTGCTTCTGAATGTAAAACATAAAATGATGAAGAAACCTCCAAGTTTTTTATCTCCATAGATGGAGCTTGCTCCATTTTGTCCACTATATAAGGCCTTGGAATGTTTTGGTTTAGATTTGCAGGAGCAATAGTTTTCACTTGAACTACAACCTTGAAGGATACTGGAGCTCACTTTCCATAAGCACCCCCACATAATATGGAATTCAAAATAATAGTTGAATTCCTTGTTATGTTGTAGTATTTGACATGAAATGTGTCTTGTAGAACCTTTTTACCATATTACAGGTATTGTAAAGCATAATGAATACCAACATTGTCCTCAATGATCTGCATAAATGAGGAAACAATGTCTGAGCCTCTTATCTAGAGGGTTAGTGTCTTCCCTTTGATAATTTTAATAAAAGATTGAAGAAAATTCCCCCCATAGCCAGCTCTGTCTAGGTATCTAGATTCTCGGTTTGAGGTAAGAGAAGATGGACCTGAAGTCTCGAGTGCACTCCAACACCCCTGTGAGGCCGATCCACCCCAATCTTCACTATCCATGAAATAGACTAGGCTGAAAAGGGGATCATTTCCCGAGGTGGGTTGCGAGAAACCTCTTTGCGGGATACCTTCCAAGGGAGCACAAGAGGCAAAGGCACCATCATCTCACAAGTGTTCCTGGACAAGCATATAGGTGTGGGGAAGAAAAAGGGGTATGGGGTCATAGAACCCATAGATGAAGATACCCATTCTATTGAACACAAAATCCATATACATCTATTGAGATCCAAGGAGATGTACAAATAGGTTAAGCAAAAAGGAACAAAAATCAACGTAGGAGGGCAATGCTAGTGTAAAATCCATCTGTGTGCGCCATTTGTAGTCAAAGGATCCGTGTGACCCGAGAGAGAAACATCCCCATAATAATGCAATGACAATATAAGCTAGACTCTATGTGCAGAATAATCTTGTTTCCTTTCTCCATGGCAAGGCACAAGCATTTGGTATGAAATGAAGCCATGGACCTCAGTGGCGATGATGGCATGGCAAGAAGTGAAGACCACTATAACCCTAATCTCCATCGTGATTCCTCTGAGCAAATTCTCTTTAAATATTTAACCAAAATATATAAGCTTTAGTGAAATTATTAAAAATCATGCTTAAACTCCATGTAAATTTTATTTGGGATAAAAGGATCCTTTCATTAATCAAAGCAAGTTATATATAGCTTGAATTTCCAAAAGTGGACTAAAATCTAGGAGATACTTGAAACTAACAAGCTTCCTACCAAGAACAAACAATAAAAAAACTACTATGATAATCATAACAACATAGAAAACTCCTTGAGGATTTAAGATTTCAAGGGGGAAATGTCTCTGACATTTGCATGACTTTCCCTAAGTTGAATAATTGTTCATCGTCTTCTTGGATTCGTTCCTTATTTCTCTTACGTTCTCATTTTTTTGCCTTCTTTGTCTTTCTTGGAGACCACCTTGAAATCCATCATTGGAACTCAAAGACTGGGTTGTCAAGAATTCGAGCCCAATTGTTTGCTTTAATGATTGGCCTTATACAAAATCCTAGCCTTGTGAGCTAGCATGTTCATCACATCTTTTCCATGCCATGCTTCCACTAGGGAAATTGGTCGTGGGTCATCCAGATCCATATCTTCTAGTAGAGACTTTTATTTCAGCTTCTTCCGAAGGGGAGCTAATCATCTCCCGCAGTAATGGATTTTGTTAATGCTCTTTAAGAGACTTTTGCATGGCCGAGTTGTAGGGTTTTGAGATTTACCTTTTGTCGATTTCATATTTGATTAAATGTTGACTTGCTCCGGTGACTCCTTTAGAGAGGAGAGAGACTCAAACCTATTTTTAGATCTAGGGATTTGGTTAATATTTGAGGTACCCTAGGGACTCAAATTTCTGCTTCTTTTGGGGATTTTTCCCATCTCAATTAGCTCTTTCTGAGAAGGGTTTTCTTCAAATGTTTCCTTGGTATTCATCGGATAATTCCTAATAAGATGCTTGTATTGATGACAATGTCTACATCTAAAGGGGACTTGTTCATAATCTAGAGACTACTTCCAAACACTATCCTGATAGTAAATATATATGGAGGTTGGAAAAGGATGGGAAATATTGATATGAACATAGATCTATGGATATGAAATGTACCTCCCTCTCTTGGTAGCCTCCAATACTTTGACAAAGTTGCTGATAACATTATTGATGCCTTCAAGGGTTTCCTCCTCCCAATATTCTTTGAGGAGAGAAAAGAGATGAACCCACACCATGGCTGCAAGGAAATCCTCCTTCTCTGGATTATATCACTCCTTCCAAAATTACATGAAGAGCCCTACATTGTTGAAAAAATACGACCCTCCTTAAAAAATCCTCAATTTGTCTTCTAAGTTGGAGAAAATGACTGTAAAAAAACCCTTGGCCCCTAACTCCAATTCTATTTGACCCCGGGGGTTCCGTTTTTTTCAGATACACCTAATCAAAGCTTTTTTAGAGGGCCATAACCCAATAAATTTGTAGATTAGAGCATGATCCTGCATATATTGAATATATTCTCCAATCTTACTAGTTTAACCTCGTATTTTGGATCTTGCACTACTTTTTGTAGGAAATGCCTTGTATTTCTAGCTTGCCACAATGCACCCAGTGGAGGGTTTGCTGCAAACCCATAAATCCCACTTCATCCAGCTACTCTATGAAAAGGATGTAGAAGATGAGGATATCAACAAAGAATACCAGTAGATTTAAACTCATTATGAACTCTTGAAACAATCTGGCTAAAGGAGGGGGTAGAGCTCCCTCTTGTGGAGCCAAGCATAGACAACTATGTTGAAGAAACCCTACGATTTGTAGAGCATAACCAAAAAGCTATCTAAACTCCATGTAAATTTAATCATTGCGCTAAGAGGCCTTCTCCAGCTCAATATGGAAGATATGTTGCAATGTCCTGTCTTGTCCTGCCCTATTATGTAAACATTTTGACTCGGTCAAATTACATTAAAATAAATAAATAAATAAATTTAATAATTAAAATAAAATTGAGGTAAAATAGTTAATTTATTGTTGGTGTTTTTTGGGCTAACCCATGGTTTTGCCATGGTGAAAACCTCTTTTAAGTGAAAAGAAATTTTATTTCTCTCGACACTTGGTAGAACGAGAATTAAAATAGATCTAAACTAGCCGTATTACTTCTAGAATTTTGATTAATACCCATCTGCTACTTATCACTTCAAATTTTTTATTACAAAATCATAAATTATTTAAATAAATAATATGGTGGTGAATTTGGTAGCTATATTATCACATATTTAAATGGATTCTATTAATTAATGGTTAAAATTTATTTTCTTTTAAATGTTTAAAATTGCAAATTTTTAAGAGTTTTATTACAAAATCATAAATTATTTAAATAAATAATATGGTGGTGAATTTGGTAGCTATATTATCACATATTTAAATGGATTCTATTAATTAATGGTTAAAATTTATTTTCTTTTAAATTTTTAAAATTGCAAATTTTTAAGAGTTTTAAAATAAAATTTAAATTTAAAAAATAATAATTTATAAGTAAAATTCTATTTAATTAACCTACACTTTTATTTATTTGTTTAATAAATTTAAAACAAAATTTTATTTTATGGGTAAGTTAAATGACTCCTAAATTATTATACACTCTTTAACAAGGAAAACTTTAAGGATGGAAGTTTATCTTAAAGTTTAGAAACTTTGGCAAATGTTACAAGTCCCCAATATGTAAATTGTAAAATTTTGAATAATATTTTTGTAATTTTTTTAGGTTTCTAATTTTTTTATATTATTATATATAAATTTTTGGTATTTTTAGGGTAAAATAATTGTATATTATAAAATTTGGGCCAATCAATTTTTGAAAAAATGAAAATGGACAAATCTTTTTTTATTAAAAAAACATGGAAAACTAACCCACTTGCCAATATTAACCCCTAAAATTTTCCTAACCCTTTAATATTCCTATAATAACAAAAATAATAAACTTAATCCACAATATTATCATGTCTTAATATCATAAATAGTTAATTAAGTACTTTAAAATATGAGATAAAACCACATTCCAAAATTATAAAGTTCCCACACGTTCATTGAAAATAAGTAAAGATGAGATGTTATCCAAATCACTGTCCCACTTAGTAATAATCGAAAGTCCAAAATTGAACAATAAAAAATCCAATCCAAGAATCCACCTCTACACGGTATTCGTACAAACCACAGACTCATGGATTGAGGCATGGGATAACAAGTCACATGAGATACATACCAGACTGCCACTTTACTCACCATCATCTCTGGGCCCACTCTCAACTGACAAAGCGCGTCCAAAAGCGCGTAGCGTAGAGAAAGATTTGAAAAAAAAAGAATATTCATTTTTCCATGGCATGATTTATTCAAAGGACCAGACGACACACCCCATTACAACGGAAAAACCATACAATTTGTTTGCCCCCTCGGAGTTTTACACCCACCACCTATATATATGATACATTGCATTCCTGGAGCTTAGATGAAGGAAGGTACAGATCGATCGATCAAGTCGTGCCTTGTTCTGTTTTGAGAAGGAATAAGGTCGGCAGGAGAACGTAAGATCGATCTTGACCTGCGGCAACCCAGTCAGAGTACCCTCTTAGTTTCTCTGGTGGTTTATCTGTTTGCATTACGTGAAAATGATGGACAAGCTTACAGAGGAACAGATCTCTGAGTTCAAGGAGGCTTTCAGCTTGTTTGACAAGGATGGAGACGGTTAGTATCCACAAATCCACTTCAATTATTTGTTTTTTTCTACATTTTTTTTGGATCTCTGCTTCTTCTGAAAGGTTCGGAAGAGAGGCACTGTATTTAGCTGATTTGTGTTGTGAAATTATGTGTTAGTATACATAGATCTATTGGCCAAATTGCTTCGCTTCATGGCCAATTTGCTTAGATCGGTTGAAAACAATGGGTTTTTATTTTTATTTCCCGTTTGATTGGATCTGAGGATTATCCATATATGTTCTGCAGTTATGGTAGATGGATTTTAGGTAATGGACACTGACTAGTTCCCTGGAGTTCATTCATTTCGTTGTAGTATCATCAGTCCCTTAAAGTGAATAGGGGATGTGGTATTAGATATGGTTCGTATACTTGGTTCTCTTATTGCTTGATTTGAGTTTCATGAATCATTATCCATCGATTGCTGAACATTTTGACCTGTGTACGTAGCTGAAGTTATCATTTCTGAGCATTTCCGAAGTTACCTATAGGGTTAAATTAACCCTCTTTTGTACTGGAGAGGGTACGAAATTCCGTTATGAGATCTGTCACAATTAGGCTACTGGTTAAGAAATTTGTCCAAGTCACTCAAGACTTGCACTTGGTCTCATCCACATGGCAGTTTGCATTAGCATGGTCAGTATCTCAAACAATACCTCAGAAGCAGTGTAGTGACTAGTCACCTTAACATGAGCATACTTTGGTCAACGGTATTATCACTGGGAACAAGTTTTTAAAGTTTTATGGGTTTTGAACCTAGGTCATCACTGCTGCAGCTAGACCACAGCTTTATGGGCTTTTCCTTATTTAATATTATTCTTTGGCACTTTGGTGGTTTTATTTTGGGTGTAATTTATAGTATTCAACAGCCATGGAGCTCATTAGCAATTAATTGTCAGAACACATGGCACTGATTATAAGAACAACATGAATTTCCTTTGCCTTTTCTTCAGTTTCTTGTTCCTCTGTTTGCTTTCCCTTTACCTTTAGATCTGTTGGTCACTTCCATGCACTCAAAGATAGTGGTAATAATTGTCGGTGTCACTGTGCATCTGTTTCTTCTTCTGGTCATGTTGGTTTCTGTGGCTTCTATCAAAGATTAATAGAATATGGGTGTTTTCATTTCAAAGAGTTTGGTTCTGCTTTACAGATGCTGAGATAGGGGTTTAATCTTTTGTCTATTTTTATGCATCATCCTTATTTAGGTGTACTTATGTGGTGAGTTATTTTCAGCTAGTTAATAACAAGTTGAAGATCTACTTTAGCTCAGTCTCCAAATTCGTTTTGAAGAACATATTCCCTTTCCCTTTCTCATCCTTTCGTTGTGTTTGGATTAGAAAGGAAGTGGAATTAGCTGAAGGTACTTGTATGCCTCGTTATCTAGTAGGTAGACATTGCGTGTCTCCGAAAGGTGGAATGATAAACCTACTGTGTAGTGTGGACATGTTTCATTTTCAGTTGACTACATGCCAAACCAGTTTTACTACTTTCAATTAAAACTGTCAAACCAATCTCCTTCAGTAGATTGCGCTGAAAGAAAGGAATTGTTTGCAACTTTGAATTTCAGATCTAAACAAGCAAGGAAGTAGAAAAGTTAACTTCAGGTTAGTCCAAGATGCATATTAGATAAATATATGACTATGTTAGTAATTTATCAATAATTACTGTTAGTGAACTGAAATTGGTCATAAGGATTTAATTCTGGTATCTTGAGTGTGCTTACTTTTGACAAAATATGATCATCTTTATGTCTGTCGAGGATGGGCAGGAATAGCCAGGCCTGTCAATGCCCCATGACCTGCTACAGGCACTATTACAGTCCCAAATTGAACCTTTATGGGCTTTCATCAAACACTTTGGGACTAGATAGAAATATAGAAATGCCATTTCAGAGCTTGCAAGAATAATTTTCAAAACAGTAAGATTTCCTAAGTGCACCGGTCTTAAAAAGTTCCTGCGTGTTCAGAAAGATAAATAAGTGCAATATATGCTGTCTGATGACGTTATGGGGTATATAGTGCCATTTAAGATAGCCTCACGGCACCTTTTGATTATTTGAGTAGTTTCTCTGATTTAGAATTCTTTCTTTGCAACATTCTAACTAAAATTGAAATTAATGTTCAATCTGGTATGTACTCTGTTTTGAAAATTTAGAATGTTAATGATTTTTCCCCGCAACTTAACCACAGCTTTCAGCTATTTGTCTTGGAATTGAAGATTTCCTCAAGTGTATATTCATATTAAACTAAAGCATGTTGTGTAATTACCTAAGAGATCTATCATGTTTTGAATTTTAAAAGGTCGTGCATTTTGTGCCTTCATTAAAGCTTCTCATGCTTGTGGTGAAGTGTCCTACTGGAAAATTAAGAGCTAGCAAAGCTTACGAATATCCCTACAGATTTCTGTAGATGTTTGTATGGTCAGTATATAAGTTGTTACTTCTAATGTTGTTTGCTGAAGCTTTTAAATGTCTCATTGAGCATTCTTGTTTTTAAGCTATAAGTTTACATCATTTTATGATACCTAGATCTTCGTTGAGAGTTTATTCATTTTTGAGGTAAGAGTCAGGAGAGTTTACCCCTATGCCAGTATTGTGACAATGCAATAGCAGGCTTTGGCAAACATGGTATATAAGCAATTCTCATAATTTTCTTTATTTTTAATGATATTGGTTCTTTGTGTCTTGTTAATCCCTTCACAGAATTTGTGAAAGGTTGGTTTTGGTGATTTGGAAATTTCTGTCTTGTTTTACTTTACTTTCTCTATATATGGGATATGTAAAGAAAAAATCCCTGGGTTGGGAAGAAATATACCAAGTTGTTCTCATTAGTTGAAGGATGTTTTCAAATTATCTAACTTTAGGCCTCATTGATGGCCGGTTACTGGAAATCTTGAAGGATATGGGTTTTATTGATTTGTAGGTAATGCCTGATTTCATATTTAAATGATCTGTGAATACAGGATGTATCACAACAAAGGAGCTTGGGACAGTAATGCGTTCTTTGGGTCAAAACCCAACTGAAGCAGAGCTGCAAGATATGATAAATGAGGTTGACGCAGATGGTAATGGTACCATTGACTTTGCTGAGTTCCTAAATCTCATGGCACGGAAAGTGAAGGACACTGATTCTGAAGAAGAGCTGAAGGAAGCATTCCGGGTTTTCGACAAGGACCAGAATGGTTTCATATCTGCTGCCGAGCTACGCCACGTCATGACAAATTTAGGGGAAAAACTCACTGATGAAGAAGTTGATGAGATGATTCGGGAGGCCGATGTGGATGGTGATGGACAAATTAACTATGAGGAATTTGTCAAAGTAATGATGGCCAAGTGATTTCCATCTTTAAGATCAACACGTTTTCTGTTTTTCATTTATCCAGAAAGTTGGTGTTGCGCAGTCACTAGAATCTGGTTAGTGTGTCTTGTAGGCAGGATCCTTTTAGGACCTTAGCGGTCAGCTTTGGATGAAAATTTGGGTACACCTTGCTATATGGAATCGTATAGGAAAGTTTGCTATCTGGTTATATAACACTTTGATTGTCCTGGGTGATATATTTGTTAGACAGAAGTTGATTGTCTTGTAAAAGACTGCTCAGCTAATGTATATCTTCTCGTGAAACTAAAGGGAAAGTATTTCACTTTCTGTTTTTTGCAAGTAATTTTGAAAAAGTCTCCTCTGTATTCTTACATACTTTGATCAGTATGATTGTTTGATTTGAGCAAAATCTCATCCAGTTCATGTATTTGCTTGCACTTATGATTGATTGTGCGTTCTTGCCACTAAATATGTACAAGCATTAACATGCTTTCCCTTCTTTCCATTTAAACAAAACACAGACAGAAGTGTTTTCTCTCCCAGTGCACTATCCTCCCAGTGCACTATCAGGAGATATCAGGACATGGCTGGATTATTACCGGAACTGCTTAGGGAGTTTAGTTTAATTTTTAAAATAGATATTCAGACAACCAAGTGTAGCTGTCATTTGATAATGACGGTTTTCCATATCTTCTAGATGCATGGTTCAAATGCTAACATAGTCTTTATTTTCTTGGTAGTCACTAGGATTTGAGAATGTTTCCAGAATCATCTGAGATCCCAAATCCTGGAAACCTACAGCCATCACCCAAGGGTGGGACATCATTTACAGTTTTAGTTTGGAGGGCTGTGAGTATACTCGGCCTGGGTTGTATTGCAGTTAGGCTACCCTAACCAGCTACTTTTGTTAGGCAGTTAGGCTACCCTTTTTGGGGTGAAGCAGCCACTGCTGTTAGATTTGAACCGTAGTGGAAGCAAAGACAACATTCCACTTTCACCAACCTAGTTAATCTCTCGTGGTTTTCAATGCTTTCCATATGTACAAAACATGTGCAAAATTTTTTCCATTTCCTTGGCACAACATTTGTTTTTCTTAAATGTCAATAGAAAAATGCATGGATACATAATCAAGACCGTTGATGTGTCAAGCTTTTAGCTTTTACTGCACATGAAATTGTCTGGTGATAACTGCTGTTGTAATGAATTTGTTGCTACTGTGAAATACTATAGAGGAAGGAAAAGCTTATGCTTATTCTAGAGACAAAAAAGGAAAAGATATAAATTATTCCTGTATATATATATACAGGAGGTATGTGAGCTATTTTTTTTTTTGTGAAATGACAGCTACTGTTTGCTGAGCAAAAACATAACTTCACCTCAGAAGCTCATTATTTGTTCGTGCTCTAGCCATGGCGTCCACGAACAATTGTTACGTGATAACAAGGGAACACTAACCTATTCCGCAGAAAACTCTCTGTGATGTCTCTTTTCTTTGAAATGTAGCTTGAAACTCTTTAGGTCACACCTCCCGGACATTGGTTTGGCCGTTGACATGCTCCTTTGACTTTAGAGATGGAAGGTTGCATGCTCTCTTTGCTTTAGTTTTAGGTCCCGGACTAATTGTGCTATTTATTATACTAGAGCTTCTTCTCATCTATGGGTTGCTCCTTTCAATTTAGAGAAGGAAAACTCAAGGTTGCATGCTATCTCTGCTTCAGTTTTAGGGCCCCAGAGCGATTGTGCTATTTATCATATCAGAGGTTCATCTTATCTATATGGGCACACACACATGGACAGATAAACATCCTGGGACATGCAAATAGATATGGGGATTGATACAATGTTCACACTTGCATGTTTTATCTCATATTTCCTTACCGCACAAATTGAGTATTAAAGTGTATATATCACTGGGCAAGGCTGCAATATTAGTCTACCCATCCCTACATAGTCATGTCCCAATCTCTAGAAATATTCCAATCTAAAACCAGATGCTATTATCCAGCAAGTGGCCTTCATACTAATAAGCTTGATATATTTTAATTATATGAATTGAAAATTCATGGAAAACTGTTTAATCATATGAATTGAAAATTCACAGAAATCTGCTTATTTAGAACTATGCTTGGTTAAATATTTTGCATGGATCTGTTAATGTTTGTCAATTGTGTTGTTATATTACATAAAATACATCCCTCTGAACTCCACATCTACAACTGTCGAAAGTTTCATATCTCTTTAAGATACAAGTTTTTCTGATTGTGAAAAGACTAGAGAAAAGATTCGTAGGAAGAGCGAATTGATCATTCAATGGTACTTGATTGGTTTAGAATTTAGATAGATCTACAAATGGTTTATATTTATATATATATATATATATATATATGAGATATTTATAATTTTTTTTTAATGATATTACATGAATTTTTGTTTTTAAATATTTTTTTGTCATCTAAATGTTCTGGTTTATATATATACGAGAAATATTTATAATTTTTTTTAATGATATTGTATAAATTTTTGTTTTTAAATATTTTTTTTTCATCCAAATGTTATGGATGATAACAGATAAGGGAAAATTGTGCAATAGTGCACAAATGAATTTAGCAATAAGGTGGGCTAGAGAGCCTAGATGTACTCCTCAAGTATTTGGGGTGTCTACATATTCATTTGTGAAATTAAGTGATGCTCTTCAAACTTGGGAACATTGATGAGGTCTATGTGCAAGCATAATACTTTGAGAACATAGGCCATAAGAAAGGACAACCAAGTGGTTCTAAACAAAAAGAATACCAAGAAGCTTCCAAGGAGGGGAAGAAGTTGGAAGGAAAGGATAAGATGTCTGCCATTGCACATCAACATAAGGATTTAAAAAACCACTACAACCATCACTATGTTAATGGCCACAAAGATAAATTTTGGAAACTACATCCATAGTTGGATCCAAATAAATGTAAGAAGGATGCCAAGAAGAAGAACATGCTAGGTAAGGATTGAGGAAACTAGGTAGAGAGTAGCTTGAATTAGGATGAGAAGATTGTATACACCTTAATGCAAAAGGAGGTGGATATAAGTAGCATTCATTAGAAGGAAGAGAAGGAGACGAAAAATCTCTTCCATATTAAGATCTATTTCAAAATTTCCAAAGTAGATGCTCTATTTGATTCTTGCTCACAAACCAATTTCATGGTAAATGATCTAGTTAGCAACCTTGGGTTGGAGGTTCATGATCACGTAAGGCCATATCCCTTGGGATGGGTGAAAAAAGATGCAAAGGTTAGAGTCACTAAAAAATGTAATATCAAGTTTGTTATAGGTGTAGATTTTATTGATGAAGTGGAGTTGAATGTAGTACCCCTTGATGTGTGTGGTGCAATGTTTGGAATCCTTTACATGTATCTAAGGGATTTAATCCTTATGTGGAGAGAAAACTAGTACTGCTTGATCAATGACATGAATTTTGTTATGATCCTTGCGTCTAAATAATGATAATAAACCAATAATTACAATCCCATTCGAGGGGAAAACCTCCTTATACAATAAATACAATGATTAAGACAATATTTTATGATCTTAAGGCTAAGCCTCAATATCTATCTATATATATATATATATATATATATATATATATATATGGGAGACAAAGGATACAATTATAATAAAATGGGACCATGAGGGGTTCTAGTCTACATAATAATATAACAATAGAAATGTAATCATTCAATATCTAGGGCTTAATAAGGGGTTTTTGGGCTAACATGGGGCTTATATATGGCTTAACATTCCCCTCCCCTTCAAATAGGTGTTGTACTCAACACTTGACTATATGTGGGTGTTTCTTCATGAAACACATCTTCCCATGTCGCTTCTTCCACTGATAGGTTCTTCCATTTGATGAGGTGCATAGTAATTGCTTGATTTCTTAGTTGGTTAGTCCTTATTTCCGGAACTGTTTTTGGTTTAGTATTATTTTCTCTTCTTCATTAATATTTGGTAGAAGAGTTTGGATTGAGATCTTATCATCGATGACCTTTAAGCAAGGTACATGGAAGATTGGATGTACACGTGAAGACGGAGGTAGCTCCAATTTGTAGGCTATACTTCCAATCCTTTGCAACACCTTATAGGGGCCATAATACCTTGGAGCTAATTTGTTGTCCTTTTCTTGCTACTTGAGGTACATGTGTTTATATTGTTGTAGTCTGACAAATGTGCAATCCCCCACTTCAAATTTCCTTTCACTATGATGTTGATCTACTTGTTTCATCCTATTTTGTGCCATAACCAAGTTGTCCTTGAATAGTTTGAGAACCTCTTGTTTGTGTTGGATGTGGTTCTCTACTGCTTGAGCCTTTATAGTCCCTTTCAAGCGTGATGTGATGTATGGAGGATGATATCTATAAAGTTCCATAAATGGTGACATTTTTGATGAAGTATGTGGAAGGATGTGGATCGTGGATATTAGGCCACTGTTCCCAATTATTGTAACCATTGGACCCCTAATAGAACATCAACACCATCTATTTGGATTCCAATCATGGGACTAACCAATAAACATTCCCCCATATTTAGCTTAATCTTATTGCACTTCCTTGAATAATTTATGGTACCTCCATTTGCAATTATCACATGAAATTTTGGTGCTGGATATACAAAGAAATTAAGAAGTTTTTCCAATTTGTAATTGATGAAGTTATGGATACTACCTGAATCAATCAATATTGTTACCCTTTTCCTTTTGATATATCCTTCTATCTTGATGGTTTGTGGAGTATTGATGCCGACTAGTGCATGACAAGAGATTGTTGGAGTAGTTTCTTCTAGCTATAGATCTTTTGAAGTTTACACTTCTTTATCTTCATCATCTTCACAATCTATTTAGAGTATTTTCTTCTCATTGCATTTATGCCCTTTAATATACTTGTTGCCACAATTGAAACATAATCCCTTTGCTCTTCCCCTTTACTCTTCTTTCATCCATTTGCTAAGGAGTCAACCTTGTCGGTTTAGAAAAGGGAGCATGATTTTCTCTATAGTTATTAGTGCCTAGTTTTTTAGTGGCCATATTTTTACTTTCAACTTTCTTTTCTAGACTGAAAGCATGCTCTAGAGATTTAGGTTCAAAGAGACACACTTGATATTGAATTTTATGATCCTTATGCTTTAACAATGATAAGAAACCAATAATTATAGTCTACTTCAATGGGGAAACCTCCTTATACAATAAATACAATGACCAAGACAATATTTGATGATTCTAAGACTAGGTCTCCTTAGTATATATATGGGAGACAAATGATACAATTATAATAAAATGGGACCATGAGGAGTTCTAGCCTACATAACAATAGAACAATAGAAATGTAATCACTCAATATCTAGGGATTAATATGGGTTTTTTGGGTTAACATGGGGCTTATATAGGGCTTAACAAAGTATTACATCATCAACACACAAAAATGCAAGTCAATGATCTCTTTTGTAAGTGCTAACCAAGACAAAATGTTTATTAGATTTGGTAAGGAGTATATCTCACTTTTCTTAAGAGAGACGCACCCAAGGGAGGAATTAAAATACAAAACAATAATTGGATGGAGTTGTTATAAGTGTATATATAAGTGTTCCAGAAGCCCAAAGTGTTGCCATCTATTGGGGAAGTGGAGCATGGGATACAATTGTTTTCTGACTCTCCATTATCAAATATTGGATTAAATTGATAGTCTGGCCTTGAACCGGATGTAGTAAATAAATAGTTGTAGCAGTTGCTGGAGCAGGGAGTAATTCAACCAAGCACTTCTCCTTATGGGTCACCAATCATCATAGTACCTAAGAAGGATGGTTAGTGAATGTTTATCAACTATAGAGCATTGAACAAAATAACATTCAAGAATTGTACACTCTGCCTAGGATTGTGGATTTATTAGATCAATTACAACATGCCAAGTACTTCACCAACCTGGATCTCAAATTGGGATACCACTAGGTATGCATCAAGGAAGAAGACACTTGGAAGATCACCTTAAAGAGCAAGTAATTGTTGTAAGAATGGTTTGTCATGCCTTTTGGTTTATGCAATGCACTAGCTACATTATGTGATTGATGAATGATATATTACATCCCTCTTTATAATCATTTGTAATAGTACATTTGAATGAAAAATTAGTTTATAAATCTACTTACGAGGAGCACATCTCACATATCATATAGGTTTTAGAGACTCTAAAAACATCAATTATTGGAAATGTAAAATTTCCAATAATCATTGGTGTATTTGGGGTACACCAGTAGTGGATGGGAACTCAATATAGATCCTACAGAGATGGAGGACATCATGAAGTGCCCCATTCCTACTAATATCACTAAAGTTAGGAGCTTTGTTGAGGAAATGAAGTTCCTATGTAAGGTCATATCATCCTTTTTAGTGGTAGATGCACCATCCATTTTATAATAGATAGTGATAAGAGTTTGTAGTGGGGAAAGAAGCAACAAAAACCTTTTGATGAGCTAAAATGAAACATCAATCAACCATTGATTCTCACATTGCCTAACATGTATAAGACTTTTGAAGTGGAGATAGAAGCAAGTGGGTATGCTACGAGAGCAATTTTGATGTGAGGTAAGCTAATATGCTATCATTTCAAGATGTTTCATGGGAAAATTTTGAAATTCCCTACATATGATGAGGAAATATATGCCTAGTTCCAGCTTTTAATAATTGGAAGCACTATCTAATGGGCAAGGGAACCATTTTCCATAGTGAACCTGAAACTACAATATTTGCAAACCCAAAGTAAACTACAACAAACCATGTGTTACAATTGATGGTTTTTTTGCAACAATTTCATCTATTCATCAAATATATGAAGGGAAACATTAATAAGTTGGTAGATATGCTTTCAATGACACCCAAATCCAAGTTCATATCTTTGGGACTCTTATGCACAAGGATCCTTTTACCCATGATACATACAAAGAGGCATACACATAAGATGAGGAATTTAAGCAGGTGCTTTAATAACTACAAAGCCAAATTATTATAGAGGGAGGTGATGATAAGGCTAACTATCATCTCTAGAATGGGTTTCTCTACAAGCTAGACAAGGCTTGCACTGTTCGTAAAGGTGAACGATTGAAGCTTCTTAGAGAAGCTCACACCTATGAGGTTGCAAGACATTTTTGTGTTGGGAAGACAATTGCCAACTTATAGAGCTATGTCTATTGGCCCAAAATACAATTAGCTTGGTATATTGGAGGCTGCATGCTTTGTTATACCAGCAAGCCCAATAATAGAAATAAAGGCTTATACTGTCCCTTGTACACTTGACCATGGGAAAGCATTTCCATATATTGTTTTGGAGGTTTTCCAACAATTAGGAAGGGACATGACTATTGTTCGTGATTGTTGATAAGTTTAGAAAGAGGTGCATTCTTATTTCCTTATAAAGAGACCATAAAAGTAAAAAAGGTAATAAATATGTTCTTTGAATAGGTCTAGTTGTTAGGTATGTGTTATATTCTTTGCACAACCATATCAACGTGCGATACATATGTGCTGGGTGTAGTGGGGGGGTTGGGGTTCAAGGTAGGCCTTCAATTTTTTTGGGTGGTTTTTGCATCTGTTTTTGGTGGTTTATGACAAACAATTTTCAGGCACATGGCAGTTTTTCCCATGGGTTTTTAAATCTGGTCAAAGAAACTATGGTTATATTCTAATCCAAAGTTAATGGATTGGAGGTTTATGAATGCTACATGTATATAATGTATTTTTACATTGTAAAGGAACGTAAAAAAAATCAATATGGTTTTCCTAGTTTTGAGTTCTAGGAGAAACATACTATTGTATATTTTCTGTGATTGAAATTGTATCTTTTTCTATTAGTTTTTAGGAATTTGTTTGTAAGTATTATCTGTACAGGGTTAAAACCTACACTAGTTACACTTTGGGATACCATGGAGCATCATCTTAGACAGAGATACTAGATTTCTTAGTGCCTTCTAAACTACACTTTGGGAAAGGATGCACACTAAGTTGAATAGGTTCCTACAATATTCCATCCACAAAAAATGGATAACAAGAAGTAATCATCTAGATGTTGGTTCAATTTCTAAGGGGTTATATTTAGAAGCATCCAAAGAAATTGGATGAATACTTGATCTACATTCAGCACTCTTATAACAAAATAGTCCATACTTCTACTAGTAAGTCCCATTTTGAAACTTGCTTTGGGTATTTGCACCTTTGTCCCTAGATATTGTCTGTGGCCAAGGAAGAGTGGGGGAAGATATAAAAGAAGCATTTAAAGTAGAGAGGTTTGTTGAAATTATTAAGTAGAGCCATTTGCAAGTATAGGAGATGTAATTTACAAGACATAGCATATGGCTTAGAGATATTTGCAAACCCTCGAGGCGTCTACACTTTCACCCTAGCTAGATGTTCCTTTGATGTGTGGATCCATCGACCACCATTCATTTTGATGCTAAGCGTGTTATGAAACATGACATGTAATAAAAAGTTTCCCCAAATGATTGTAGAATAATAGAGCCAGGAAAATTAGTCGGAGGCCCAATGGTGGGAAGGAGCTCAATGTGAACATTATACAATATAGAAGGACAAAGAGACCTAGAATAAGGTGTTAGAAAATGTAAAGTGGTGGCAATTATAGCTTATTTTCTTTAACCTTGATATTTTCTTGTGAATCTTAGTTATCTTCTTTATGTTCTTTAGTTATATATTTTATCAAACAATATCAAGAAACAATAACAACAAAGGAGGACACAAATATAGGCTCTCAGCCAAGGTAAACCCCTCTAAGGGGAAAACCTGGAAACTCTTCTCTTCTTAGAATCTGCTTCAAATGAGATACAATGACCGAATCCCTAGACCAAGTCCTTCTCATAGTACCAAGTCAACCCTTCCTCAAGACCTTCCCTCAAACTGCTTCTTCCTTGCAACTTCGACCTACCAACAACTGCTCGACTACTTGACCGAGTAATTTTGTCCTCCAGCAACTTCGTCCCAACAACTGCTGCAGAAACCCTAATCTATATTCCATTTGAGACCTTCCTTGAGAAAAATAGATCTCCCCAAGGTCAACAAGGTTAAGAGAAGGAATTTTCTCTATCCAACAACTTGTTCATGCAATTATGCTCCCCAAAAACAACTTCACTCCCCAACAATTCGAATCTACAACTTCATCCTCTTTCTGGCTACATAAACCCTAACTTCTTCACACGTGTGAGAGAGATAGAGTCGAGAAACAACAAATTTTTTCCTCCCATATTCTCCTAGACTTTCACGCTCCTTTTCCTAGCTTCTCAGCTACAGATCAAACTCTTTCCTTAATAGATTGAACTTGTGAGTATGTGTGTCCAAATGAGGTTGAATTGCTTCCTTTTATAACCTTCTCAAGGGGTCAAATTCCCTCCTTTAGGCTGACTTGAGGATCCCAGGGCCGACTTTTACTCTTGGAGATTCCAGGACTTTCAACAAATTTCGTCCTCCCATCTTCTCCTAGACTTTCACGCTCCTTTTCCTAGCTTCTTAGCTACAGATCAAACTCTTTCCTTAATACATTGAACTTGTGAGTATGTGTGTCCAAATGAGGTCAAATTGCTTCCTTTTATAGCCTTCTCAAGGGGTCAAATTCCCTCCTTTAGGCTGACTTGAGGATCCCAGGGCCGACTTTTACTCTTGGAGATTCCAGGGCTTTCTAGACTAAAAAAGATTCTTTTTACAATTACAAATTTCCCGAAAGGGTCTTATAAACATGACATTGACTCCTTTGACTCATGAAAATAAATCCTAAGACATAAAAAACCTTAGAAGCATAAAGAACATGCTTCTACCTAAAATACCATCAATAATAAACATGAAACCAATGCCTCGATAATAATAACTTTTCTTTTCTTTTCTCGTTTGTTACATATGATACATATTGAAATGAGTACAACAATTATGAAGACCAAAAATAGTTACATTTCTCAACGCTCCCTATTAATTAGGGAGGTATTCATAATTGTACAACTAGTACAACATCATATCCCAGTCTAAAGAGTTCTTAATAAGAGTCAAATTGATAAGCCATACTGTAAGCATCATCATTATGACCAACACTGTCCCTAAGGACTAACTGGACAATCTCTTCTTTAATTCAAGAGCATTATGCTAGGAGGCTTTATGTGTGATACCACACTACCTCTCTAAGGTACATACCCCATTCGTATGTCCACAAGGAACGTCCTTTTAGGACGATTCTTACCTTGGTTCTCCATACTTGAGTCCTCAAAGAATATTGGTCCTCTTTGACCACTCTTCTCTTGGATTCCTGTCCTATCCTCAAAGAGTGTTGGTCCCTTTCTTTTCTTGGAAATTATATCCTCAAACCACAGATTCTTATCCAATCCTCCATCTTTCTCTCTTCATCACCTGAAGAGGATAATGCACATGTGATATCAAAAATCACTCCCTCTCAAACCAAGAGGACATCCCTATTCTCCCTTAACCTTAAGGATAGAACCTTGCTCCTTATTCAAGGAGACACCTTTTTCTCCCTCTCAAAACTAGAGGATATTTTAGACTTCCTTCCAATAATGGAAGCCAACACCACAAGCCTTATAGCTTGTCTTCATCAGAGTATCAACTACCAATTTTCCATAGATACATGGCTTCCTCTTTCTTTTTTATCACTTGTTTTCTTTCAAGGTATCATGGATCCATTTCCACTCTTTCGTACTTGTGATAGGATCCAGGTCATCTTACTTGCTCATCACTTTCCATATTTGACATGAAGACATTGTATTGAGCCTTCCCAAACTTCTATTTGATCGTAGCTTCCTCATGAAAGTGATATTCCTTTACCTTCAGGTTATCTTCTCGCACTACTGCATTTCAAGATGAACACATAATAGTTTCTAGGTGCTAGATATTGAGATTCCCTCAATACTTTCATTCGTACAACTGACCTTGCCTCAACTGTCATCATGTATTCTTGCAACATTCTCACCATGGTGGCCCTTCTCGTACTATCAACATCCACATTTACCATCTCTACCGGATCTTTCCTTCATGCATCAGAGTGCCCAAGTATTGAAGTTGATTACCAAGTTACAACTTTTCTTCCGGAGATTATACTAGATGTTAATCGATATCAAATGCATTTTCTAGAGAAAGTCCTAATCTTCTATACATTATTCAGTAAGTCAAATCAAGCATCATATATTCATACACCTAAGCATACTTTATGACCAACTTTCTTTCCACAATATTCTACACATATGAATCTTATCAAAAGTTTTATATCCAACATGCATTCCTATGCTTTCATTCGATCATCTATCTATTCATATATTTCACAAAGAGCCTGTGTCCTGACCCATTGCATTCCTTCATTCCTTTATCAGTACGTTTCCACATTACATAGACTACATACTATTCATGTCATGATGCTTTTCCCAAGGACTTTCCAAGATGATGGTCCTTCATGGATCATGATGATCCATTTAAGCAAGATGACAATCTCTAACATAATCTAGATGAAAATTACGCAAAATGATCTAACATTATATCCTGGATGATCTCTGCTAGGAAACATAATAAATTCCAGACATGCTACTATCATATCATTCTATCCTATGATGCTTATGCAAAAACATATCATCCAAAAGAAAAACATTCATAAAGAACCTAGAGGTTAGCAAACCTTCTTTAGTAATAAAGATCCTTCACTTCTTTCTTCTTTGCCTTCTTGTCAGGTTCTCCCACTGCTTCAGCTACATGAGCTTCACTTCTATCCTTTCTCTTATTGTTCTGTTGATTTGGTTAGTCCCTCTTGAAGTGTCCAAACTCATTTCACTTGAAGCATTGCACCTTGGACATTTCTCTCTTCTTGGACTTTCCAATCTTTCCTTATTCATCTTCTTGACTTGGGCTAAAAAGGCTTGCGACTACTCCTCATATCAAATGTTGTCCTTGACCTTGATCCTTCATTCTTCTAGAATTCATTGTGCCCACAACTCATAAAAGGGAGTTGAATCTTTCTTGGGGTAGACAATTGTTGCAAAGTTGCTCCATTTTGCTAACAATGCATTTAGAACACATATGGTCACTTCTCAATATGTGTAGATGATCTCTTAATTGAGAGATTCTCACGAGGAAGAATTCCATGTCCTCATCCTTCGATTTCTTCAGTCTATATAGCTTGTTCCGCAAAGACATCTTTTGACCTATTGTACTTACAAAGTACATATTTACTATCATGTCGTAAATGGCCTTGGAATTTTCCAGGTTTGCCACGAATGGAACAACATAATCCTTGATTGATTCTACTATGATCCTTTGAGCTATCACTTCCCCATTCTTGTATCTTGCTAGTTATTGTGTCTCGTCTTTCCTAGGTTCAATAATTTCTCCGGTAACATATCCTAGTACATCTTGCTCTGTGAGTATCAAGTCAATCCTCTTCTTCCAAGCTAGATAATTTACTACCCCAATGAGCTTGTTTCTCTCCTTGTAGAAAGAACTTACATGACTTGAAGATTCAACCATTATGAGATAGTAAAATAATTGAATAGTATCTCCAACCTTCTTGATGTATTCAAGACCTTCAAAGAGTTCTTGATGATGTAACTGAAAGATGTCCCCTAGGATTCCTCCACTAACAACTTCCAAGATTGATGCCTTGCAAATAGAATTTCCTTTTTGTGAGATGAATACCCTCCTTGCGGGATGGATGTAGTTTTTATCTTCTTCAATGTAGAAAACCTAGATTAGAAGGGGCTTCTACCAATGAAACTTTAACCATATCCCTTCTAGAGACAATCTTCTTCTTTTAGGCCTTGAGAGCTTCTTTTCCCTTGATCAACAATTCTTTCTTGTGTCGTTCTGGCTGCCTTCCTTTCTCACCTTAGCTGTGATTCCATGTTAGAAAATGTAAAGTGGCAACAATTATAACTTATTTTCTTTAACCTTGATACTTGCTTGTGAATCTTAGTTATCTTCATTATGTTCATTAATTAGATATTTTCATCTAACAATATCAAGAAACAATAACAACAAAGGAGGACACAAATATAGGCTCTCAACCAAGGAAAAACCCCTCCAAGGGGAAAACCTGGAAACTCTTCTCTTCTTAGAATCTACTTCAAATGAGATACAATGACCCAATCCCTAGACTAAGTCCTTCTCCTAGTACCAAGTCAACTCTTCCTCAAGACCTTCCCTCAAACTGCTTCTTCCTTACAACTTCGACTTGCCAACAACTTCCCAGCTACTTGACCAAGAAACTTCATCCCAACAACTGTTGCAGAGACCCTAATCTATCTTCCTTTTGAGACCTTCCTAGAGAAAACAACTCTCCCCAAGGTCAACAAGGTTAAGAGAAGGATTTCTCTCTATCCAACAACTTGTTCCTACAATTCTGCTCCCTAGCAACAACTTCGCTCCCCAACAATTTAAACCTGCAACTTCAACCTCTTTTTGGCTACAAAAACCCTAGCTTCTTTGCACGTGTGAGAGATATAGAGCCCAGAAACAACAAATTTCATCCTCCCAGCTTCTCCTAGACTTTCACTCTCCTTTTCCTAGCTTCCCAACTACAAATCAAACTTTTTCCTTGATAGATTGAACCTGTGAGTATGTGTGTCCAAACGAGGTTGAATTTCTTTCTTTTATAGTCTTCTCAAGGGGTCGAATTCCCTCCTTTAGGCCAACTTGAGGATCCTAGGGATGACTTGTACTCTTGGAGATTCCAGGACTTCCTATACTAAAAAATAATTCTTTTTACAATACAAATTACCTTAAAGGGTCTTATAAACATGATGTTGATTCCTTTGATTCATGACAATAAATACTAAGACCTAACAAACCCTAGAAGCACGAAGAACATGCTTTTAACTAAAATACCATCAATAATGAGCATGAAACCCATGCCTTGATAATAATATTTTTTCTTTTCTTTTCTTGTTTGTTACATAAGATACATATTGAAATGAGTAAAAAATTACAAGGACTGAAACTAGTTACATTTCTCAACATAAGGAAGAGGAAAAAATCAATCAGGAAGAAGTTCTTGTCCAAAGGATTCATTGGAGGAAAAAAAAATTAGTCAAGAAGAAGTGCACGCTGAGGAGGATTCTTCGAGCCCAATGACAAAGGATGCTCATGTTCAAAAATCCCTTATGAATGCTAGACCTTCCTATATTTTCTCAGGAAATAAGGTGGGAAAAGCAACATCTTGGGCTGATCAGGTAGATGCGGAAGAAGGAAAAGACAACAAATATCACTACCAAATGAGTGACCTCTCAGATTTAATTGAAAAAACGGTTGGATATAAGTTGGGAAAATGCCAAAATTATCTCACCAAGGAAAATGAGAAGTCAATCAAAATAAAACCGACAAGTAGTGAGAAATGGAACATAAATGTATTTGGAATTTGGGAGTATTTTAGAAATTTTTAGCTACAAAGGGAATGATTTTTTTGGGATATGGGGTTCCTACTTGAGGGTTTGGATTGAGCTGTCATGCTCAATCAAATCCATAAGAGATATTGACAATGTTGAAGACATGTAATAGTTCTAGACCTGAGCCTGAATCTCCTTTTTAGGTTTGAATTGAGTTGTCGTGTTCAATTTCAAATCCACAAGAGATATTGATAATGCTGAAGAAATGTAACCGTTCTAAACCTGATCCCAAATCTCCTTTTTAATATAAATCTTCATTTCTATTTCATTTAAAAAAACATAAGTTATGTTAAGTCACAAGAAAGGTACAAGAACCTAAATGATCAACACATAATAGAGAAATCATTCAATGGGAGATAGAGTTTGGATACAATAGAATAGTGAAAGACTACAAGATCTTAGTAAAGGTTAAGGCTCTATAATATAGTCCTTTTGAAGTATTAGAGAAGGTTGTGATAATTCTTCCAAACTCAATGAACCCCCATATATGCACATTTACTTAGTAGTGAAAGTGAAGAATCTAAAATTCTATAATCTTTCCATGTTGGATTAGGGAACTAAGGAATGAGTCCTACCTACCATAGATGACTTAGCACTAGAACCTTAGGTACAACTAGTAAAAGATATAGTTTTGCAAAATACGTCTAGAACTACTAGATAAAGGAAACATGACCTTTGGTAGATTGCGTTGAAAGGATGACTTCTAAGAAAGGAAACATGGTACTCGAAGGATAAGGAAGAGGGGAAATTTCCTCACCTCATGTTGTCAAATATCACAGGGACCAAAATACTTCCTAAATGGTGAGTTATTATTTGGAATGGATCACTATATACTTTTTCATCTACCTTGGTACTTTCTAGGTGGAAAAACAAGAGGAATTGACTTGAAAGGCCCCTTTTTGTGGTAGGTCCTAGTTTGGAAATTTGGGGTTTGGAACCTACTCAAGCCATTTTGAGGCATTAAATAAAATTTCTAGGGAGAAAAACTATGTGAGCATAACTCTTAGTCTCTTGAGGCTATTTTACACACCAATATATTTCCAAGAGTGTAATGATCACCTCAATTGGAGCTCATATGCAAAAGTTATGCCTCCCCCAAGTTGACTTACCTTATTAACTACCATGGTATAAGTGGATGCCACATTAGTCCCCATTAATCACACACGTGGGGCTAGCCACATGTGGACCTTCAAGAAGATTATAGAAGGACCAAAACCTTATCACTATATGAGGGTTAAGGATGCAAAAACCCTAATCCTAGATGACTGTCAAGCTATGTTAGAGACTAAACCACTAGGAAGAGAAGGGGTTCCATTCTTTAGCATGTACTTGTTCCATAATTGAGAAAAGCATATAAGAGTGGGATTTGAGAACATAACAAAGGAGGAATAAGATTTTGTAACAACCATTGAGGCCACAATGTCATAGGAAGATCTGTAGTGAGTGCCATTGCCTTTGTATTTACATATCATAAGTGAAGAAAAGAGAGTAGAGCATAAGCCTCACCTTCTAACTGGGATTTCTCATGTACTGGGTTCCTTGAGATACATCTTTTTTCCATTTTTTTTTTCTCGGTGGTCACGGTTACCCTTGGTCATGGGTAGCTGCTATGTCCATAGTAAATCTGGGCAGTCGACCCTGAAGGGGGATCACATCCCCTCGGCCTATGTACTGACCAGACCCCAAGGGCTTTTGGGTAGAATCAACCCTGTGACCTCCCGTATGGCGAGGCACTACTTTGACCGGTTGAGCTAACCCTTGGGGCTTCATCTTTTTTTCATTTGTGTGGCTAATGTATTCTTTTGATCATTTCTTTCATTTTCAATTTCAAATATTTCATAAATTCAAGCAATAAGGCAATACTAATTAATCTAGGATTTAACCAAATACATTGCATATAATAAGATTTGTTATAAATTCAAGCAATAAGGCAATACTAATTAATCTAGGATTTAACCAAATACATTGCATATTATAAGATTTGTTATAACGAACTATTCTAGTGGAATATCCCCGACAGTGTACACATAATTTATCGGAAAAACAAGCTCCAAAAGGTTGCATAAATTGAAAATTATTTTTTAGCAAGTAATCATGCTTTCCTTATACTTCATTATCATCAAAATGACATTCTAGTATTTACAAAACCCAATGATTAATCTAATCCTTTTCAACGCAACCTATCATTAGGATTGTAATATTAACTTACAATATTGCCTCTAATTAATTGATCTTTATATGTTTTGTAACATAAATAATATCCTCTTGCTTCAATTTTAATTTTTTCTCTAATTGGAGGAAATGGGATGCTCCCACCATTCAATTAGCATGAAGAAAGTATAGAACAAGGTCAACACATTGTAATAGTTGTTTTGCTACTACCTTATCTTTGCTAATGCCTCAAGGTTTTAACACTCTGTTGAGAAATTTGTTCTTAGACCAAGACCAAGTACATATACATCTATTTTGTAACATTCATGCCTCCAAGACCTTAATAATATACGTGTCTAGCTTGGAAAGCTTGATCAATAATGAATCATATGGTTAATTTGAAGAAATTGAGCAATTTTTTTGTGCTCAATTGGAAACCCATTCATTTTTTATTGGACAAACAAGCCACAAAAGTTCCATAAATTCAAAATGTATTTTTAGCAATCATGCTTCCCTTATACTTTAATGGCATCAAAATGACCTTCCAAGATTTACAAAATCCAATGATCAATCTAATCCTTCTCAATACAACCTATCACTAGGATTGTAACATTGCCTCGCAACAACATCTCTAATTAATTGAAATTTCTTTGATTTATAACATGATATCGTCTTGTTTTAGTTTTAGCTTTCGTTCTAGTTGGAGGAAATGGAATGTTCAAGTCATTCAATTAGCATAGATAAAGTATAAATTGAGGTGAATATTGCTAATAGTCCTTTTTCTATTGCTTCATCTTTGCTAATGCCTTATGGTATTATTAAGCTCTTGAGAAAATTACTCAGAGACCAATATAAAAGCCACCCATGATTCCATGTTATAAAATTCAAGTTTTTGAAACCAATAACCACCTTGAGTGATCCAAGATGGTCATGTAACCATCTTTTATGTTCTCAATTCAAGTTGTTAGGTTTATGGATGATGAAAATGCATGTTTGTTTTGCATTTCCCTCTCTCTAAGACATGTGCAGGATAATAAACAAGATAATGAATTATATACCACTATGTATTGATTTGTTTTAATAGTTTCTATAACTTTTAAAATCCCTTTCCTTTCTTGTTTAATAGTATCCAATATTGGTCCAAAATTAGTCTATAGTGGTAGATAAGCTAGTGGACCCTCTTAGTAACACATTAGTTGACATGTTATAGGATAAACATGCATCCTTCCTCAACTTCCCCTTCTATGTTGAAGATATGTTTCTATAGAATGTTTCAAATCGACTCCACTAATTATAGATATTCTTGGAAAGGGAGAAGAAGAATGTTCAATATATAGCTAATAGAAGATACACTCATGGTGTTAGTTGATACAGGATGCAAAGAGATTAAAATTATTTGTTCACCTATAGCTTGCAACTTGAGGTTCAAAAATCAAATAAACCAAAGGCTTCTTATGATAACCTTGTATCTAATGATAACAATCATTTGTTGAAAGTGGACTTGTGAAAGGACATGTCATTCCTTAGACCACATGTAGATTGGAATTATCAATCAACTAAAACAAAAGCTGATTCTAGGGGGAGTATATTATATAACACACAATTATTTTTTAGATCCCCAAGAAGAAGAAACAATATATTTATAGTTAATCTTCATGCACAACAAAGTATATGACACTCTAGACATAGACATATTTTCTATGAGCATCATTCCATATCAACCAATTAATCACCATGCTAGTTATGTCACTTACCTTTAAATCCTTCAACAAGATTCAAGTTATGTTGTCAAAATGATTTTTAGTTGACATACATGTGTCAATGGTTAGTTTCAGTCAGGATAAGGTAGCATTAGCCCATTTGCGAATATTACCCCCTAAATTTTTCCCAGCTATCACATTGACCCAATAACCTCTAACCATTTACTACTGACCCTCACATCATAAATACATTAGCTACTAACTAATAAACCACGTTCAAGTCTCTAGCGACATGGCCCGTCTTAGTAAGGCTGAAATAATAGGCATCCCTTTGGATTTTGGGATCCTGACTCCAATTTCTGGTGGTCTTCAGACGTATGGTTCCTAGGTTGAACTACGAGTTTATGATATATGTGACTTACAATTTTGTTTCATATATCTGAGAAGGTTTCTAGTTCCCCATCTAAAGAAAAAACTAATGACCCACTAAATATTATCCTCTAACCTACCAACCCCAACTTAATATTAAATTAATTATCTAATCCTCTTAACATTAACTAACAAACCCATTAAATAATAACCCCAATTCATTAATTATTAACCTCATTACAACTAACCATTAAATTAATAAATCCTAAACTTAAAAACATATATAACACATAATTAAAAAAATAAAAAATAAAAACCTAAATAAATACAAAAAATTATGATAAAAACAAATCTCTTATTTATCCCATTGATGGGATGTCAATTTCAAGGTAGGTACTACTAAGCCCCAAGAGAAATCAAATCTCTTTTCACTCTAAAAGAGGTTTGCATATCAAGATATTTGATCCCTCTAGACACTTGATAGATCCAAAGTTAAAAATGCATCTAGACTGGTTTAATTATTAATTATAATTATAATTATAATGATAATTTTTATGTTTTTTTTTGTAGTTTTATGTAATTTGGCCAAATATTGTAGTAGCTACAAAAACTCCAAAATTTATCCCTTTTCAAAATTTTGGATACCCCATACAAAAATTTCTATCATATTTTACTTGTGGTCTCTTAGAGTTTCACTCTCTCTTTACCTGTTTAGGGTTTCCTTGGAACTTGGAAAATTCTGTCGTAAAAGCCTAAAACCTAAGTCCTATCACCTAGTCGCTAGTCACATTTGGAAATATTAGATTGAGCACAAAAAATGTGACTTGCGACCTTTCCTAGAGCTTTATTATTAAGGTCATAAGGTCACATTCAAGACTCATAGTGGCATTCCACTGCGAATTGGGATTGTGACTTGCGACCTCCTTTGTGTTGGTTGCATGAAACCTAGAAACTACACAACCCACACATTCAGGTCGTAAGGTCACACCTTCATGCCGCATCTCTCATGCGACCACCTGCTGCTAGTGCGGCCTACAGCCTTCCTGGGCTAGTCGCATGTGATGATTTTTCTGCTCCATTCCATATTGTGATCTCCTCTCGCACGTGTGCCCTCCTATATATGTCAATACCATCGCCCTGCTCACTATTTCATTCAACCACCTACAACGGAATGAGCTCTTCCTCTCCAGCAGCCGATGACGATTACAACCCCATATGGTAAGTAAGGCCTACCCCCACTCTGTAATCATTATTTATAGTGGATTGATATGTGTCCAACCCATTGGCACCGTGACGCTATGCATTCCCCATCCTGAGCATTATTTTACCATGCTACGCTCTCAATTTCACATCCTACCTTTTCCCTTTCATTCTACTCCCTCTCATCCCCTCGATTTGTGACTTGAGATTTAATTGATGGTCTAAGGGTTTCAATTGGCACGCCTAGGATGCACTAACAAAGGGATACTGAATCTCTAGCAAGCCAAACACTATCGAACCATCAATTGATCTATCCATAGTTGTTGAATTGAATGCATTATAACTCAAAATCCTTGCCCATTGCATGTGATGTGATGCCCTTCATAGAATTCTCATATTGTGGTTTCAACGTTTGTAATACACCCTTCTTTTAGTATCCAGGCATTGTGGCACGTTGAGAAACTTAGAGACCTAGAAACAGACGAAGACACACCCTTGTGACTTGTTATCTAAATACAGCTCAGTGCGTCACCCTATCACTCCGTTCCATATCTGTTTGGTTTCCCTTTCAACCGCTCTTCACATTGTTAGCATTCGGTTGCATATGTGACCTACCTGCAAGTGTGATCTAGCGACCTAACAACCCAAAAACCTTATGACCTTGCGACTTGTCTTGCCCTCCAAATGCGATTGTGCTATCTTATTGACCCCTTAAATCATAAAGTCACAAAATCACACTTGGAAAGGTTAAGGATTTATGTGAATTGTCTCGTTTCGTGACTGGAAACCTACCTCAATTCAAAGACCAAACCATATTATTGATCCCTAAGTCATAAAGTCACAACTGAAAAGTCCAACGGTCTATATCATCCACTCTATTTTGTAACCTTGCAACCTATTCTCTTCTGCGACCTCGCGACTTGCCCTCACCTTGCGATTGGTTCTACCTTGCAACCTACTCTTACAAGTGAAATTTTTAGCCTATCTTACGAGCTAGAACTTTGACCCTAAAAAAATCTTTTATTCTTGCACCCTGACTCCCCACATGGACATTTTTATTTTCTCATTAACTGGTGATTGTCGTTATTCATGCTAACATCTATTTTTGGGATCGTATATTTGAAATGCTAGGTGACATTGATCTGAACTGCATCAATATATCATCTTTCTCTAGAGAGATGGCACCACCAATGGTCAAGGGTCCTTGTAAAGGTCCAAGAAAGATTTCTTCCAGAGTTGAAAGCAATATTGAAGGAGTTGTAGACAGTCCACCAGCTCTGCTAATATATGTAGACATTGCTTATAATATTTATAAGAAAAAAATCATTCCCAGTGGGATATTTATTATGAATTTGCAAATAAGGACATCCCACAAAGTCAATAGGATTTCAAGGTGTACATTAAGATCAAGAGATATTGGTTGCACAAAGTAATTGCACACCCTCTAGTGTTCCCATGCGTAGATACAATATACTGGATATTGCAACATGTAGATAAACATCATTGCATAATCAATGGGCATATTGGAGATGTTATAGCATCCTTCACAACAGCTAAAATTGCCACCTATTACAAGTTTCATGAGCAAGAAGAGGCCTTCTGCACCAGATGGCTATAAGCTTTCAACGAGTCTACCAAAGACATATTGAAATCATGTTGGTAGGAGCCAACCAAGTTTGGGCTTGAGGAATACCACATTTATAAGACAAAAGGCCTCTAGAAGGCATATCAGCTAATGGCAACCATGATGAATAGGTTGTATGGGAGAGAAAATATTGATACCTTTCTAGGATCATGGGTCCCTCTAATGCACAGAGTTGCAACAAAAGGAATGATATTTAATTGGGCAAGCATTCTGGTATCCTCTCTCATGTCCAACATTCATGCATCCAAGATTCCGGAAAAATGTCAACCATTAAAGTTTTATATGGATTCTTATCTCCTTGACGTAGTGTGTGCAAAATGTGAATTTGAGGGATTGAATCTAAGATGGAATCCATGTGTAAGAGCATGTACACATTTATTATAAAATCTTCTAGAGCATAGGCTACAAAGGCATGTTTGAAACATTTGTAGAATATTTTATTGCTCCTTTATATCTTGCACTCTTCGGTGAAGACCCACCATGTATGTCTAAAATGGCTAGGGACACACTCCCTAATGTTGCAAATTGGTTCCCTATTGGAGAAGCCACCTATATTAAGTTTTTCAATGCTTACAAACCTCCTCATGCTCTCCCCACATTGGTGATAGATAGGGTGTTTTAAAGGAGGTTTCCTATCAATTAAACACTGGGTTGTCTAAAACATAGTAAAAGGAAAAAAGGGATCATGGCATGTGTTCCTATTGACAATTGGTGCATATACCCCCAAGAACTTTAAGGAGGCCAAAGTTGAAGCCAAGGACTTGAATGGTTTCTTTTTTGTTGATTTAAGGTTCCAAAAATATGATCCAAAAGGCATCACATTCGCACATTGTAAAGAATTTGGCTTCGGATGGTTTGATGCTCATTTTAAAGATGACGATGAGGATAAGATCAAGAAATTTTATAATGTTTCTTAGGAAATAAGACTAAAGAAGCAATAAGAAAAAGAGGGAGAGAAATCGAATAATGAAAATTAGGAAAGTATGAGTCTTGAAGCCAGGGAAGTCATTCTTAAAAGGAAGAAAGGGCTAGGAAGCAATAAAGAAAAACAAAAGAAATAGAATCCTAACAAGTAGGAAGGAACCCAACAAAAACAATAGGAAGAAGATGAGACCCTTAGGAAGCAAGAAGAAGAAAATAAGGGAAAATAAGATCTCAAAAAGAGGAATGCAAAAATAGCTCAGAAGAAAAAAGAAATGAGAAAGAAAAGAGAAGAAGAATAAGATCAATGTAGAAGAGAAGAAGAGGGTCAAAAGAAATAAGAAGAGAAACTAACAAAAAATTAAGAAGAGGAGGAAATGAGGAACAGATTAGAAGAATAAGAACAAAGGAAGAAAGCTAAAGAAGAAAGAATACAAAAGGAAGAAGAAGAGGCCAAAAGGAAATAAGAAGCTCAAGCGAAACAAATTGAGAAACACCTTCTCAGAGAACAAGAGGTCAAAGAAGCAAATGATCAACGACCACAGGGAGTAGAGATGCAATTAGATATGCCTCCTTTGGATATCCAACCATCTACTCCCATCACTGGTGGGGATCTTCCGCTACAAGAATTGGGCATTCTAGAGGAAGAGGAAGAAGAAGTATTAGACATTTCTAACATGCATCCATTTCAAATGACTTACAAATACAAGTAGTGGAAATGGACATAGTTTATGATGAAATGATGATTCTACATCAAGTCATGGCCTCATTCCCTAACATACAAAAGGAATCAAAATAAAGGGGAATGATGATCAAAGTAGCTACAATAGCAGTTGAAATTATACGTGAGTGGATTGATCAATACACTAACGTGCCTAAAGAGCTACCAAGAAAATATTAGATCACAATGAAGAATGATAAAGTGGCCGTGCACATCAAGATGCAGTCACATGATAAATTGACTAGAGATATTACAAATTGATGGCATCGTATCGACACTTATTGGGTCCACTAGAGTCTCTTGTTGAATTGCACAAGATTCCCTTTATTGGCTCACTGGGTGAAACAAGAGAAAATGAGGAACAAAAAAATAAGAGACTCAAGTATTCTTATAACCTATCAAGCAATATGCTATAAAGGATGACCTGGAGGTCAAAAAGAAGATGGTCACTCAGTATGTGGTTGAGCCCATAAGGTTATATCTTAAGATGGCGACTCTATCAAACTAGATTAAAAGCAAGAAACCCACCCTAGTACCATATGCACTAGAGTACTTACAAATACATGGAAATGAGTTAAAAAACCAATTTCTAATTCTTGTAGGGGAATACATGCTTTGGTAGGCATATTTGGTTCGAGAATTGAAATTTTATGTTTCAAACCTTTCTATTACTAGATTAGTTGATTAGCATCATTTATTTCTTGTTCACAAAAAGATAGAAAAGATAGATCAATGCCTTATAATTCAGCCTCTTTGAGGGGGAAACCTCCTTTACATTACACAAACGAACAATTCTTGGATGATACAAATGACTAAACCTCCCTTCTATATATAGGAGTCTAAGGGGTCACAATATAATCAAGCCGACATAACAGTAATAACATAAGGGCACAACAATAACAATAGTGGGTTTCTATGGGGCACACTAGTAACAATATAGGGACAAGTGGGTTTCTATGGGGCACACTAGTAACAATATGGGGACAATAGGGGCACAATAATAACAATAAGGGATACAATGACAATAGTAATGGGGGAATCACTAGTATTATAGGGACCTAACATGCCCCTCTCCTGAAAAGCATTGTCCTCAATGCTTGAGTAGTTATAAATGCTTCTGTATAAAATTCTCATCCTCCAATGTGGAATCTTCAGCGGATAAGTTCTTCCACTTGATGAGATACTCTGAAATTGATTGATTTTGTAGCTGTCGAGTTCTTGTTTCTGTGACTGCTTCTGGTTCCAATATGATTTTTCCTTCCTCGTCAAGTTCCGGCAATATTATTTCAACTAGGAGCTTGTCACCTATAACCTTATTTAAACATGAAACATGGAAAAATGGGTGCACTCGGGAAGCTACAGGAAGCTCCAATTTTTATGCCATAGTACCAATCTTTTGCAACACCTTGTATGAACCATAATACTTTGGTGATAATTTATTATCCTTCTTAGCTTGCTCGAGGGACATTTTTTTATATGGTTGTAGCCATAGGAATACCCAGTCACCTACATCAAAAATTCTTTCGCTGCAATGTTGATCTGCCTGTTGTTTCATTCTATTCTGCGCCAATGTGAGGTTATCCTTTAAGAGTTGGAGAACTTGTTGTCGATGCTCGATGTGATGTTCCACTGCTTGAACCTTAGAATTTTCTCTTAAATATGATGTGATGGATGGTGGATGATATCCATAAAGTGCCATAAATGGGGTAACTTTTGCTGCAGTATGGAACTGTTATACCACCATTCAGCCAGAGGCAACCATTTGACCCATTGTGTCTGTTTATTAGATACAAAACAACGAAGATATCCTTCCAAAATTTTGTTTACTATCTCAGTTTTCCCATCAGATTGAGGATGATAAGATGAGCTATGAGCTAATTGAGTATCGAGACAAGAAAATAGTTTTGTCCAAAAATTTCCAGTGAAAATGGGATCTATGTAACTTACAATAATCTTCGGGTTTCCATGTCGCTTTTGAATTGTTTCCATAAGTGCAGTAGAAACTATACTGGCTTTAAACGGATGCGATAATGCACAAAAGTGTGCATACTTGGTAAGTCTGTCAACTACCACCATGATGACACTCTTTCCTTCAAACTTGGGTAAACCTGTGATAAAATCGATTGAAAACTCCTCACAATGTTGGCTTGGAATGGATAAAGGTTTTAATAGACCTGGGGTCTTAATTGTTTCAACTTTATTTTGTTGGCAAATCAAAAAATCAGCCACGAATATTCGATTTAAGGCCATCACAAAAAAATTCCTTCTTAACCCTGTGGTAAGTTTTTAAAAATATCGAGTGCCATCCTAAGGGAGAAGTGTGCAATTCCATAATAATCTTTTGTTTGAGTTGGGAATTCTTACATAGGTATAAGCGATCTTTGTACCATAACGAATCATTTTTCCAGCTAAATGTATAATATGTACTGAGATCTTGTTGTGTCTTTTGAATGAGTGCCCACACTTCTTTGTCATTCTTCCATTCATCCCTTGCTTCGTTTATCCAATCTGGTTGGATAATAGAAATGGCGCATAACAATGCTTCCACATCCTCATCCTTTCTTGAGAGTGCATTTGCCACAACATTTTGCTTCCCTTTTTTGTAGATGATTTCAAAGTCATAACCCAACATCTTTGTGACCCATTTTTTTTGCTCTTTAGAGGATAATATTTGTTCTAAAAAGTATTTAAGACTATCATGATCCGTTTTTACCTTGAAGTGTCTTCCCATTAGTTAGGGTCACCATTTCTTAAGTGCATGTAATATTGCCAACATTTCCTTTTCATAAATAGCTTTGTGTAAATACTTTCCTTTGATTGGACGACTTTCAAAAGAAATGGGTCTTTCATCTTGCATTAAAACAACACCAATTACATTTCCTGAAGCATCACACTCCACAATAAAGGTTTTTGTGAAGTCTGGCGTAGCTAAGACCGATGCTTGGCACATTTCCTCTTTAAGATGTTCAAAGGTCTTTGTTGCTTCTGGAGTCCATGACAATGCATCTTTCTTCAATAATTTTGTTAGAGGTGTTGCTATTCTCCCATAATTCTTAACAAACTTGCGATAATACCTTGTCAACCCGAGAAATCCTCGCAGATGCTTTATGGATATGGGGATTTTCCATTCCTTAATGGCTTTAATTTTGCTAGGGTACACCTTAACACCTTCATGAGATACAATATGACCCAGATATTCCACCTCTTGTACTCCAAAGAAACATTTGGAGATTTTTGCATATAATTGTTTCTCCTCCAATAGTTTGAGCACCCTGTCAACATGTTCAACATGATCCTTCCAAGACTTGCTGTAGATTAGTATATCATCAACAAATACTAACACAAATTCTCTAAGGAAGGGTTTGAAAATGGAATTCATCAAACCTTGAAATGTAGAAGGTGCATTTGTAAGGCCAGAAGGCATGACCAAAAATTCATAATGACCCTCATGAGTTCTAAATGCTGTTTTCAGAATGTCTTCAGTCTTCACTCTGATTTGATGATATCCTGAACGAAGATCCAACTTGGTGAAGTAAATTGATCCATGCAATTCATCCAACAATTCATGAATGGCAGGAATGGGAAATTTATCTTTAATAGTGAGCTTGTTGAACTCCCTATAATCCGGACACATACGCCATGATCCATCCTTCTTCTGCACCAATACTACTAGAGCAGAGAAAGAACTTTGACTAGGTTGAATCATACTAGCCTCTAGCATTTCTGCAACCATATGTTCAATTTCACTCTTTTGGGAATAGGGATATCTGTACGGCCTGATGTTTGGAGGAAAACTTCCTGAAATCAAATGAATAGCATGATCATGATCACGAATAGGTGGCAGGCCTTTGGGAGTCTCAAATACATTGGAATGATTGTCCAAGACTTTTTGGACATTTGGAGAAATAGATGATTTCGATGTGGGATCCTCTAACGTACATAATTGTGCAATTACGCCTCATTATTCCTTCTTTAGAAGCTTTGTCATACTGTTAGAGATGATTATCTTTCCCAGTTTCCCTGCAATGCCCCTTAATTCAACTTCCTTTCCTTCTGCACAAAATTTCATGAAAAGTTCTTGAAAATTAAAAGCTATTGTACCCAAGGATTGTAGCCATTGGACTCCTATTACAATATCAGCACCACCCATTGGAATGGAAAGCATTGGGCTATTCAATACATATTCTCCCATGGATAACTTGATATTATGGCACTTTCCAGAGAAATTTATGGTTCCTCCACTTGCAACCATCACTTGACACTCTGATGTTGGATATAGGAAGCAATTCAATTCCTTGGCTATCTTACAATGAATAAAATTATGGGTACTTCCCGAATCAATTAACACTATTACCTTTTTCTTCTTGATATATCCTTTTATTTTGATAGTTTGAGGAGTGGTAATTTCAGCCAATGCATTACAAGATATCGTCGGATTCATTTCTTCTTTATCTAGGGTTTGTTCCTGGAGTATATCCTCTTCTTTTGACATTTCTTGTTCCTTTTTTTCCTCCTCTTCACAACCTATGTAGAATAATGTCTTCTCGGCGCACTTTTGACATTTAGTGTATTTTCTATCACAACTGTAACAAAGCCCTTTTACTCTTTTTTCTTCCAATTATTGTGGTGTCAACCTTGTAGGTTGTGGAAGGCTAGGGGCAACAACACTTCCATCTTTATAGTTGTGAGTGGTAGGCTTCCTGGTTGCCATAATTTTGCTTTCCATTTTTCTTGCTAACCTAAATGCCTTATCCAATGAAGTAGGTTCCCAAAGGCGAACCTCATGTTGGATATTATCCTTTAAAGTCCCTATGAACACATCAATCCTATGCTCCTCTAGAATATATTTTACCCTTATGTTCAATTTTTGTAAGTCCTCAATGTGCTCCATCATTGAACCCTTTTGTTTGAGATTGATCAATTGGATAAAAAAGGTGTTTCTTTTTGTATCCTCATAATATTCTATCATTTATTCCATAAAAATTGCCCAAGTGACAATTTGTTTACGAGAGAAAAGCCATCGATACCATACAAACTGATTTGGTTCCAAATATAAAGTTGCAATACGTAGCTTTTGTGTGTTTTGCACATTATGGAGATCGAAAAAATGCTCCATCTGTAGTATCCATGTTCTGGGATCCTTGCCATCAAACTTCCTCATATCGATTTTTCGAACATGGTGGGTCTTCAATCCAACATTAGAGTCTATGAAATCATGATTAACATTTATTTTGTTCTCATCATGAGTTTCCTTTACTACCCTTTCACCATTAGTAACCATTTCTTGTAGCAACTTTTTAAAATTGATCTTCAATTCTTCCATCTTAGCGTCCATGCCATTCATCATAACATCCATGCCATTCATCTTAGCTTCCATGCCATCCATCTTAGCTTCCACACCATCCATCTTAACTTGCATGCCACTCACATTAGCTTCCACACCATTCATCTGGGATTCAGTTACCTTTTGTGAGAGTGAAATTTGTTGTACTTGGTCTTGTAATTTTGATATATCGTGTTTCATTTCTTCCTCTTCTTCACAAGTCATGCTAGAGCTTTCATGGTTCTTACTAGGTGTTTCCATTTTCTTTCTTCAGGGCATCCATTAATGCTAATAATTCTTCACTACTCGCTTTGAATTCCTTCAAACTAATTTTTTAAACCAACCTTATGCAAATTTAAAAAAAAACTACACACATTTTTTTTCACTTTGTAAGAGCTCAATATTGAATCTGTTGTCTCTGTGTAACTGTGGATCTCTAATATCTGAAATTGCGTCGTGAAGTAGCCCTTTTAGTCCTCTTTCTAACCCCGCAAGTCTGATCAAGATTGGATTCTCCAAGGAAGAGTTATGCCAAATCTCCCACAGTGACCTGATTATAGACTAGTTTAGTAAAGCGAACTTGTATGACGTGCCATGTGTCATTGTTTCAACCTTAGTGCCTGAAATTGATATACAGAAAACTACAGGCCGTACTCTTTCTGAATCATCTTATGAAATTTCAATCTTATGCTCAGAACAAAAGTTATGACAATTTTCCCTAGGTCACTTGTTTGGAATGTAATTCGGGAGTCTACAAAAACCCTAACTTCCTCAAATCATATCTCCAAGAGACAAACTCTGAAATTCGGACCCGAAGTTCAGAATGATTTTGGCTCAAATGATTTTTTTTTTAGCCTCTGAAACATCACAAATTTTGTTTTATAGTGAAAATTCCACGATGACCTGTTTGGAGCAGCGAAACCCTAGAATCCAAAGCTCTGATACCAAATGTTAGGAAACCAGCTCACAAAAAGATAGAAAAGATAGATCAACGCCTTATAATTCAACCTCTTCGAGGGGGCAACCTCCTTTACATTACACAAATGAACAATTCTTGGATGATACAAATGACTAAACCTCCCTTCTATATATAGGAGTCTAAGGGGTCACAATATAATCAAGCCGACATAACAATAATAACATTAGGGAACAACAATAACAATAGTGGGTTTCTATGGGGAAAACTAATAAAAATATGGAGACAATAGGGGCACAATAATAACAATAAGGGATATAATGACAATAGTAATGGGGGAATCACTAGTATTATAGGGACCTAACAGTATTTTGTTGAGAATACACTAGGTCATAGAATAGGAAAAGTCATATAGAATATAAAAAGTCAATGACAAAAGGTGAAAGGTCACGAAAGGTGAGAGGTCACCTTATATTAATACAGCCTCATGGCTCCATGTAAAGGAATTTTATTTTTGTATTGGATTGGTGCATATTGTTTTGAGAGCTAATAGACCTTTGTGAATGCAAGTGGTGAATTTTCACTTCTTATGGATGTCATGGAATCTTCATGTGATGATGTTATGAGTATATCAAATTTTGATGCTCTTCAATCCTAACCATGAAATTATTTCATTTGTTATCGATCATTATAGATTTTCTCTTAATCCAAAGCTCTGATACCAAATGTTAGGAAACTAGCTCACAAAAAGATAGAAAAGATAGATCAACTTCTTATAATTCAGCCTCTTCGAGGGGACAACCTCCTTTACATTACACAAATGAACAATTCTTGGACGATACAAATGACTAAACCTCCCTTCTATATATAGGAGTCTAAGGGGTCACAATATAATCAAGCCGGCATAACAGTAATAATGTAAGGGAACAAAAATAACAATAGTGGGTTTCTATGGGGCACACGAATAACAATATGGGGACAATAGGGGCCCAATAATAACAATAAGGGATACAATGACAATAGTAATGGGGGAATCACTAGTATTATAGGGACCTAATAGTATTTTGTTGAGAATACACTAGGTCGTAGAATAGGAAAAGTCATAGAGAATATAAAAGGTCATTGACAAAAAGTGAAAGGTCAGGAAAGGTGAGAGGTCACCTTATATTATATAAATACAACCTCATGGCTCAGTGTAAAGGAATTTTAGTTTTGTACTGGATTGGTGCATATTGTTTTGAGAGCTAAGAGACCTTTGTGAATGCAAGCGGTGACTTCGCACTTCCACTTATGGATGTCATGGAATATTCATGTGATGATGTTATGAGTATTTCAAATCTTGATGCTCTTCAATCCTAAGTGTGAAATTCTTTCATGTGTTATCAATCATTATAGAATTTCTCTTAATCCAAAGCTATGATACCAAATGTTAGGAAACCAACTCACAAAAAGATAGAAAAGATAGATCAACGCCTTATAATTCAACCTCTTCGAGGGGGCAACCTCCTTTACATTACACAAATGAACAATTCTTGGATGATACAAATGACTAAACTTCCCTTCTATATATAGGAGTCTAAGGGGTTCACAATATAATCAAGCCAACATAACAGTAATAACATAAGGGAACAACAATAACAATACTGGGTTTCTATGGGGCACACTAATAACAATATGGGGACAATAGGGGCACAATAGTAACAATAAGGGATACAATGACAATAGTAATGGGGGAATCACTAATATTATAGGGACCTAACAATGTTTTGTTGAGAATACACTACGTCATAGAATAGGAAAAGTCATATAGAATATAAAAAGTCATTGACAAAAGGTGAAAGGTCACGAAAGGTGAGAGGTCACCTTATATTATATAAGTACAGCCTCATGGCTCAGTATAAAGGAATTTTAGTTTTGTACTAGATTGGTGCATATTGTTTTGAGAGCTAATAGACCTTTGTGAATGAAAGTGTTGACTTCGCACTTCCACTTATGGATGTCATGGAATCTTCATGTGATGATGTTATGAGTATTTCAAATTTTGATGCTCTTCAATCCTAAGTGTGCAATTCTTTCATGTGTTATCAATCATTATAGAATTTCTCTTATGATGGTTGAATGGTATGTGTTGAGATTATTTTATGCTTATATTGGTGAACTATTTCATTGATTTGAGCATATGTTATGTATGGGATTATGCACCTTTAAATACTTTCATGAAGTTGTTGATTATGAGCTTATTTATGATCAATGACCTTATTTCTATTGAATACATGGGTTTTAATTGAATTTTTGCTAACACCGCTTCCCTTAGAATTCATGTTGATGCTACTCAGTTGTTGTTATATGCATAACAATTCACATGTTTAAAATCCATAAGTTGCTCGTTTACATTTGTTGAAGGTTTCATTTTGTTCTCTAACGATTATTGTTTATTTCATCCAAAGCGAACTATAAGAAATATGACGGCTGCCAGGGCTACATACTAGATGGGGCTCCTAAACCAAATGGTGTAGAGTCTACTTGGGATTCTACATTGAGGATTTCCCCTTGCTATTGGTGGTACATTCTGAACTGTCAACATAGTTTTGGCATTAGAAGGAGGGCCTTTGTTGTATGTGTAGTGAAAATTCTCGTCATTGCCCTAAATCTCACCACAAACCAACAATCAAGCTCCTCCTCCTCCTCCTATCCCTCATCCTGATGGACCACCTACACTTGAAGGTGACCCACCTGATAATTATGAACTTCTCTACAAAGTCACCTATGAGAAACTGAGAGATTTACACCTATTACTCATCAATTTGGTAAAATATTTAGGTGTATCCCTGTTACAAATTCAATGAAACCTCATCATATCCTTAAAGGGGTCCTAGTTGGTTCAGTAAAGGAGTTGGTTAATATAAACTTGGATGAATTTGCAAAAGTTGTTGAGAGGAATTCCATCCAAGGCCTAGAAATCCCAACTGGTTCAGAAGAGGAAGACATTGGGGGAGAGAATTAGGTGGAAATCGACGATGACGTGAGAACGTTGAGAACACTCAAGGACAACGGGGTGAAGGGAATAATAGATACCAAGAAAATATAAGGAACAAGGAAAATTTTAGGAACGAAAGGAATCACAAAAATGAGAGCATCTTGAGAAATCTAAGGAATTGAAAGGTTTTACAGAATCAAAGGAACCAAGAGAATCCCCCTGAGAGTAGTGAAGTTTCAGGATCTTAGGCAGCTTGTGATGAGGAAGAAAACAACAATATGGTTAAAATCAACCAAAAGGTAACTGAAAAAACCTTTGGCTTGGATGGATCAATCTCCTCTTTATATCTGAGGCCTGCTTCATGACATGCCTCAACATCCAGAGAAACATCTCCCTAAACATGACTCAGAGAAAAGAAAAACCATCGAAGATCACATTAGTATTTTATATCTGTCATTGCAGATGATGAGAGTGCAACATGATGATGTAGCATGCATGCTTTTTCCACATACCTTAGGAAAAAAGGGTTGCTACCTGGTATCATTCCCTGCCAGTAGCCTCCATTCGGAGTTGGGATGAATTTTGAAATTCCTTTATTGAAAAGTTTTCCAAAGAGAAGACACCTTCCATGTTGCTTATGGAGCTGAGTTCATTGAAGATGGGAAATAAGGAAAATGTCAAATACTTTAATCAGTGATTTACCACGATCTTGAATAAGTTCCCAACTAATTTCCTCCTCATGACTCCATCACTATTGATTACTATACTAAGGAATTTCCTTGAGATATCGCTATGTTCATGAAGAGTGAAGAAATAAATACGTTGATGGAGAACTATGCAGAAGCCCTTGCAGTTGAAAAGCACCTCATGTCTATTGGAGCACTCAAGCATGATGCACATGGTGATTCAAAAGTTGCTGGTAAGAAATCTCAGGCCTCATCTAGTAAATCTCATGATAAAAGCTCTTTGATTATGAGGATTTAGCTAAATCTTTAAAGCATTTAACTAATAATGTTTATGATTTAAAGAGAAAGAAAAGTGAGAGCTCATTTGCTAGCAAACCATACAAACCTTTCTTCAAGAAGAGCGGTAATCCACCAACGGAATTAGCTCAGAGCTCTAATGTGGTATTTAATGTTGAGGAACTTGGTATGGATAACTACTACACTTTTCATCAAGCCTCTTATTAAAAAAAAAATGTGCATACAATGAAAACACAATATGCCTGATGTGGTGAGTAAAGTAATTGGGGATAAATTGATCAGAGGTGAAGATGACGAAGCAAAAGATGAAGAACCAAAAGCTTACCTTCCTAAAGACAACGCTGGTTCCTCCGTTATGATGTTTGAAATAGTTCGGGGAGGTGAAGTTTAGTCCATTCAAGAAGCCTTGGTTGGGGAAAATCCTCCTCCTAAAACTCCGAAGATGTATAATCTGAGGACCAAAGGATCGATAGCTGAACCCAATCTAGAAGAGAAGAAGAAGGCATTTTCTAGAAGGATTATACCCCGTAGCAACCCTACCTAGCCTTCAAATTTAGCGTCTATGTCTTCAACCAATAAATCCTTGAAGAGTACTTCAACAAGTACTAAGAGTAACACATATAGTCCTGAAATTGCTGCCAAGTCTTCTTAGCTGACTTCCGCCCCTCACCATCCAAGGTTGAAGCCGTATCTTTCAATATTATATAACATTATTGGAGATATGAAGAAGACCCAGGAAAATATTTCACTTTACAATCTTTCCAAGTTGGCTAGGCCTAGAGAGTTGATTATCAAGCCCTTTGCTTCCATGTCTTCCATTAGTAAGGTCTCTGTCTCTTTCAAAGCTTCTCCCTCTAGTCAATTTAAAGCACCCATAAATATAGAATCCATTGCTAATTCCACAAATGTAATTATATATCCTCAACTCCTCCATTCCTGTTAACATTTGAGATCTTTAATAATAATGTACACAACTGTCTCATTGATTCCAGTGCATCCACCAATGTCATGCCTTTATCGGTTTGTAAGAAACTCAACATGAACAAAAAAAGATAGATACAATAATTATCCAACTTCATAGATCTCAAGTTGTAATTATTGGAGATTTGAATGTTGTATAGATCATACTATCTTTTGACTCAAGGGTGCATCACTTTATAGAAATTGTGGTCGTCAATATCCCTGAATAATATGGATTGTTGCTAAGTAGGGATTCGTCTAGAAATCCCCAAGGATATTTCGCTATTGACTGGTCACATTTGTGGCTTCCCTACAAGGGAAAGAATAATCAGATCAAAGTCAATAAAGAGCCATATATGAAGTACATGGTCGTCAAGTTGGTAGCACCTAATGAGCCCATTAATTTCACGACAGAAGAATTGGGGATGTGTTTCTTGGAATCCATCATCGGTTGTCACAAAGCCATACAATCGCCTATTTCATCATATATGCTGCTGTAACTCCTTCCCTGTACTCCAAATGATGGTAATGAGCTATGTATTATAAATGTAAATATTTTTAGTTTAGATTCTACTTGTAGTGATATGTGGGCTTTATACTATGATAGGTCTAAGGCTCGAAATGGATCCGACGTCTATTTTATCTTGATGGAGCCCCAAAAGATAAGGTTTTAATTTATTGTAGATCAGAATTTCAATGCACTAACAACATTGCAGAGTATGAGGTGTTGATCCTTGGGTTGAAGAAAGCCGTTGACCTCAAGGTTCAATGTTTAAATGTAGTTGGCGATTTTGAAATCATCACAAGGAAGGTACACAACGCCATCCACTGCTTATCACCACACTTGAAAAATTACCAAAAATAGGTATGGCGATTGATTTCTTCTTTTAAAGCTTTCGGTATTATATTAGTTCCAAGGATTAAAAATGTCGCTGCTAATACATTAGCTAATGCTACAACTATATTTATGCTGCTTAGGAATGAATTTTCTATTGAAATCGTTTATAAGCCTCCTATACCAGATAATATAACTAATTTCCATGTTTTTAATGATGATCAACATATACTTTATTTCATGTCCAATGCAGATGTATTCAAGGATGTGGTGGTAAATGAAGAAGAGCATGATAATACCTTCCTAGAAGAAGCTTAACACGCAGAAGGGAAACCCCATGCCTAAAGGTGTTGTTACTCTTGCGAAGTTGTTCGACTCGTAGAACCAGTTCTAGGGACCACCAAACACCAAGACTCAAAGTTCCACATTATTACACGAGAAAATCAACCTTGGAATGAAAGTCAATCCAAAGTTTATTAATCTCGATACTTTTTGTTCTCCCAGAGAAAGACAAACCTTCATCGATTTATTTAAAAGGTATCGAGATGTCTTTGCTTGGATGTACGAAGATTTGAAAACATATGACACCTGTATTATCCAGCACATTATCCCTATAAAGGACGATGTCAAAACATTCCAACAAAAGCTGAAGAAAGTGCACCCAACATTGGAACTATCATTCAAAAAGAGTTGAAGAAACTATTGGACGTATGAATTATTTTTAGAGTCAGGCATTCCACTTGGGTTTCAAACATGGTAACTATAAGGAATAAGTCCAACGAGATTCGTGTGTGTATTGATTTCTGAAACCTTAACCAAGCTTCTGATAAGGACAACTATCCTGTCCCCTCCATGGAGAAGATATTGCAAATAGACTTGGGGTATGAAATGTTTTCTTTTCTCGATGGAATCTCTGGTTACAATCAAGTATTGGTTGCTGAACCATAAAGGTTAAAGACAACTTTTAAAATGAAATTGGGGACATTTTCTTTTAGACGCATGCCCTTCAACATTATAAGTGCTGGAGCTACTTTCAAAAGGGAATTGGATACCACTTTTAAAGGGATAATTATCCAAAGCATGGTAGTCTACCTAGATGATGTGACTATGTTCTCAAAGAAAATATCTGACCATCTACATCAAATGAAGCAAATCTTCGAACACTGTTGGAAATAAAAAATATCACTCAACCCCAAGTAAAGCATTCTTGTGGTTTCCAAGAGCCTGAGCGTGTAAAATATATCATGAAAATTCCCCATCCCAACAACAAGAATACAAAGTAGTGGTTTTTGGGTAAGATTAATTTCCTTTGTAAGTTTATTTCCTATTTTTCCCAAACAATAAAGCCATTGCAGAACATGCTAAAAAAGGATGTGGTATTCAAATGGAACCAAGAATAGAAGGAGGCTTTTTATTGTATCAAGCAAGAAATAGTTGAACGCCCTGCTCTTTACAACCCCAATTTCAATAAAGACTTCATGGTATACACATTTGCATTAGATTCATCATTGGTGGCCATTCTAATGCAAAAGGATGGTCAAGGTAACGATCGACCTGTATATTTTATGAGTATCGACCTGTAGGGATCATAGATCAATTATCCCAATATGAATAAGCAGACAAATGCTGTCTATAAAGTTGTCAAAGACTTCAGACCTTACATTTTGAAAAATCATGTGATAGTGTTTGTTCCTCACCTGGACAAGAGATCATTGTTTGTACAACAAGAGTTGGGTGAACGCAAGGCTAATTGGATGACGTGCTTGCAATAGTACGATTTAGAATTCAAACCTACTCACATGGGTAAAGGACACAACTTATGCAGGCTTGCTACTGAAGTCTCTGATCATTCTAAAGTAGACATACTAGGGTGGGAATAAGAAATTGATATTTATCAAAATGACTGAGTACCCATACCTATCCCATCATCATCTTGGTATGGAGACTTAAGGAAATATCTTGAACATGGTACTTTTCCTTCTTTCTTGTCAGCAAAGCAGAAGAGGGTGTTATGCTCTTAACTTGCAAAATGATAACCAATACAGAATATGCGAAGAAAAGATACCCAGAACACAGAATAGCAATGATTTTATTATTCAGAGAGTAATGTTCACTTGCCTCTTCGAGGGGGCAACCTCCAATAGAGCAGAGCTCGATTACAAAATAAGACACGATACTCCTCGCAGGGAGTCTCTATCCTTTATATATGACTCATACATGCAATACCACGGGCCAATACCGTGGGTTTTATTAATACCATCTATCTAATACTACGGCCCATTTGCAACTAACTGTGGTCCCGTCATTAATTGCGGGTTAACCACTTACAAATATTAATATGGGCTTTATTGACTCTTGACTATGACGTGATCCCATGACATAAATAAGGGGGTTAGGGTGGGACCCTAACATGCCCTCCCCCTTAAGACTAGCCTTGTCCTCAAGGCTGAAGCTGCGGAAACTGCTGAAGAATAGTGGCTGGTTCCCAAGTTGCATCTTCCAGAGAGGTGTCTTTCCATTTGACGAGGACTTCCTTAATCATGCGGCCGCGCAGCTGTTTGTCTCTTGTGTCTAGAACCTGTTCGGGTTGAAGCCAGATTGACCCTTCTTCGTCCAATTCAGGTAGACTGGTTTGAACTCGGCAATTGTTCCCGATCACTTTCTTGAGGCACGATACATGGAAAACTGGATGGATTTTTGCAGTAGGTGGCAAAGCCAACTTGTAAGCCACCTCTCCAATGCGTTGAAGTACTTGGTATGGTCCGTAGAATTTTGGAGATAGCTTCTGACAACCCTTGTCTTTGAGTGATGTTTGCTTGTATGGTTGCAGCCTCAAAAAGACCTGATCCCCTTCTTGAAATTGGCGCTCTGAGCGATGCTGGTCTACCTGTTGCTTCATGTGGTTCTGAGCTTGATGAAGATTCTCTCTAAGATGGGCGAGCATGGTTGCGCGGTGTTGTAGGAGTTGATCCACTGCTTGTACTTTGGAGCACCCCTTGAGATAAGAAGTAGGGGAAGGCGGAAGTTGACCATATACTGCTTCATAGGGAGTCATTTTGGTGGTGGCATGATAGTTGGTGTTATACCACCATTCAGCCAGAGGTAACCACTGTACCCAAAGGTGTTGCTTTTCTGAAATGAAACACCTAAGGTAGGTTTCTAGACATTTGTTGACGGCTTCAGTTTGACCATCCGTTTGCGGATGATAGGAAGTACTGAGTTTTAGTTGAGTGCCTTGTATCCTGAAGAGTTCCTGCCAAAAATTACTGGTGAAGATCGGGTCGCGATCGGACACAATAGAAGTGGGCATGCCATGCAATTTGAAAATCTGATCCATGAAATATTGAGCGACCAAAGTTGGTGTAAATGGGTGGGGTAGTGCGCAGAAATGAGCATACTTCGATAGTCGGTCCACAACCACCATGATGACTGAATTGTTCCCGGACTTTGGAAGACCTGTAATGAAATCCATAGAAACTTCCGTCCAAATGGATGTTGGAATGGGCAATGGTTGTAATGTGCCTGGTGTGTTGACTGTTTCCCCTTTGTGGCGTTGACAGACATCGCATTTTGCTACAAAAGTAAGGATGTCCTTTTTCATGCCTGTCCAAAAAAATGATCTTCTGGTGCGAGCATACGTCTTCTGAAAGCCCGAATGTCCTGCAATGGGCGATGAGTGCAATTCTGCCAAAATGCAACCTTTGAGGGTGGATGTTGGGGATATTACAACTCTGTTCCTGTAGCGAAGAATATCATCCTGCCACGAGTAGCCCTTGGTGGAATTTGGATCTTCCTGCAATTGAGAAATGAGTTGGGAGAGCCCGGGGTGTGAAAACCATTCCTTGCAAGCCTCTTCAATCCATTCTGGAATGGGGAGGGAAATTTCTAGCAGAGTACTTTCTTCCTCAAATTGGCGAGATAATGCATCTGCTACACTATTGTCTTTCCCTTTCTTGTAAATGATCTCATAATCATATCCCAGCATTTTGGCGAGCCATTTATTTTGTTGTGGGGAGCATAGGCGTTGCTCCAAAAAATATTTAAGACTGTGATGATCTGTGCGGATTTGGAAACGTCGCCCCAATAAGTAAGGTTGCCAGGTCTCGACGGCATGTAAGATGGCCATCATTTCTTTTTCGTAGGTAGATTGGCCCAGATTCCTCCCACTTAGTTGTTGGCTTGTGAAGGCCAAAGGTCGCCCTTCCTGCATTAAGACCGCCCCAATACCGGTCCCTGAAGCATCACATTCAATGACAAAGGATTTGGTGAAGTCAGGTAGTGCTAAGACTGGAGTGGAACACATGGTGTTTTTGAGAGTGGTAAATGCCTGTTGTGCTTCCTTATTCCAGAAGAAGAAATTTTTCTTTAGGAGTTGAGTGAGGGGCTTCGCTATGCGGCCATAGTTGTGGACAAATTTACGATAATAGCCTGTGAGACCCAAAAATCCTCTCAAGCTCTTCAAAGTCTTAGGTTGAGGCCATTCTTGCATTGCCTGGATCTTTTTGTGGTCCACCTTGACACCTTCACGCCCCACAATGTGGCCCAAATACTCAACTTCTTCCATGCCAAACGAACACTTGGACATCTTGACAAATAATTTATGCTTGCGGAGTAGGTGTAGGAGTAGATCTACATGCTGAAGATGTGCAGCCCAAGTGCCACTATAGATGAGGATGTCATCGAAGAAGACAAGGACAAATTTCCTGAGATATGGTTTGAGAATGTGATTCATAAGGCTCTGAAAAGTAGAGGGGGCATTACAAAGACCAAATGGCATGACCAGGAACTCATAATGGCCTTCATGAGTTCGGAAATCAGTCTTGGGAATGTCGACTTCCTTCATGCGAATTTGGTGGTAGCCTGAGCGAAGATCCAGCTTAGTGAAGAATTGAGCCCCATTGAGTTCGTCCAGCAAATCGTCAACCACCGGAATGGGAAATTTATCTTTGACTGTCAACTTATTGAGGGCCCTGAAGTCGGGACACATCCGCCACTCCCCATCTTTCTTGAGCACCATGACCACTGGGGATGAATAAGGACTAATGTTGGGACGAATGACACCTGCTTCCAAAAGTTCCTTGATGATTTTTTCTATTTCATTCTTTTGGGTGAACGGATATCTGTATGGTCGCACATTTGGGGGTTGGGCCCCTGGAACC